>NC_069453.1:4378458-4510699 GCF_026875155.1 Cherax quadricarinatus | reverse complement strand
GATTTCCGTGTTATATATCATGTATCTCTCCTCCTGCGTTCCAGGAATACGGGTTTGGAACCTCAAGGCTCCCAATAATTGAGGTGTTTTATCTCCGTTATGCGCGCCGTGAAGTTCTCTGTACATTTTCTAGGTCGGCAATTTCACCTGCCTTGAAAGGTGCTGTTAGTGTGCAGCAATATTCCAGCCTAGATAGAACAAGTGACCTGAAGAGTGTCATCATGGGCTTGGCCTCCCTAGTTTTGAAGGTTCTCATTATCCATCCTGTCATTTTTCTAGCAGATGCGATTGATACAATGTTATGGTCCTTGAAGGTGAGATCCTCCGACATGATCACTCCCAGGTCTTTGACGTTGGTGTTTCGCTCTATTTTGTGGCCAGAATTTGTTTTTGTACTCTGATGAAGATTTAATTTCCTCATGTTTACCATATCTGAGTAATTGAAATTTCTCATCGTTGAACTTCATATTGTTTTCTGCAGCCCACTGAAAGATTTGGTTGATGTCCGCCTGGAGCTTTGCAGTGTCTGCAATGGAAGACACTGTCATGCAGATTCGGGTGTCATCTGCAAAGGAAGACACGGTGCTGTGGCTGACATCCTTGTCTATGTCGGATATGAGGATGAGGAACAAGATGGGAGCGAGTACTGTGCCTTGTGGAACAGAGCTTTTCACCGTAGCTGCCTCGGACTTTACTCTGTTGACGACTACTCTCTGTGTTCTGTTAGTGAGGAAATTATAGATCCATCGACCGACTTTTCCTGTTATTCCTTTAGCACGCATTTTGTGCGCTATTACGCCCAAAATGCGTGTGTTGTGTGTTGAGCTTTAGTACTGATATCTGTAGTGGTGGGAAGTTTGGACAAGTATATAGCTATAGCATTTTGGTCATGTAGAGTATAGTCACTAATACACATAATGGAGTTGGTGTTGTCTATGTGTTGTGCTGGAATGGGCTAAAGTACAACTAGGTATAAACAAATAATATAAAAATACAAATTAAAAATAGCACAAGACTCTCACTTGTAATTGCACTAAGGTCTAATGTAATGACTTTGGTATAGTCTACGTATTGAGCTAAAATGAGCTATAGTACAACTAGGTTTAATCTAATAATATAAAAATACAAATTAAAAATAGGTAGTTATATAAGGTAGTTATATAAAGTTAAAATAAAGGAGAAAATATATAAGGGACTATATTAAGTAATGGTAAACAGAGTTAAATTGACAGATAGTCACTATGATATAATATTGATTTGGGTGTAAGATCTGATTTGTAATATATAATAAGTTGAGCAATTTACTGCACTATAAAAACTAAAAAAAATATGAGGCAGTTGGTACTAACTAGCAAAAGATAGTTTTGGAACTTGAACAATAATGTAATTGGAATATACACTAATTGCACACACAATATAGTCACTAAGATATGAAAATAATCTAAGAGTAGGATTTGCCTTATAGAATAAAGTTTGAGCAATTAATATCACTATAGGAATATTATTTGAGGTAGTTGGTACTAGTTAGTGAAGGATGGCACAAGGAATTGCACAGTAGTGTAGTAGGAACTTACACTAGTTATTTGCAGTTTGGGAGAAAAGGGAAAATTAGGTATGATTATAAGAGAATTTTAACAGTGCTTAAGTAGGAAAAAATGGTAATACAGATATTATTAAAGAGTAAGTATTTTATTAACAAATACTAATTTATGAATGGGAAATCTGGGAAGATAACACAAAATGGGTCACACAAAGAACTGTGTGGGACACCTGGGATAATGAGGTAGTAAATACTATCTAGGAGGTGATAGTACAGAGATTAGTTCAATAATGGCATAATAACATACACTAACGTAGTGCAAAGATTTGGTCATTAATATCAGACTCTGTAATGCTTGCATCATGAAAGAAGTTTGCTAGTTCATTTTCATTTGTAATATAGTACACACGGTCTACATTTGTTTTTCTTGCTAGAATTTGTCCATCACATACAAAGCACTGGTGAATTTTATCATTATTCTCACGTTTCACTTTTCTCACTCTGTACAGGAGGTTCTGTCGTTTTCTTGTTAGACTCATTTATGTATATATCTTTTTTTGCTTTAATAGATGAACTTATTAAATCTTTTTTTCTGTCTTGTGTGTGAAATCTGAGCATAACACTTTTTCTCCCTTGGTTCCATAGTAACCGTGATTCTTTTATTTCCGACACTTGCACGCTAACATGTAGGTGGTCGTGTATGATCTGGAGAGTTGTAGCTTTGCAGTTGGTATGGTTTAATTCACTAGAACATTCGCTGCCTGACCACGGTAAAGTGCGGTTGTGCTCTGCACCCCTCCGCTGTTTGTAGGCGAGCTCCCTTGTCAGTTACCCGGCTGCAGTGGTGTGAAGTGGTGCGGTCACGCCTCTGCTAACAATATAGGTGCACTGCGATTGTCAGAATGGCGGTTAGTCTGAGACGCCGGATAAATACTGTAGGCATTGAGCTACTTAGAGGAACGATAACGCCTAGTTCTGCGCAAGTCTTATTGTCAAAGATCATCCGAGAGACGTATGGCATACAAGATGGTGACTTGTATGGAGTAGCATTAAATGGAGGCCAAAGAATTTTCGTCAAACTGCTAACGGCAACGGTTTATGAATTGTTGGTCGCCCGGTTTCAGAACGTAAGTCTTAATGTCACACCAGCTGTCAGTGTGATAATGATAGATGTTTCACAGCATTATACGTGGATCAAGTTACGCAACGTCCCCTTTGAGGCGGACGAGGCGGATATCAGAAAAGTTTTTGAGGTGTATAGAATGGTGCATTATGCTCAAAATGGTATGTGGGTGGCAGGCGCCTATGCTGGTCTGCCAGAGGGTACTTTCAACCTCAAAATGACTTTGAGGCACCCAATACCGTCCTATGTATATCTACAAGAATTCAGGACGCAGGTTATGGTTATGTATCCAGGGCAACGATGTACGTGCCGCCTATGTGGTGAGTATGATCACAAAGAGGCGACTTGTGACAAGCGAAGACGTGTGCCTGGACCTGTGATGGACGTCGCAGCCCCAGCTTCAAAGGTGGCAGGTGAGGAACAAACATCGGACGGAGGGCATGGTGTCTTGTGGAGCGAGATAGTGGATCGGGCACACAGGACTGGCGGTGAGTTGGAGTCCCTCCCCCAGCTGCCTGATCAGGTGTCACCTCCTGTGGATAAGGAAGAGCAGCAATTACAGAAGAAGGTTCTTGAGATTGAGGAGGAATTGGTCGAAGTTTTGAAGACTTTGTCACCGCCAGAGGGGGACGTTAAATTGGAGCAAGGTGTCATCGGAGAGTCGTCGCTTCCAGAAAGTCGGGGATGTGATATTTTGGGACGTGATGGTGGATTCGAGTCGTCCGAAGAATCACTAAACCATTCTCAGGTGGAGGTGGAGGTTCATCGAGAGGCAACACCTGACCAAGACATGTACAACGTGACTGTCACGAGAAAGAGGTCGGCTACATCAGATTCTGATGATGTCCTAACGCCTGCACAAAGGCCTGGGAAACAGACTGAGGTGGAGTGTGAAGGTAGTGGTGTAGGTGGTGGTAGCCATGATAGGAGGCACCGGAAGAAGGGGGGGGGGAAAGAAAGCACTGGTGTCAAACATAAATTCAAGCTCTGGAGTTGTAAAGAGTGATGAGAGGAGGCAGGGGTGGAGACTTTAAAAGGCCTTAGGTGTATGTCTGTAAATGTTAATGGGTTATGTAGCAGTATGAAGAGAGATTGGTTTCGTAATTTCCTGAATAAATCTAGAGTGGATGTTGTGTTCCTGCAGGAGCACAATTTTAAAGAGGGTAGGGTGTTGGAGGTGACAGGATTTCGAGTAGTTACCCTGCCATCTCCCCATCTAAAAGGTGGTGTGGGTATTTTAATAAGGGAGACGAGCCCGTTTGTTTTGCAGAGAAGCGAGGGGAGAGGGGGAGGGGAGTGAGTTGCGTGTGGATTGGTGGTGGATGGGTAAGCATGTGTCTTTTGTGAGTGTGCATGCGCTGGCATACATGGGAAATCTGGAAAAACAAACGGGACGTGCAACTCTGACCACCCTAGAAAATGCCGTGCCCATATGACAACAGGAAAATGCAAACTCCCTTCCTGTAAGCTTTTTCACCCTGAAATGTGTACCTCTTCAGTACAGGAAAGACTGTGCTATAACTTAAATTGCCAGGCACACCATCTAAAGGGGACAAAAAAATACAAAACATCCAGGCCATGGGAAAACCTGGGTAGCCACAGCCACTCAAGAGGGAGAGGTTTTTTAGTGCCAGGAAGGAAAAAAAACTGGCAGGAAAGAGCAGAAATCGTACACCAAATCCAGTCATTCCTGGAGTGGAACCACAGTCGATGGCCTCCACTCCAAACCAACAGATACAGATACTAATGCCGGAAAAAAAATTCCTCCCCAGTACCAACAATACCACCAGTCCGATGACATTCTTCTTTGCAAATGTACAGGGTCTAAAGCCAGCAACAAACAACAAAATACCTTTCATCTGTGGACTGCTTGCAGAGGCAAAGGCAATGTTCGCGGCTTTCACTGGACCCACATGAAGGATCACTTGGACAACGAAATATGGATCCCAGGTTACGACTTATACAGATGTGACAGAGTGAACAGGCAAAAGGGGGGGGGGAGTTGGCCTGTACATTGCAGAGTCACTTGTTTGCACAGAACTGCTTAATGCCTCAAATGATGTAGTGGAAGTTTTAGCAGTAAAGATCGAGAACCAAAACCTAGTCATTGTGGTAGTCTACAAGCCTCCGGATGCAACATCCCAGCAATTCCAGGACAGCTGTTAAAAATTGACCACTGTCTGGAAAATCTTCCAGCTCCTGCACCCAACATATTGCTCTTGGGGGATTTCAACTTAAGGCACCTAAAATGGAGGAATATAGCAAATAACATTGTTGCAGTAATAACCCAGGAGGCAGCTCTGATGAAAACTCACACTCACACGAGCTTTTAAATCTCTGCACAAAATTCAATTTAAACCACCAAATAATAGAACCTACTAGACTGGAGAATACACTAGACCTCATCTTCACTAACAATGATGATCTGATACAAAATGTCACCATATCAAAAACAATATACTCAGATCACAACATAATTGAGGTTCAGACATGTATGCGTGGAGCCCCAGACCCACATTTAAAGAGACTGTCACGAGGGAGCATTCACCAAATTCAACTTCAATAACAAAAACTAAAGTGGGACAAGTAAACCAAGTCCTACCGATATAAGCTGGGAAGAAAAGAAACGAAAAAGAAGGAAAGGGGCTGGTAATGTCTGGGGTTTTTGGGATTTATTAAGGATGTTAGGTTACTGATGCCTTGGGGGGCTGTGGGGGGAGAGGAATATACGTTTGTTAGGAGTGGTATGCTGCGAGACTGATAGTGTATTTTTCTCGGGAGGGGAAATGTGAAATCTTTCAGTACTGTTGAGGCTACAATGTCAGATCATAGGGCAGTGGTGGTGGAGGTTGGGTGGGTGACGCTCGCGGACATACATAGAAGTTATTGGAAACTAAATATAAGTGTGTTAGGTGATGAGGAGGGGTTGGAGGGGTTTTCAGTCCTATGGAGGGAGCTTAGTGTGGAAGAACAGGGAGTGGATGACATTGTGACATGGTGGGATTGTGTTGCAAAGGAAAGGATTAGAATGTTTTATGTGAGAGAAGGAAAACGTATTAATAACTTAAAATATGGACTGGCTGACTATTTAGAGGATAGGTTAGGAGGTTGTTGTGGGTGGGGGTGGTTGGGAATAATTTTCCTATGGATGAAATAGCTGAAATAAAGGGGAGGTTGAGGGTGTTGCAAAATGAAAGGTTTCAAGCTGTAAGGGTGCAGGCAGGGGTGGAAGAAGTGCTTTGGGGAGACAAGCCGTCAGCGTGTGTTTTGAGGCATCAAAAGCAAAGGCAGGTGGTGACGACTATCTCACGTTTAGAGGTAACAGAGATGGTTGGGAATTATAGAGCAGGGCAGGAGATACAAACCACAAAGGGGATGTGTGCATATGCGGAGGCTTGGTACGAGAAGTACTGGACAAGTGGCGGGTGGGCGACGTGGCATTAGACAAAAAGTGTACGTATGTAACGTGTAATTTAGGAAATTGTGATAGAAAGGCTTTAGGTGGGGCTATTACAGCAGAGGAAATAGAGAATCCATTAAGGGGAATGAGGAAGGGGAAAGCTCCGGGTATTGATGGTCTCCCGGTAGAATTTTATTTACAACATTGGACGTTAATACGGGGATTTATAGTTAGGTTATTTAATCACATGAAGGAGAAGGGTAAGTTGGGGGAGAAGCAGGTAACAGCAGTTGTAGTGTTGGTCCCAAAGGGCAAGGGGCAGCCCACCCTACGGGAGTACCGAGCCATATCGCTGATGTGTGCAGACTATAAGGTTTTTGCAAAAAATTTAGGTAATAGGTTCAAATGTGTTGTGGGGAGGGTGGTGTCAAAATCTCAGTTTGGGTTTCCGGGAAGGTCGATGATTGAAGGACATGAGATACTGCGAAGTTTTGTGGAAGCTAAAGGTGGGGGTGGAGGGGCGGCTTTGTTGGCTCTAGATTGGCAGGGAGCATATGATAGAGTGGAAACCTGGAAAGGGGAGCTTTGCAGGATATACTTAGGAGACAGGGTTTTGGGGGGGAAATAGTCGAGTGGGTAAATACGTTGCACAAGGGGGCGAAAATGAGGATACAGATTAATGGGTGTATGGGGAGGGAGATTGCAATGGGTAGAGGCCTTAGACAAGGATGCCCCATGTCCCAAATATTGTTTGCGTGTTTTCAGGACCCCTTTTATAGAATGGTTGACCGTAGCTTATGTACTCCAGGTGAGGGAAGTGTGGGGGGTGGGAGGGCCTGGCCGGGATTAATTGGATATGTTGATGACACCACTGTTCTCATTAGTGAAGGGATGTCAATGGGAGTGTTGGACGGGGTTGTGCAATTATTTGGAAGTGCTATGGGTATGCAGGTAAATAGTGCGAAGTCAAGGTGCATGGGTTTGTGTTCATGGGTGGGGGGTGGGGGGGAGATGTAACATTGTTAAAGAATGGGCGGTGTCTCTAAAGATTTGTGGCATTATTTATAGGGATAACATGGTTGCGGCGCTGGTGGAAAACTCGGATAGGTTATTGGAAAGGATCATGGGGCTTATACAGCGAGTGATAGTCGTAAATATTTTATTGTATAGTAAGGTTTGGCATGTTGCAGCTGTGTTCCCAATTACAGGGACAGCGATTGTGGGGATCCTAAGAAGGGTGTACAAATTTTTGTGGGGTTCACGTTGTGATTGGTTAAGGAGAGAAGTTGTAATGTTACCTGTAAGTCAGGGTGGGTAGGGGTTGATGGATTTGAGACGAAGGGCTAAATGTGTGTTTATTAAGTGGGAAGTGTTGCGTGAGGGTGTGAATGGGGGGCAGTTGGGAAGGATACACAACAGGCTGGTATGTGGTATCGAGGAATGGAGTTGAAGGAATGCGAAATCGTTTTGAGGGCCGTGATGTTGGTTAGGGAACTGAGAAAGGTTCGTATAAGGGATTTGTATAGGTTGCTTGTAGGTAGGTGCGTTGTCCCAGTTGAGGGTTTGTTCCCCATGTATGCGTGGAAGAGTATTTGGTTTAGATGTAGTAAAATGAGGGTGCGTGAGGTGATGTTTCGTTTTCTGCATGGGATCCTTCCGTCTGGTGAGATACTACGAAACAGACAGGCTGTAGAGGGTGGGGAGTGTGGTATCTGTGGAGGGGATGAGACTGCATTCCACGTAGTTTACTTTTGTGAAGGGTTAGAGGAGGTAAGGTGCTGGTTAAGTAGGTTGGTACAGAGGGTGGGTGGCCGTGGGGTGTCGGTTCTGTGTGCTTTAAGTCTAGATATGGGTGGGTTAGACGAGGGTGTCATAAGAGCTTTAGATTATATCATGGTAGATTATATATACATGTCGTGGATGATGAGGGGGAGAGGGGATAGTGAAGAGCGAAGGAAGGTTCTTGCGGTAACGTTCTATCGTACAATGTGTCGTAACAGAGATTTGTATGGGAGGAGGTGGGATCAGGCTTTCTCAGACGGGTACAGAATGCTAACGTTAGGAATTTTCGCAAATCTGTGAATGATAATGAGTGAGTGAAGGGGTTTTCACAGGTTGCGAGGGAGTCAGGGGGTCACAGTGGGCTCGCCTCCTTGGGGGGGGGGTTGTGAGAGTGTTGTGAATGTGGGATTGGAATGGTTTCCTGGTTTTCATTGATACATTATGGCGTCCACCTTGTGGTTATCTTGCCAAGTGTGAATGTAGAGCTCAAGGTCTCGTTATGTTCTATATAACACTTTTCAGGAATGTAGGTATAATATAGTAGTTTTTTTATGTATTATTTTGATGTGTATCAGTCTTGTATGACACGATTCTTGAGTAATAAGTTCTGTTTTAGTTTGTATTTATGTTACGTGCTGGGATTTTGCATGATGAGATATACTTATATACTGTTTTGCTTTGTGCATACAGTGCAGCTGATTAATGTGAATTTGTGAAGCATTTTGTGTGTATGTGTGTGTGTGTGTGTATCCCTTTCTATTGTATTGAGCCTTTGTCATGGGTCAGGCTTTATGTAAAACTTTATATATGTATGATTCCATTCTTTTTTAGGTTTATAATTATGGTCTGTACCCTGATACCGGTTTGGTGTCATTGCTAAGTTTTTGATGTAAGTTTTAGTCTGTATGGTATACAAACATATCTAGACAGATTAGTGACGTAGTCCATTTGTGTCTGAGATTATGTGTATGGGTTTATTGTAACAGTATTGCGCCTTCAGTTTTTTAATTCTAAGCTGTTTTCTTTTTATGTTTATTTGTATGTTGGTATATATAAAGCTGTATTGTTAGGAATACGTATGTAGATGTTCTAGTAAGATTATGATGTTAGGTTTTGGTTTATTGATTAATGCGAAGGATGGGATTTAACTGATATAACTTCTTTGTATATTTACTTTTCTAGTGTATTGAGCCTTTGTCAGATGTCATGTTATATGTAAAATTTATATATATGTAAGGTTTTGAATCAAGAATGTGTAAATATGTCAGTTCACGATCCTGTGACCGTATTTTTTTGTAGCTATGTTCTTGCCGTAAGTTATTGTTGTATGTTTTGCAGCAATATCTTGCGAGCATATATGTGCAATCCGTTTGGCAGTTAATTTGATTGAGATACATACTGTTTCCTTATTTTTTTATTTTTATGTTAAACTGTATTGGTTTTAAATAAAATATAAAAAAAATCACTAGAAATGAGTGTACTGTTTATCGCTACTGCATCGGCTAGCTTATCTTGCTCTGCCATATCATCTTGGTTAGCAAAATAATTGTTTCATTGTGTATCCATGTTTATTTTCCAGTCCTTGACAGCATCTTGTGACAGAACCCACAGGCATAACACCAGACACAAACATCTCTACGACATTCCCCGTGTCCGACTAAACCTTTACAAAAATTCAATGTATGTCAAAGGCCCTAAAATCTGGAATACCTGAGAACTCTAGAACTGCAGACACATTCATCACCTTCCTGGAGTTTACCTGGAGAGAGTTCCGGGGGTCAACGCCCCCGCGGCCCGGTCTGTGACCAGGCCTCCTGGTGGATCAGAGCCTGATCAACCAGGCTGTTGCTGCTGGCTGCACGCAAACCAACGTACGAGCCACAGCCCGGCTGATCCGGAACTGACTTTAGGTGCTTGTCCAGTGCCAGCTTGAAGACTGCCGGGGGTCTGTTGGTAATCCCCCTTATGTGTGCTGGGAGGCAGTTGAACAGTCTCGGGACCCTGACGCTTATTGTATGGTCTCTTAACGTGCTAGTGACACCCCTGCTTTTCATTGGGGGGATGGTGCATCGTCTGCCAAGTCTTTTGCTTTCGTAGTGAGTGATTCTCGTGTGCAAGTTCGGTACTAGTCCCTCTAGGATTTTCCAGGTGTATATAATCATGTATCTCTCCCTCCTGCATTCCAGGGAATACAGGTTTAGGAACCTCAAGCGCTCCCAATAATTGAGGTGTTTTATCTCCGTTATGCGCGCCGTGAAAGTTCTCTGTACATTTTCTAGGTCGGCAATTTCACCTGCCTTGAAAGGTGCTGTTAGTGTGCAGCAATATTCCAGCCTAGATAGAACAAGTGACCTGAAGAGTGTCATCATGGGCTTGGCCTCCCTAGTTTTGAAGGTTCTCATTATCCATCCTGTCATTTTTCTAGCAGATGCGATTGATACAATGTTATGGTCCTTGAAGGTGAGATCCTCCGACATGATCACTCCCAGGTCTTTGACGTTGGTGTTTCGCTCTATTTTGTGGCCAGAATTTGTTTTGTACTCTGATGAAGATTTAATTTCCTCATGTTTACCATATCTGAGTAATTGAAATTTCTCATCGTTGAACTTCATATTGTTTTCTGCAGCCCACTGAAAGATTTGGTTGATGTCCGCCTGGAGCTTTGCAGTGTCTGCAATGGAAGACACTGTCGTGCAGATTCGGGTGTCATCTGCAAAGGAAGACACGGTGCTGTGGCTGACATCCTTGTCTATGTCGGATATGAGGATGAGGAACAAGATGGGAGCGAGTACTGTGCCTTGTGGAACAGAGCTTTTCACCGTAGCTGCCTCGGACTTTACTCTGTTGACGACTACTCTCTGTGTTCTGTTAGTGAGGAAATTATAGATCCATCGACCGACTTTTCCTGTTATTCCTTTAGCACGCATTTTGTGCACTATTACGCCATGGTCACACTTGTCGAAGGCTTTTGCAAAGTCTGTATATATTACATCTGCATTCTTTTTGTCTTCTAGTGCATTTAGGACCTTGTCGTAGTGATCCAATAGTTGAGACAGACAAAAGCGACCTGTTCTAAACTCATGTTGCCCTGGGTTGTGTAACTGATGGGTTTCTAGATGGGTGGTGATCTTGCTTCTTAGGACCCTTTCAAAGATTTTTATGATATGGGATGTTAGTGCTATTAGTCTGTAGTTCTTTGCTGTTGCTTTACTGCCCCCTTTGTGGAGTGGGGCTATGTCTGTTGTTTTTAGTAACTGTGGGACGACCCCCGTGTCCATGCTCCCTCTCCATAGGATGGAAAAGGCTCGTGATAGGGGCTTCTTGCAGTTCTTGATGAACACAGAGTTCCATGAGTCTGGCCCTGGGGCAGAGTGCATGGGCATGTCATTTATCGCCTGTTCGAAGTCATTTGGCGTCAGGATAACATCGGATAGGCTTGTGTTCATCAAATTTTGTGGCTCTCTCATAAAAAATTCATTTTGATCTTCGACTCTCAGTCTGGTTAGCGGCTTGCTAAAAACTGAGTCATATTGGGACTTGAGTAGTTCACTCATTTCCTTGCTGTCATCCGTGTAGGACCCATCTTGTTGAAGTAGGGGCCCAATACTGGACGTTGTTCTCGATTTTGATTTGGCATAGGAGAAGAAATACTTTGGGTTTCTTTCGATTTCATTTATGGCTTTTAGTTCTTCCCGCGATTCCTGACTCCTAAAGGATTCTTTTAGCTTAAGTTCGATGCTTGCTATTTCTCTGACCAGTGTCTCCCTACGCATTTCAGATATATTGACCTCTTTTAGCCGCTCTGTTATTCTTTTCCGTCGCCTGTAAAGGGATACACCCCATCAACTAACTACACGAATACCACCTGGTGGTTCACACTTACACTCACTCACTCATTTGACCATAAACAGAAATATTAATCTCAATCTTAAAATAATGAATCCTGTGATACTCCAATACTGAAACTATGTACTGTGCCAAAACAAAAGCATTCACATTGCTAAACTCACAAACTAGTATTTAGTCACTTAGCCATAATACCAACTTTCCTCATAATTTGTAATATTTTACAATTAAGAATAAAACTAAGTCTGCCCGAAATGCCTAGCCATGCTAATCGTTCTAGTGGTACACTCTGTAATCACTATTTTACTACATGTAAACCACACAATAACCAAATTTCTGTAAACTCAGCATTGTAATCCTTATAGAGAATAAACTTTGAATTTGAATTTGAATCTTCAATTTTTGTGTTTAGGGAAGCTATTTGATCTATGTGACTGCCTATAACTGATTGGAAGGTCTTGCCAGAATCAGTCGCGCCAGTTGATGTTAGCTGTTGTTCAAGGTTGTTGATCTTATTCTCAAGGTGAAGTAACTTAGATTCATGGTTTGTTATTGTTGCATGGAGAGGCATATTTTCAGCACGAAGATTACACTTATCAGCCGTTAGGGCAGTGATGTAATTCTTTAAAGCGTCAGGATCATTAGTCATACCTGGGAGCATATCAGATGGGTTAAATCCTATGAAGGTTGTTGTGAAAATTTGTGTGGACTGCCTCCAAGTGAGTCGCCTACCCTGGCAAACTCTGTTGACACCAAGCTCTGAAGTGGGTACCTCAGCCTCACAAGTGGCTTATTGGACAGATTTTCACAAATGATTGGTGTTGCAAGAAAACTCGCCTGCATGCACGTATAAAGGACTAACTTACTTGGTGTTGCAGCATATATCCTGATCTTCAACTTCCCTAAGCTTAGCCTTAGCCCCTTTGGACTTTCCCTCAGAAGCCACGTGCAACTGGGAGCCTTAATTCCTGCAATATTCAATCATTATTAGTGACCTGCCTGCACCTCAGAAATTCCTATATCCAAGAGGGTATGTATCCCCTAGTATAACTATGCAGACACGGACACTAGCTTCCAGACTGCCTTGAGACACTGGTACTTACTGGGCATGCACTGCCTGTTGCACACCGGACCCACAGATCAAACTCACTCACAATCTCCCCAGACACTGGCCAGAAATCTACGAGATAAAGTGGAGGTCTTGTCTTACTGTATGGGCCTGACGGAGGTCATCTACGGTACATCAAGGTGCCTCTACCATATTTCCCCAGGTCTCAAATGTGAAGACACGTGGGGGGCGCCGTCTGCTGATCACAGCACGTCTTGTCCAGTTGGTGTCTGTCTTAAGAAGAACGAGCTGGTCTCTCTTCCAGACCCTCATCTCTTCGTTCAAACTAGGGCTGCCAGTTCTCCCTAGCTAACTTATCCTAGTGCTTGCCTACATTATCGGCCTATTACTACCTATGTTAAGGTCTTAGGTCTACATTATTATTATCTACAGTTGCCTCAATGATCCTAATATTAGTGTACTACCAGTAAAACTACCAACTCCTTCCCTGAAGGGTAAATCTATAAATTAAATAAGCTTACCAACAATCCATGCCAACTAGAGAAAATGCTGTTTGTTTGGGAGGGTTTAAGGGCCACCCAGCTCAGCCGTTCCAATATGGCCATGTCGGATCGGTCCTGTGGAACTTTAGGGACCAAATAAATTTCCACAGTTGTAGAGGTAGAGAGGGAGTCAGTCACGGTTGGTGTTGTTGTAGACGAGTCGCCTTGGTTGGTGGGTGAGGGCGAGTCGGCCATGTTTGTTGTTGGTGATGCATCGGTCTGGGTGGTGAGGGTGAGTCGGCCATGTTTGTTGTTGATGTGTAGCTCTGGGTGGTGAGGGTGAGTCGGCCATGTTTGTTGTTGGTGATGTGTCTCTCTGGGTGGTGAGGGTGAGTCGGCCATGTTTGTTGATGTGTCGCTCTGGGAGGTGAGGGTGAGTCGGCCATGTTTGTTGTTGGTGATGCGTCTCTCTGGGTGGTGAGGGTGAGTCGGCCATGTTTGTTGTTGGTGATGCATTGCTCTTGGTGGTGAGGGTGAGTCGGCCCTGTTTGTTGTTGATGTGTCGCTCTGGGTGGTGAGGGTGAGTCGGCCATGTTTGTTGTTGGTGATGCGTCTCTGGGTGGTGAGGGTGAGTCGGCCATGTTTGTTGTTGGTGATATGTCACTCTGGGTGGTGAGGGTGAGTCAGCCATGTTTGTTGTTGGTGATGTGTCGCTCTGGGTGGTGAGGGTGAGTTGGCCATGTTTGTTGTTGATGCATTGCTCTGGGTGGTGAGGCTGAGTCGGCCATGTTTGTTGTTGGTGATGCGTCGCTCTGGGTGGTGAGGGTGAGTCAGCCATGTTTGTTGTTGGTGATGCATCACTCTGGGTGGTGAGGGTGAGTCGGCCATGTTTGTTGTTGGTGATGCATTGCTCTGGATGGTGAGGATGAGTCGGCCATGTTTGTTGTTGATGTGTCGCTCTGGGTGGTGAGGGTGAGTCGGCCATGTTTGTTGTTGGTGATGCATCGCTCTGGGTGGTGAGGGTGAGTCGGCCATGTTTGTTGTTGATGTGTCGCTCTGGGTGGTGAGGGTGAGTCGGCCATGTTTGTTGTTGGTGATGTGTCTCTCTGGGTGGTGAGGGTGAGTCGGCCATGTTTGTTGTTGATGTGTCGCTATGGGTGGTGAGGGTGAGTCGGCCATGTTTGTTGTTTGTTGTTGATTGTTGTATGAGCCACAGCCCGGCAGTGGCAACAGGAACCTTGTCCTCTATTTTTACTTCTACCTGAGGTTCCCAGCAGCCCAGTGATGACCTAATCAAGACCCACTTAACACTAACATGTGTGGATACGCAGAATGATACAAATCAACTGCAGAAATCACCCAAAAGTTCACAAATTACCAACTAATAGGACTCGTACTACCACCTCCTACCCCGCTGCCACTGAAGTGATACTCCACAACATTCACCCATCGCCTACTATTCACCCGAAGCCACAGCCAATGGACAAGGGTCAGAGCAATAAAAGAAGATCCAGTAACCAGCTAAGGACTCCTAACATCAAAGGTGAGAGCAGTAAAAACACGAGGAAAACTTGTGGAACTGCCAGCCAGGACACAACCCTCATCATCCACTGGCACCACCACAACACACGACAGACAACAACAAACATGGCCGCCACCACAGTCCAAGATAACTCCTTCCCAGTATTTGATGTCAAGAAGATCACCGACCCAGAAATAGCTAAACTCCTTATGATTCAGAACCAAACGATCACCAAACTAACTCAAGAAATGCAGGAACTAAAAGCTAGCAATGCAGATTACCTCAACAAGATCACTGCTCTTGAACATAAACTAGACACTCTGGAACAACAAAGCAACACCCACACCCAGTCCCTAGACACTATCAACACTCTAAAAGACCAAGTCACCCTACTTACTACCAACATTACAGAGGAAAGATCAAGAGTGGACCAACAACTTGCCAATGTCATAACCAACTTCCAAGACCATAATGACCAACAGCAGCTATCTGACGCTGTTGTAGTTAACAGCAAACATCTCCCAGCCACAGTCACCCAAGAGACCTGCATGGAGACCACCCTACAGCTTATCAAGGACCACCTTTGCCTTAACATACGTAGTGATGACCTAAAGGATTGCGAACTGATGGGCTACCAAGCAGGTAAAAAAAACAGTGCTGTTAAAATTCCAAACTAGCCTACAAAGAAACAACCTACTAAAAACATCTATTTCTATGAAAACTGATGTTTACGTCAATGAGTGCCTTACCAAACCAAGACAAAACCTTCTTTATCGGCTAAGAAAATTACGCTATGCCCAAAAAATCCACCAGTGCTTTGTGAGGGATGGAAAAATCGCAGTTAGGAAACAGCCCACTGGGAAGAGATACTTCATCTCTACAGAACATGACCTTTAAACATTCCTAAGTGAGGCTGGACTAACAGAATCAGAGTAAAGTGCAGATAATACCCACAGTCCACAGTTAGTGTTATATTGTCATAAATTTGTGCCCCCCTAAAATTCTAATACCCCAACTACTTTTGATTGTCATTGTTGTATTCAAGGACCATTCTACCTCAGTCTTAATTTATTTAATATCTACAGAATCTATCTCCTTTTTTTACATCTTACCACATCACTGTTCCATCTTATTTTATTATAAACTAGCCATAACTTGTCCTCAATAATTCTACCTCACTTTAAGAAATACTCAATTGCCCAATTTTATTCTAAAATCCCTATTATTGCCCAATTTTGCTTTAAACTATATTGATCAAACTTATTGTAAACTTCTTTTATTGACCATTTTATTCTATATTTTTTTAAACTAGTATTTTCAACTACAACTTTTATATTATCCTGTCTACCATCTTACTAGCATATTATAACCAAGTCATTGCCATTTTTATTTTTATCATTTTTTTTATTATTATTCTTTCGCTACCATAACGTGTATTTTATCCAGTCAATTTAAATCTAGTTATACTCTAATTCTTGTAAACAACTTATATAAGACCTTAGTGCAATTACAATTGAGAGTCTTGTGCCTTTTTTATATTATTAGATTAAACACAGTTGTACCATAGTCAATACCAAATTCATATATTAGACCATAGTGCAATTACTAGTGAGAGACTGGTGCTATTTTTAATTTGTATTTTTATATTATTAGATTAAATCTAGTTGTACTATAGCTCATTCTAGCTCAAAACATAGACTCCACAAAAGTCATTATATTAGACCTTAGTGCAATTACAAGTGAGAGATCGACACCATGCCTAACCCTTCTAGGGTAGGGTAGGTGCCTGAGTCCGAGCCTTTAGCTCACAAGACTGTCATTCCCATTTGTCCCCTTGGGGCGAGGATGGCAGACCTCTCCAGGTAAACTCCAGACCAGAGAGGCCTAGCTTGTGGCTAGGCCTGGGGACAGTTGGTCCCAAAGATGAGGAGGTACTTGTGCCTCCTCCCATGGGAGACTTAGGTCTCAGACACTCCCTAAAGAGGGAGCCAAGGCCGGGCCACCACTTGGAAAAGGCCCGGGCCGGGAGAATACCGGCTAATCTTTAACTAACTAACTACAAGTGAGAGTCTTGTTCTATTTTAAATTTGTATTTTTATATTACTAGTTTATACCTAGTTGTACTTTAGTTCATTCCAGCACAACACATAGACAACATCAACTTCATTATGTGTAGTAGTGACTATACTCTATATGACCAAAATACTCTAGCTATATACTTATCCAAACTTCCCACCACTACAGATATCGGTACTAGAACTCAACACACAACTCAGGATATAAGGGGGAATTGAAGGGTAATTTTTTTTTTTTTTTAATTTTCGTTCGATTTCTTTCATTTTTTTTTTGTACGTAAAGAAGCACCTTTCAATAGTAATGTGACCAAGTTTCAATAAGATAGCTCAAAAAACAACTGAGAAAAAAATTATTTACTAATAATCATACATATTGCAAGGTACCGTCGAAGTGGGACTTGGAGAAGGTGTTTTGGCATTATCTACGCATAAAACAATGCTAAACTGTATTTCTAATGGATTGCCGTTCTGTAATTTATCCTTTCTTCATTCTTAAAAAAAATAAATTTTGTATGTTTTTTGACTTTCAGCCAAATATCTGACTTTTGCCCTCACAAAAATCAAAAACAAATTATGATATCTCAAAAAGCGATCCATGGGCTTGTAAAACAATCTTTCCTTTATGTTCTCTGTGAATTTCATTACATTCCTGCTATTATTAACGAAGTTACTTGCTCATATATGTGAATAACTTACTTCCGAGATAATCCGCGAAACAGCCGGACCACCTTTTTTTTTTTTTTTTTCGAGAAAATAACATTTTTCTCAGTCTTATACTGCATTACGAGTGTATATCATAGTTAACCATGTTCGTTTTCTCTAATATAAGGACCCTGGAGGTGAGAGAAAGAGAATGTAAGCCCCTCTCTGAGAATGGGAATCTATTATTCCCGATGGAGCGCTCTGGGAATATTCCATATATTATTCATTCTGGAGTATTTACCATACTTCTTTGTTATTTATATTGTTTATTATGTCATATTAGATCAATTGTGATAGATAAATAAGCCGTAGAAGCTATAATAGCGTTATATTGAGCCATATTCCCCGGCCACCCCCGAGACTGGAATTTTCCATGACGTCAGCAAAATGGTGTCGGGAGGTTCCTGGTTGGTTGGAACTCTACGTATAAGTCCCACCCACTGTATTATGATACCAAATCGTCAATTATTATCTTAGAAAGAATAATACAGTAAATACACGAAAAAAAAACGGAAAAAAAAAAATAAATTGACGACAGGTGAGCACACCTGCCGCGGGTGGTGACGTCACCCTAGGTGTATTTAAATGACCATAATTCCTTGTAGGAATGTCGCAGAACAATGATTCTGGTACCATTGTGTTGCCAGAGAGTTAAGCTATTTTTCTATAAGATTAACTCAGTTTGTGATTTTTTTTCGGAAAAAATTTTTCGTTCGCGCTGAGCATGTCAAAACCCCCATAAATAACCATAATTTAAACCTAGAAGATGATTGATCACGTTGACCCTGATCTAAACCTCCATAATCTGACACCCAATCAAAACCTATTGGAAAGTAACTGCCTTTATTACACAGCAACACAAGCCAGCACTATCCTAAACAATGCTAAAAGTCTATCAGTACTTAACTACAACATCAGGTCCTTAAGCAAACACTATGATGACCTCCTGACACTCCTTGAATCACTAAAGACACCCTTCTCCTGCATTATTCTTACTGAGACCTGGCTTAAGCAGGACACAATAGATATCTACCCTCTACCAGGATACACAGCAATTCACAACTGCAGACCAAACCAAGTTGGGGGTGGTATTGCAATCTATTACTCTAACCAATTATCTTGTATTAGCACCACTTGCTTTAGTGATGAATATGGGGAATACATTTTTGCTAATTTTACTGTAAAAAACCTTAAGACACCTATAACAATCGGTGGCCATTTACCGATACCTCACACAAACATCCCAAATTTCAGTGAGAAATTAAAGTCACTAATAACAAACAGACAAATGAATAAGCACCACCTTCTCTTAGCTGGAGACTTCAACATCAACCTTGGCTTACTAGATGATCAGCCTGTAACTGATTTCATCAACAATATGAACAACACACTTCTCATACCAACAATAACTAAACCTACCAGGCTCACTGAGTCAAGTGCAACCATAATAGACCACTTATGGACCAATATACTAGCCCCCCTTAAATCAGGGATAATCACAGATAGCACTACAGACCACTACCCTACCTTCCTCCTGACAAACATTAGTAAACCACCACTTGAATTCAACAAAGTCTCATTTAGACTCCATGACGAGGCCTCAGTAAGGAAGTTCACAGCTGACCTAGAGATTGTTGACTGGCCTACAGAATTCTCAAAGGCCAATGGTATTGATGACTGGACAGACATTTTTCTTAACAAATTACTTAGACTATACAACAAACATTGTCCTATAAAAACGAAACAGACCACAAACAAACGGCTTGGTTGCCCATGGCTAACCAGTACCATTCTGAAATCCATTGACAAGAAACACCAATATGAAAAGCAATATAGACAGGGCTTAACACACAAAGATATTCTTAAACACTATTCATCAGTTCTCACCAAAGTAATAAAGCCAAACAACTATACTACTCCAGTAGATTCACAGACACTAGAGGAGATATAAAAAATACCTGGAAAACACTCTCTCAGATTCTAGGGACCCACAAACTGAAAAAAAACAAGAATATTGTCCTAACTAAACCTAATGAAACACCACTACATCCCACTGACACAGCTAACAAGATAAACGACTTCTTCTCAACCATAGGATCTAATCTCGCCAATAAAATCCCACATACCAATGCCCATGCCGGGGACTACCTAGATGGGAATTTCCCAAATTCCTTCTATCTTGCACCAACTGAGCCCTCGGAAGTCACCGAGATTATAAAGTCACTTAAAAACAACTCAGGGAATCTGTCTCATGTCCCACCATTACTGTACGAGCGAGCGGCCCATATCCTTTCGCATGCTATTTCATTACTTTTTAACAAGTCACTAGAAACTAGCACCTTCCCGAAACTACTCAAGATGGCAAGGGTTACACCAATACATAAAGGTGTGACCTACAGACTTAAACAACTATATACCAATATCAAACTTACCATTGCTATCCAAAATCTTTGAGAAACTCGTGCACAGGAGACTATATTCATTTATAACAACACAAAACATACTCAACCCCTGCCAATTTGGATTCAGGAAAAATAAAGCACTAATGATGCAATCATAAAAATGCTAGATCTGCTTTACACACAGCATTGGAAAATAAGGAATATCCACAAGGAATTTTTATTGACCTAAGAAAAGCTTTAGACACAGTAGACCACGACATCCTACTCCACAAACTTGACCATTACGGTATAAGAGGCCATGCGCTTGCTTATTTCAAATCTTACCTTACTAATTAGGTATCAGTATGTCACCATTAAAGACACAGCATCAACAACACGGCCACTTGATACTGGAGTTCTGCAGGGAAATGTCCTTGGTCCCCTGCTCTTCCTCATATACATCAATGATCTTCCAAACGTATCCCAACACCTGAAACCCATTATCTTTGCTGACGACACGACTTATGTCATCTCTCACCCTAATCTTGCCACCCTCAACACCATTGTTAACGAGGAGCTGATTAAAATATCGACTTGGATGACAGCCAATAAACTTATGCTTAACACTGACAAAATCTACTATATTATGTTTGGTAGCAGAGCAGGAGATGCACAAATTAACATTAAGATCGACAACACTCTAATTACCAGACATAATGAGGGCAAATTCCTAGGCCTATACCTTGACAACAACCTGAACTTCAGCACCCATATCGAACACATAACCAAAAAAGTATCCAAAACGGTTGGGATCCTCTCCAAGATACGATAATATTACCTGGAGTTTACCTGGAGAGAGTTCCGGGGGTCAACGCCCTCGCGGCCCGGTCTGTGACCAGGCCTCCTGGTGGATCAGAGCCTGATCAACCAGGCTGTTGCTGCTGGCTGCACGCAAACCAACGTACGAGCCACAGCCCGGCTGATCCGGAACTGACTTTAGGTGCTTGTCCAGTGCCAGCTTGAAGACTGCCAGGGGTCTGTTGGTAATCCCCCTTATGTGTGCTGGGAGGCAGTTGAACAGTCTCGGGCCCCTGACACTTATTGTATGGTCTCTTAACGTGCTAGTGACACCCCTGCTTTTCATTGGGGGGATGGTGCATCGTCTGCCAAGTCTTTTGCTTTCGTAGTGAGTGATTTTCGTGTGCAAGTTCGGTACTAGTCCCTCTAGGATTTTTCAGGTGTATATAATCATGTATCTCTCCCTCCTGCGTTCCAGGGAATACAGGTTTAGGAACCTCAAGCGCTCCCAATAATTGAGGTGTTTTATCTCCATTATGCGCGCCGTGAAAGTTCTCTGTACATTTTCTAGGTCGGCAATTTCACCTGCCTTGAAAGGTGCTGTTAGTGTGCAGCAATATTCCAGCCTAGATAGAACAAGTGACCTGAAGAGTGTCATCATGGCTTGGCCTCCCTAGTTTTGAAGGTTCTCATTATCCATCCTGTCATTTTTCTAGCAGATGCGATTGATACAATGTTATGGTCCTTGAAGGTGAGATCCTCCGACATGATCACTCCTAGGTCTTTGACGTTGGTGTTTCGCTCTATTTTGTGGCCAGAATTTGTTTTGTACTCTGATGAAGATTTAATTTCCTCATGTTTACCATATCTGAGTAATTGAAATTTCTCATCGTTGAACTTCATATTGTTTTCTGCAGCCTACTGAAAGATTTGGTTGATGTCCGCCTGGAGCTTTGCAGTGTCTGCAATGGAAGACACTGTCATGCAGATTCGGGTGTCATCTGCAAAGGAAGACACGGTGCTGTGGCTGACATCCTTGTCTATGTCGGATATGAGGATGAGGAACAAGACGGGAGCGAGTACTGTGCCTAGTGGAACAGAGCTTTTCACCGTAGCTGCCTCGGACTTTACTCTGTTGACGACTACTCTCTGTGTTCTGTTAGTGAGGAAATTGTAGATCCATCGACCGACTTTTCCTGTTATTCCTTTAGCACGCATTTTGTGCGCTATTACGCCATGGTCACACTTGTCGAAGGCTTTTGCAAAGTCTGTATATATTACATCTGCATTCTTTTTGTCTTCTAGAGCATTTAGGGACCTTGTCGTAGTGATCCAATAGTTGAGACAGACAGGAGCGACCTGTTCTAAACCATGTTGCCCTGGGTTGTGTAACTGATGGGTTTCTAGATGGGTGGTGATCTTGCTTCTTAGGACCATTTCAAAGACTTTTATGATATGGGATGTTAGTGCTATTGGTCTGTAGTTCTTTGCTGTTGCTTTACTGCCCCCTTTGTGGAGTGGGGCTATGTCTGTGTTTTTTAGTAACTGTGGGACGACCCCCGTGTCCATGCTCCCTCTCCATAGGATGGAAAAGGCTCGTGATAGGGGCTTCTTGCAGTTCTTGATGAACACAGAGTTCCATGAGTCTGGCCCTGGGGCAGAGTGCATGGGCATGTCATTTTATCGCCTGTTCGAAGTCATTTGGCGTCAGGATAACATCGGATAGGCTTGTGTTAATCAAATTTTGTGGCTCTCTCATAAAAAATTCATTTTGATCTTCGACTCTCAGTCTGGTTAGCGCTTGCTAAAAACTGAGTCATATTGGGACTTGAGTAGCTCACTCATTTCCTTGCTGTCATCTGTGTAGGACCCATCTTGCTTAAGTAGGGGCCCAATACTGGGCGTTGTTCTCGATTTTGATTTGGCATAGGAGAAGAAATACTTTGGGTTTCTTTCGATTTCATTTATAGCTTTTAGTTCTTCCCGCGATTCCTGACTCCTAAAGGATTCTTTAGCTTAAGTTCGATGCTTGCTATTTCTCTGACCAGTGTCTCCCTGCGCATTTCAGATATATTGACCTCTTTTAGCCGCTCTGTTATTCTTTTCCGTCGCCTGTAAAGGGAGCGCCTGTCTCTTTCTATTTTACATCTACTCCTCCTTTTTCTTAGAGGAATAAGCCTTGTGCATACATCGAGTGCCACCGAGTTAATCTGTTCTAGGCATAAGTTTGGGTCTGTGTTGCTTAGTATATCTTCCCAGCTTATATCGGTTAGGACTTGGTTTACTTGGTCCCACTTTATGTTTTTGTTATTGAAGTTGAATTTGGTGAATGCTCCCTCGTGACTAGTCTCATTTTGTCGGTCTGGGGCTCCTCGCATACATGTCTGAACCTCAATTATTTGTGATCTGAGTATATTGTTTTTGATATGGTGACATTTCTTATCAGATCATCATTGTTAGTGAATATGAGGTCTAGTGTATTCTCCAGTCTAGTAGGCTCTATTATTTTGCTGGTTTAAATTGAATTTTGTGCGAGATTTAAAAGCTCGTGTGAGTGTGAGTTTTCATCAGAGCTGCCTCCTGGTGTTATTACTGCAACAATATTATTTGCTATATTCCTCCATTTTAGGTGCCTTAAGTTGAAATCCCCCAGGAGCAAGATGTTGGGTGCAGGAGCTGGAAGATTTTCCAGACAGTGGTCAATTTTTAACAGCTGTTCCTGGAATTGCTGGGATGTTGCATCCGGAGGCTTGTAGATTACCACAATGACTAGGTTTTGGTTCTCGACCTTTACTGCTAAAACTTCGACTACATCATTTGAGGCATTTAGCAGTTCTGTGCAAACAAGTGACTCTGCAATGTACAGGCCAACCCCCCCACCTTTTGCCTGTTCACTCTGTCTCATCTGTATAGGTTGTAACCTGGGATCCATATTTCGTTGTCCAAGTGATCCTTTATGTGGGTCTCAGTGAAAGCCGCGAACATTGCCTTTGCCTCTGCAAGCAGTCCACGGATGAAAGGTATTTTGTTGTTTGTTGCTGGCTTTAGACCCTGTATATTTGCAAAGAAGAATGTTATCGGACTGGTGGTATTGTTGGTACTGGGGGGGGGATTTTTTTTCCAGCATTAGTATCTGTATCTGTTGGTTTGGAGTGGAGGCCATCGACTGGGGTTTTCCACTCTAGGAATGACTAGATTTGGTGTACGATTTCTGCCATTTCCTGCCAGTTTTTTTTCCTTCCTGGCACTAAAAAACCTCTCCCTCTTGAGTGGCTGTGGCTACCCAGGTTTTCCCATGGCCTGGATGTTTTGTATCTTTTTGTCCCCTTTAGATGGTATGCCTGGCAATTTAAGTTATAGCACAGTCTTTCCTGTACTGAAGAGGTACACAGTTCTGGGTGAAAAAGCTTACAGGAAGGGAGTTTGCATTTTCCTGTTGTCATATGGGCATGGCATTTTCTAGGGTGGTCATAGTTGCACGTCCCATCTGTTTTTCCAGATTTCCCATGCCAGCAGATACCGAGTGCATAGTATGTGCACAGGCTTGGTTTCCGTTTGCCTTGGGTTTCTGTGACTGTATTCCCTGTTGGCACATGTTTCCCTGTCTTACTTCTATCCTCCCTATCACCAACAATGGCGCTCCCACCAGTTGTTTTTGGTAATATATCCTCACTATTGCTAGTGGAGTCCTCTTGTTTGCTATTTCCTGCGGTATTTCTAGTTTGCAATATTGGTTTTATCTTATCTTTGACTACACTTGTTTCCCTACTATGGCTCCTGTCCCCTATGAGGTCATTTATATGTATTCCTTCCTGCGTATAATTCCCGACTACCTGGACAAAATCTCCAGCTTCACCATTACTGTCTCCCAGGACAGCATCTCCAGCTTCCCCATTACTGTCTCCCAGGACAGCATCTCCAGCTTCACCATTACTGTCTCCCAGGACAGCACCTCCAGCTTCACCATTACTGTCTCCCAGGACAGCACTATCAGCCCCCATTTACTGACTACCAGGACATCATCTCCAGCCTTACAGTTTCTGACTACATGGCCAGTATCAAGGGCAGTACCATTCAGCCCAGACTTTTTATGTTCCCATCTGTTGTAGAAAGCTTCCAGGTTTTTCTATGAAAGCAGCTTTGATGTTGACCTCTTTTAATACCCTTGTGATTTTAGTCCACAGATATATCTCATTTGGGCATACCCAAAAACACTTCCCTGTTTTAATACTGCTTGTACCTAGTTCTTGGATATCTGCACAAGGGGCGTGACTCCAATTTCCACAAAAATGACAATTTATGCATGTGGAAGCCCGTTTGTTTGACTGACCACAGACTACACACAGCTTCATAATGATTTGAATGGTTGATTTACTGCAATTCTACTAGCAACCTCTTCAATATTCTATTAATAACCTGCTAGGTAGTGCACAACAAAACCGTTTGAAAGCAGTCCAGGGTTCGGACCAGTCAAGGGTTCGGACCAGTCAAGGGTTCGGACCAGTCTATCTGATCTGATCAGTGGGTCACTTATTTAAACCATACTGGTCGGTGATTTGAGCTAACACATGAAGGATCTACTGGAAATTATCTACCCGAGTAATATGTGATTTGATTGATACAAAAGTATAACTTGCGTGTTGAAGAGCCGGTGACTGCACACAGATGACAGCAAGGAAATGAGTGAGCTACTCAAGTCCCAATATGACTCAGTTTTTAGCAAGCCGCTAACCAGATTGAGAGTCAAAGATCAAAATGAATTTTTTATGAGAGAGCCACAAAATTTGATTAACACAAGCCTATCCGATGTTATCCTGACGCCAAATGACTTCGAACAGGCGATAAATGACATGCCCATGCACTCTACCCCAGGGCCAGACTCATGGAACTCTGTGTTCATCAAGAACTGCAAGAAGCCCCTATCACGAGCCTTTTCCATCCTATGGAGAGGGAGCATGGACACGGGGGTCGTCCCTCAGTTACTAAAAACAACAGACATAGCCCCACTCCACAAAGGGGGCAGTAAAGCAACAGCAAAGAACTACAGACCAATAGCACTAACATCCCATATCATAAAAATCTTTGAAAGGGTCCTAAGAAGCAAGATCACCACCCATCTAGAAACCCATCAGTTACACAACCCAGGACAACATGGGTTCAGAACAGGTCGCTCCTCTCTGTCTCAACTACTGGATCACTACGACAAGGTCCTAAATGCACTAGAAGACAAAAAGAATGCAGATGTAATATATACAGACTTTGCAAAAGCCTTCGACAAGTGTGACCATGGCGTAATAGCGCACAAAATGCGCGCTAAAGGAATAACAGGAAAAGTCGGTCGATGGATCTATAATTTCCTCACTAACAGAACACAGAGAGTAGTCGTCAACAGAGTAAAGTCCGAGGCAGCTACTGTGAAAAGCTCTGTTCCACAAGGCACAGTACTAGCTCCCATCTTGTTCCTCATCCTCATATCCGACATAGACAAGGATGTCAGCCACAGCACCCTGTCTTCCTTTGCAGATGACACCCGAATCTGCATGACAGTGTCTTCCATTGCAGACACTGCAAGGCTCCAGGCGGACATCAACCAAATCTTTCAGTGGGCTGCAGAAAACAATATGAAGTTCAACGATGAGAAATTTCAATTACTCAGATATGGTAAACATGAGGAAATTAAATCTTCATCAGAGTACAAAACAAATTCTGGCCACAAAATAGAGCGAAACACCAACGTCAAAGACCTGGGAGTGATTATGTCGGAGGATCTCACCTTCAAGGACCATAACATTGTATCAATCGCATCTGCTAGAAAAATGACAGGATGGATAATGAGAACCTTCAAAACTAGGGAGGCCAAGCCCATGATGACACTCTTCAGGTCACTTGTTCTATCTAGGCTGGAATATTGCTGCACTCTAACAGCACCTTTCAAGGCAGGTGAAATTGCCGACCTAGAAAATGTACAGAGAACTTTCACGGCGCGCATAACGGAGATAAAACACCTCAATTACTGGGAGCGCTTGAGGTTTCTAAACCTGTATTCCCTGGAACGCAGGAGGGAGAGACACATGATTATATACACCTGGAAAATCCTAGAGGGACTAGTACCGAACTTGCACACGAAAATCACTCTCTACGAAAGCAAAAGACTTGGCAGACGATGCACCATCCCCCCAATGAAAAGCAGGGGTGTCACTAGCACGTTAAGAGACCATACAATAAGTGTCAGGGGCCCGAGACTGTTCAACTGCCTCCCAGCACACATAAGGGGGATTACCAACAGACCCCTGGCAGTCTTCAAGCTGGCACTGGACAAGCACCTAAAGTCAGTTCCTGATCAGCCGGGCTGTGGCTCGTACGTTGGTTTGCGTGCAGCCAGCAGCAACAGCCTGGTTGATCAGGCGCTGATCCACCAGGAGGCCTGGTCACAGACCGGGCCGCGGGGGCGTTGACCCCCGAAACTCTCTCCAGGTAAACTCCAGGTAAACTGCTGGCACTCCTACAATGACGAACGGTCGACCTCCACCCTTGTTTATCAATCGCTGTATCTAGCTTCTCTATTTTTTTTTTCCGTCTCCACCCCAATAAATGCTATATTATCACTATAGTTGACTGGTGCAAATTTTGGAGGAAGGACGCTTTTTCTGTAGTAATAATTGCTTCTCGTTGTGTATATTGCGACCGCTGGTAACTACAGGTTATATGAAATTCACAGTAACGTCTGGTATTTCAAGAAAAAGAAACTAATGAAAGTCACTCCACTCCACTAAGTACCATTATAATACTGGTTAGTTGCTACTACAACACTGTATTCTGCTATTCACTGGTATCACTAGATTATATGCGAGTACACTAGCAGGCCAGAAAGATTATTAAAACAGCTGACCACTGTGGTAAGATTCTGGCGACTTCTGGCACCTGCCTCTATAGGCTTATCACTTCATTTACAAATTCACCTGTTTTCAAATGACACTTTATCCTTTATCATCGATATACTAGGGAGCCACTGTAGTATACACTATACACTATGTATACTCAATGTTTTCAGGGAGACTTTCTTTCCTCTGACACAAAGTTCAATTATTATTTTTTTCACACGGGACACAGGCCTATGATTCCCCTCTGGCAGTAAACTCTGCTAGGTAGTGCACACTAATTCTCCTTTTTTGACTCAGTATATAATGTTTTCCGCCCAAGATTGGTTCCAGGCGCTAGAGGGATGTATCGTATAGGATTGATGACACAAATTAAAGTTCTAGCATGTAAGAGCGACCGTGAAAACACCAGAAAACCCGGAGCTCAACGAGGCACGCTGTCACTGTTCACTGATCCAATGCCGCAAAATGCCCTTCTCACACTATATCACTCATTTATTTATCCATACCTCACCTATGCTATTTGTGCTTGGGGATCAACTGCAGCAACACACCTAAAGCCAATAATAACCCAACAAAAAGCTGCAGTAAGAATAATCACTAAATCCCATCCCTGGCAACCCCCCCCCCCACTCTTCATAGATCTAAACTTACTCCCTGTTCAGTACATCCACACTTACTACTGTGCAATCTACATCTACAGGACCTTAAACTCCAATATCAACCTTGACCTAAAATGCTTTCTTGATAGTTGTGACAGAACCCACAGGCATAACACCAGACACTAACATCTCAACGACATTCCCTGTGTCCGACTAAACCTTTACAAAAATTCAATGTATGTCAAAGGCCCTAAAATCTGGAACACCCTACCTGAGAACTCTAGAACTGCAGACACATTCATCACCTTCAAAACTACCATTAGAAAACATCTTATCTCCCTGATACACCCCATCAACTAACTACACGAATACCACCTGGTGGTTCACACTTACACTCACTCACCCATTTGACCATAAACAGAAATATTAATCTCAATCTTAAAATAATGAATCCTATGATACTCCAATACTGAAACTATGTACTGTGCCAAAACAAAAGCATTCACATTGCTAAACTCACAAACTAGTATTTAGTCACTTAGCCATAATACCAACTTACCTCATAATTTGTAATATTTTAAAATAAAGAATTAAACTAAGTCTACCCGAAATGCCTAGCCATGCTAGGCGTTCTAGTGGTACACTCTGTAATCATTATTTAACTACATGTAAACCACACAACAACCAAATTCTGTAAATTCAACATTGTAATCTTTATAGAGAATAAACTTTGAATTGAATTGAATTGAATGCGTCTCTCTGGGTGGTGAGGGTGAGTCGGCCATGTTTGCTGTTGGAGATGCATTGCTCTGGGTGGTGAGGGTGAGTCGGCCCTGTTTGTTGTTGTGTTGCTCTGGGTGGTGAGGGTGAGTCGGCCATGTTTGTTGTTGGTGATGCATCTCTGGGTGGTGAGGGTGAGTCAGCCATCTTTGTTGTTGGTGATATGTCACTCTGGGTGGTGAGGGTGAGTCAGCCATGTTTGTTGTTGGTGATGCATTGCTCTGGGTGGTGAGGATGAGTCGGCCCTGTTTGTTGTTGATGTGTTGCTCTGGGTGGTGAGGGTGAGTCAGCCATGTTTGTTGTTGGTGATGTGTCGCTCTGGGTGGTGAGGATGAGTCGGCCATGTTTGCTGTTGGTGATGTGTCGCTCTGGGTGGTGAAGATGAGTCGGCCATGTTTGTTGTTGGTGATGTGTCGCTCTGGGTGGTGAGGGTAAGTCGGCCATGTTTGTTGTTGGTGATGTGTTGCTCTGGGTGGTGAGGATGAGTCGGCCATGTTTGTTGTTGGTGATGTGTCGCTCTGGGTGGTGAGGATGAGTCGGCCATGTTTGTTGTTGGTGATGTGTCGCTCTGGGTGGTGAGGGTGAGTCGGATATGTTTGTTGTTGATGTGTCGCTCTGGGTGTTGAGGGCGAGTCGGCCATGTTTGTTGTTGGTGATGTGTCGCTCTGGGTGGTGAGAGTGAGTCGGCCATGTTTGTTGTTGGTGATGTGTCGCTCTGGGTGGTGAGGGTGAGTCGGCCATGTTTATTGTTGGTGATGTTTCGCTCTGGGTGGTGAGGGTGATTCGGCCATGTTTGTTGTTGGTGATGTGTCCCTCTGGGTGGTGAGGATGAGTCGGCCATGTTTGTTGTTGGTGATGTGTCGCTCTGGGTGGTGAGGATGAGTCGGCCATATTTGTTGTTGGTGATGTGTCGCTCTGGGTGGTGAGGGTTAGTCGGCCATGTTTGTTGTTGATGTGTCGCTCTGGGTGGTGAGGGTGAGTCTGCCATGTTTGTTGTTGGTGATGTGTCGCTCTGGGTGGTGAGGGTGAGTCGGCCATGTTTGTTGATGGTGATGTGTCGCTCTGGGTGGTGATGGGGGGTGGATGGAGCACCGGTGTCCTGCTGGGTCGTCTTATGGAATAGTCGATTTCTAGGTGCTGCCTTGCTGGTCTTAGTGCTGTTTCTTCTATGAGTTGGTCTCATAGTAGTACAAGAGTTGCTGTGGTTAGATGAAACTAAAAAGTTAAGAGTTGGTAGTCATCTAACCCCATTGGAAATAAGTCACTCTGTCTGACTTTTTTGGCTAATCCCAGGTTCTCTACACATATGGTTCTATGTATGATAATCTATGTAACTGTATTTGTGTGTACTTGAATAAACTTACTAGTGGGGCTGTGCTTGAAGTTTGAGGGGCAGTCTTCGCTTCAGTCAGTTATTTTTCGGTTTGTAGGTATCACTGTTGTTTGTCTTGAGTCACGCTGGGTTCTACGTACGTTAGTGCAGTTATGTTCAAATTAATAAATAAATAAATAAAATAAATAAATAGAAGCGTTGATGGGCTCTGCAGGTGAGAAAAATGTCAGAACTTGTGCCTCTGCTGCTTGAAGAGCTCCTTCTAAGTAAGTGACAAATTTCCCCCGTTGTCACTGGGACGCTTGTCCTACTGTAGAGTGCCCGCCGGGCACTCTACAGTAGGGGCATCTGTACATCGCCTTACTTTAGCCAGCTCCATTTTTTTTTTCGGTTCTGCGGAAAATTCTTAACGGTCTTGGGTAGGAAGCAGGTTACTGAACTCTGGTGGGAGTATGGGCGTCCCTCTCTGCTGATGCTTGGCAAGGGCGTCCACCGGATCTAATTGGGAACTTTAAGTTTCTATCTCTATTTACAAAGGAAGTTTTGTTCCTTTTCTCTCATCGTCCAACCTTGAGTTAGTTTAATATGTTTATTATGCACCCCATACCCATCCTGTGGGCGGTAGTCAAAAGATTACAGAGGTACATAATTGGTCCAGGGACTGGACTCCAAAGTTTTGATAGCTGAGCAAGTTACAGAGGTAAGATAAGATAAGATAAGATAAGATTTCGTTCGGATTTTTAACCCCGGAGGGTTAGCCACCCAGGATAACCCAAGAAAGTCAGTGCGTCATCGAGGACTGTCTAACTTATTTCCATTGGGGTCCTTAATCTTGTCCCCCAGGATGCGACCCACACCAGTCGACTAACACCCAGGTACCTATTTGCTGCTAGGTGAACAGGACAACAGGTGTAAGGAAACGTGTCGAAATGTTTCCACCCGCTTGGAATCGAACCCGGGCCCTCCGTGTGTGAAGCGGGAGCTTTAGCCACCAGGCCACCGGGCCACAATTTACAAAGGTAATGAACTCACAATTTACAAAGGTAATGAACTCACAATTTACAAAGGTAATGAACTCCAGGTAAGTCTGGTCACAATCATGACAAGTTACAAAGGTATTTACAGATTACAGAGGTACGTAATGGGTCCAGGGACTGGGCCCCCAAAGTTTTGATAGCTGAACTAGGTACAAAGGTAATGAGCTCACAAGTTACAAAGGTAATGAATTCTGTAGAATGGTTACTTACGTTTATACTTTGGCTACAATCATGAACAAATTATAGAGTAATGAGCAATTCACATTGAGCAACAATTTTTTCTGGTGCCAATGAAAAACCTGGTTTGATACTCCGGCTCACGGTGTCACTGGCCCTTATAAACCCAACAAAGAAAGTGGCGGAGTCGGGGGTAATTATTGTACAATTTTGTCATCTGTTGTGAGTTAATATAATGTTGGAGTAACTATCAGTGGAAGGTTGATGAGGTAAGTAGGAAGATTGATATATTATTATTTATTGTGATAATATGATAAAGGCCAAGCAAAGTAATACTTTCTAAACATTATTAACATCCATTTTAAAAGTTAATTAATAATTACACAAGAAAATGTAACTAATAATTAACCTACGGCATTATTATATGATAATTTATGTTCAGGTTTTATTGTTAACGTTGTTGTTAGTAACCCAGCATAACCCAGAGTGTTAGTAACCCAGGATAACCCAGAGAGTTAGTAACCCAGGATAACCCAGAGTGTTAGTAACCCAGGATAACCCAGAGTGTTAGTAACCCAGGATAACCCAGAGTGTTAGTAACCCAGGATAACCCAGAGTGTTAGTAACCCAGGATAACCCAGAGTGTTAGTAACCCAGGATAACCCAGAGTGTTAGTAACCCAGGATAACCCAGAGTGTTAGTAACCCAGCATAACCCAGAGTGTTAGTAACCCAGGATAACCCAGAGTGTTAGTAACCTAGGATAACCCAGAGTGTTAGTAACCCAGCATAACCCAGAGTGTTAGTAACCCAGGATAACCCAGAGAGTTAGTAAACCAGCATAACCCAGAGTGTTAGTAACCCAGCATAACCGAGAGTGTTAGTAACCCAAGATAACCCAGAGTGTTAGTAAACCAGCATAACCCAGAGTGTTAGTAACCCAAGATAACCCAGAGTGTTAGTAAACCAGCATAACCCAGAGTGTTAGTAACCCAGGATAACCCAGAGTGTTAGTAACCCAGGATAACCCAGAGAGTCAGTAAACCAGCATAACCCAGAGTGTTAGTAACCCAGGATAACCCAGAGTGTTAGTAACCCAGGATAACCCAGAGAGTAAACCAGCATAACCCAGAGTGTTAGTAACCCAGGATAACCCAGAGTGTTAGTAACCCAGGATAACCCAGTGTTAGTAACCCAGCATAACCCAGAGTGTTAGTAACCCAGGATAACCCAGAGTGTTATTAACCCAGGACAACCCAGAGTGTTAGTAACCCAGGATAACCCAGAGTGTTAGTAAACCAGCATAACCCAGAGTGTTAGTAACCCAGGATAACCCAGAGAGTTAGTAAACCAGCATAACCCAGAGTGTTAGTAACCCAGGATAACCCAGTGTTAGTAACCCAGCATAAACCAGAGTGTTAGTAACCCAGCATAACCCAGAGTGTTAGTAACCCAGGATAACCCAGTGTTAGTAACCCAGCATAACCCAGAGTGTTAGTAACCCAGGATAACCCAGAGTGTTAGTAGCCCAGGACAACCCAGAGTGTTAGTAACCCAGCAAAACCCAGTGTTAGTAACCCAGGATAACCCAGAGTGTTAGTAACCCAGGATAACCCAGAGTGTTAGTAAACCAGCATAACCCAGAGTGTTAGTAACCCAGGATAACTCAGAGAGTTAGTAAACCAGCATAACCCAGAGTGTTAGTAACCCAGGATAACCCAGTGTTAGTAACCCAGCATAAACCAGAGTGTTAGTAACCCAGGATAACCCAGAGTATTAGTAACCCAGCATAACCCAGAGTGTTAGTAACCCAGGATAACCCAGTGTTAATAACCCAGCATAACCCAGAGTGTTAGTAACCCAGGATAACCCAGAGTGTTAGTAACCCAGGGTAACCCAGAGTGTTAGTAAACCAGCATAACCCAGAGTGTTAGTAACCCAGGATAACCCAGAGTGTTAGTAACCCAGGATAACCCAGAGAGTCAGTAAACCAGCATAACCCAGAGTGTTAGTAACCCAGCATAACCCAGTGTGTTAGTAACCCAGGATAACCCAGTGTTAGTAACCCAGCATAACCCAGAGTTTTAGTAACCCAGGATAACCCAGAGTGTTAGTAACCCAGCATAACCCAGAGTGTTAGTAACCCAGGATAACCTAGTGTTAGTAACCCAGGATAACCCATAGTGTTAGTAACCCAGGATAACCTAGTTAGTAACCCAGGATAACCCATAGTGTTAGTAACCCAGCATAACCCAGAGTGTTAGTAACTCAGGATAACCCAGAGTGTTAGTAACCCAGGATAACCCAGAGTGTTAATAAACCAGCATAACCCAGAGTGTTAGTAACCCAGGGAAACCCAGAGTGTTAGTAACCCAGGATAACCCAGAGTGTTAGTAACCCAGGATAACCCAATGTTAGTAACCCAGGATAACCCTGAGTGTTAGCAACCCAGGATAACCCAGAGTGTTAGTAACCCAGCATAACCCAAAGTGTTAGTAACCCAGGATAACCCAGAGTGTTAGTAACCCAGCATAACCCAGAGTGTTAGTAACCCAGGATAACCCAGTGTTAGTAACCCAGGATAACACAGTGTTAGTAACCCAGGATAACACAGTGTTAGTAACCCAGGATAACACAGTGTTAGTAACCCAGGATAACCCAGTGTTAGTAACCCAGGATAACACAGTGTTAGAAACCCAGGATAACACAGTGTTAGTAACCCAGGATAACCCAGTGTTAGTAACTCAGGATAACCCAGTGTTAGTAACCCAGGATAACACAGTGTTAGTAACCCAGCATAACACAGTGTTAGTAACCAAGGATAACCCCAAGTGTTAGTAACCCAGGGTAACCCAGTGTTAGTAGCCCAGGATAACCCAGAGCATTAGTAATCCAGGGTAACCCAGTGTTAGTAACTCAGGATAACCCAGTGTTTAACCCAGGATAACACAGTGTTAATAACCCAGGATAACACAGTGTTAATAACCCAGGATAACCCAGAGCATTAGTAACCCAGGATAACCCAGAGTGTTAGTAACCCAGGATAACCCAGTGTTAGTAACCCAGGATAACCCAGAGTGTTAGTAACCCAGAATAACAAAGCATTAGTAACCCAGGATAACGCAGTGTTAGTAACCCAGGATAACCCAGTGTTAGTAACCCAGGATAACCCAGTGTTAGTAACCCAGGATAACACAGTGTTAGTAACCCAGGATAACACAGTGTTAGTAACCCAGGATAACCCAGTGTTAGTAACCCAGGATAACTCATAGTGTTAGTAACCCAGGATAACCCAGAGTGTTAGTAACCCAGGATAACACAGTGTTAGTAACCCAGGATAACCCAGAGTGTTAGCAACCCATGATAACTCAGTGTTAGTAACCCAGGATAACAGTGTTAGTAACCCAGGATAACAGTGTTAGTAACCCAGGATAACCCAGTGTTAGTAACCCAGGATAACCCAGAGTGTTAGTAATCCAGGGTAACCCAGTGTTAGTAACTCAGTATAACCCAGTGTTAGTAACCCAGGATAACACAGTGTTAATAACCCAGGATAACACAGTGTTAATAACCCAGGATAACCCCGAGCATTAGTAACACAGGATAACCCAGTGTTAGAAACCCAGGATAACCCAGTGTTAGTAACCCACGATAACCCAGTGTTAGTAACCCAGGATAACACAGAGTGTTAGTTACCCAGGATAACCCAGAGTGTTAGTAACCCAGGATAACCCAGAGTGTTAGTAACCCTGGATAACCCAGAGTGTTTGTAACCCAGGATAACCCAGAGTGTTAGTAACCCAAGATAACCCAGAGTGTTAGTAACCCAGGATAACCCAGAGTGTTAGTTACCCAGGATAACCCAGTGTTAGTAACCCAGGATAGCCCAGTGTTAGTAACCCAGGATAACCCATAGTGTTAGTAACCCAGGATAACCCAGAGTGTTAGTAACCCAGGATAACCCAGTGTTAGTAACCCAGGATAACCCAGAGTGTTAGTAACCCAGGATAACACAGTGTTAGTAACCCAGGATAACCCAGTGTTAGTAACCCAGGATAACTCAGAGTGTTAGTAACCCATGATAACCCAGTGTTAGTAACCTGGGATAACCCAGAGTGTTAGTAACCCAGGATAACACAGCATTAGTAACCCAGGATAACGCAGTGTTAGTACTACAGGAAACGTGATCCTCCATTGCCTGTCGAGCTCAGAACAGCTGACACCCGCACTTACATCCCCATCACACAGTCTGTCACTGTCCTTGGCATTAATCTTGACTATCTTCTTCGTTTACACGGACACATTCACTCAAGGCATGCAATAGCTAGTAAGGCCCTTGTGGGCCTCTACAAGCTGAAACATGCCTCTCAACACACCAAACTACACCTCTACAAATCCCTAATATGTCCTCTGATAACTTGCTCTCCTCTAGCCCTCTCTGTTGCAGCAAAAACAAACTTAAACTGCAGCATGTCCAGAACAAGGCGCTGTGCTGGGTGCTTGATGTCAGATGGGAGGACTTTGCCACAAGCGAGTCTCTCCATGCCCAATTAGACATCCCTGTGCTGAATCTGTACTGGAAGATGCTCAGTGACAGACAGATAGACAAACTTGAGACACGACATGACTACTGGACCTCTCTCCTTGATGATGACATTCGCAGACCCGTAAACTAACACAACCTTTTCTACTCCTTGCATGATCCTGCTCCTAACCCTACTTACAAATAACCTTGGATCCGCTGACAGGTACCTTCTAAGGCATGTGCCATTCTCTGACCCATGTTCGCCTTAGCTTTTGGGTTAAGACATGGCTCAGTTCTACACTCCTCTCTAGCACTAAACGTTGCATGTCCCTTCCTCCCAGCTCACCCCACCGGAGTGCCAACAGAAGAGCCTGAATTTCTCTTCTCAATATCTGTCCTACGATAGCCTTCGCTGCTGGGTTAAGCCCTGGTTCTATTTCTATGACTAAGAACACTCCTCTCCAGCACTATTCTTTGTCTGTCCCGTCTTCCCCGCTCATCCCATTTGGGATCTTACCTGAACTTTCGTTCGTTCACTTGATCTTCAGATAGTACCTGACTATGGAACTGAACTTCTCCAGGCTGAGGGACTGAAAACCTCAAATTCTACGACTTCAAGGGTGATGGACTGATTACATCGTCTTCACATCTCTACTGTTCCTGCCTACTTTCTGTATTCGACTGAAGAAGCCTACTGTGTAGGCGAAACATTTCGGAATAAAGTTGCCTAACTGTTGCCTATGTGTCTTACCTACCTACCTAGCTTTGTGATAGGTGATCCGTTTATCATTATGTTACGAGGGACATCAGTAGCTCTGTTTCCAAACTGAATGAAGTAGGTTTTGTCAATGTTTAGTGTAAGTTTGTTAGTCCTCATCCAGGTTGATATTTTCTGTAATTCGGTATTTACAGTATTGGCTAGCATGACTGGGCTCGGGTGAGAGAAGACGTATGTAGTGTCATCTGCAAATAGTGTGGGTTTGAGTAATTGTGAAGCATTTGTTAGGTCATTTATGTATAGGAGAAAGAGAAGAGGGCCAAGGACCCTTCCCTGTGGGACACCAACTGTAATTGGTTGTGCGGAAGAGTTTGCCCCATTTGTGTACACATATTGGCTTCTGTTGCTGAGGTATGACTTGAGGTAGTAGAGGGAGTGCCCTCTTATACCATAGTGTGACAATTTTATGTGGAGCAAGTCATGGTCAACTGTATCGAAAGCTTTTCGTAAATCAATGAAGATCCCCAGTGGGACTTCTTTTTTCTCTGTTGCAGTGTATATATGTTCTAGCATGTGTATAATAGCATCATTTGTATTTTTATTAGGCCTGAAACCAAATTTGTTTTGGGAGATGAGATAGTAGATTCGTTTATGAATTAATTTTTCTTAGTTTTTTGAGAGAGGGTGTAAGTTGGATATTGGCCTATAGTTATTCAACTCGGTTTGGTCTCCTCCTTTATGGATCGGGGTGACCCTTGCTATTTTGAGAACTGTAGGTAAGGTAGAGGATTCAATGGATTTCTTAAAGAGTGTTGCAATGATTGGTGATAGCACTTGTGACACTTTTTTGTATATAATGGGTGGTAAGGTATTTAAATCTCCTGTCTTGTTTTTTAGTGTGTTGATAATAAGGGAGACTTCATATGGGTTAGTCGGAGCTAGGAACAGTGTGTTCAGGTAGTTGCCAGTGAGGTAGTCATTTGGTGGGGTATCTGTGCTTGGGATTTTATTGGCAAGGTTTTTTCCTATAGTGGAGAAGAAATCATTGAGTCTGTTTGCTGTTTCTGTTGGTGGGAGTTGCAGTTCATCTGCTTTTGCTAATTTAATTTCGCTATTTCGTGTTATCTTTTTTGTTCCTAGAATTTCTGATAGGGTTTTCCAGGTCTTTTTTATGTAAGTTGGATAATCTGCTATCATAATACAATTTTTTTGCCCTTCTTATCAGGCTGGTTAGGATTGACGAGTAACGTTTTGTTTGGTCTCTGGTTATGTGACCCATTCTGTACTGTTTTTCATAGAGGTGTTTTGTATTTATGGATTTGAGAATGCTGGGTGTTAGCCAGGGACTGTTCAGTCTCTTAGCTGTCATCTGTTTAGTTTTTTTAGGGCAGTGCTTGTTATAGAGGTATTGGGTCTTTTTTAGAAAATTATTAATACATTCGTCAATGTCTGTATAGATTTCTAGCTCAGTGTGCCAGTCAATGTTTGTTACTGCTGTTGTGAAGTTATTAATGGCTGCCTCATTGTGAAGTCTGAAGGTGACTTTAGTAGTGTCTTGGGGTAATTTACCAAGAGTTGTTATGAGGAAAGTAGGGTAATGGTCTGTGGTATTATCTGTGATTATGCCTGATTTTAAAGGGGATGTGGTGTTGGTCCAGATGTGGTCAAGTAGGGAAACACTAGTCTCTGTAACTCTTGTAGGTTTTGTTACTGTTGGTAGCAACATGCAGTTACTCATAGTGTTTGTGAATTCAGTAATGTGTGTGTCCTGGTCTTGCAGGAGATTTATTTTGAAGTCACCTGAGAGTAGTAAGTGATCTTTGTTCATGCATGCATCAGTTATCATACTTCCTAGGTTTTGACTAAATTGGCTAATGTTTGACTGTGGAACTCTGTAGATGTTTATCAATGTGAGAGGTTTTTGTAGGTACTTGGATTTGAATTTAGCTATTATATATTCCCCATGTTCATCCCTTGTGCAAGTATTAGTGATACATTCTAGTTGGTTTGAGTAGTATATAGCTGTGCCACCCCCTTGTTGGTCTGGCCTACAGTTGTGTATGGCTGTGTAACCAGGAATGGCATAGACATCAGTAGTATCAGGCTTTAGCCAGGTTTCAGTTAGTGTAATGATGGACATATTGGCATGCAAGGAATTTAGTAATGCTATGAGGTCATCGTAATGCTTGTTTAAGGATCTGATATTGTAGTTAAAGACAGTTATGTTGTTGTTGGCTCTGAGGAGTGCCTTTGATTGTTCTGCTGTGTAGTAATTACAGTAACTGGTTGATTCATTAAGCCATTAAATAAGAGATTGGTATCAGGATCAATGCTTGTAATCATAAGATTTGTAGTGTATCTATAGTTAGATTTAAGTATAAAACAAAGTAAATATTCTAAAGCTAAAAAATAGCACCTGAGTTATTTAACAAATGTAATAAAAAAATGAGCTAAGGTAGTTTTTTAAAGCTAAAATAAAGGAAACAATATAAAAGGGACTAAAATAGTTTGTGGTGAACAAATAAAGTGATGATCAAATAATGGAGCTTGGGAATATGATAGTAGGTAGTACTTTTAAGGTAATTCTTTTAAGTTAGAGTTAGGGAAAACAATATAATGAGTTTTGGAATATAATGGCAAAATAGTGAACTTATTACAATTTAGCACCTGAGAATAGCACCTTGATTATTTTAACAATTGTGAATATATGAGCTAGGGTAGTTATATAAAGCTAAAAATAATGGAGAAAATATATAAGGGACTAAATTAAGTAATGGTAAACAAAGTTAAATGGACAGATTGTCACTATGAAATAACATTGGTTTTGGAGTAAGATCTGATTTGTAATATTAAATAAGTTGAGTAGTTTATTGCACAATAAAAAGTAAAAAAATATGAGGTAGTTGGTACTAGCTAGCAGAAGAAAGTTTTTGTGACTTGCAAAAAATATAATTGGAATATACACTAATTGCACACACAATAAAAGGTGACTAAAACAAGTAGTGGTAAACAAAATAAATGGACAGGTAAGAACGATGAATAATGTTAATTTGGAGTAAGATTTGACTTGTAACACAAAATTATGAGCAATTAATAGCAGTAAGAAAGAAGTATAAAGTATTGGAGGTAGTTGGCATTAGCTAGTGATGAAAAAACAGCCTTCAATAAAGGTAACTGTCATGTTGAATGTTCATTCTTTTGTGAATGTAAATCTATCTTTAAGGTAAAAAAAAATTGTTGTTGATACTTCTGGGTGTCAGGAACGGATTAATTAATTGTTCGGCAGGGGGCCATCACACCACCTTTCTATGTTCTTGTAGCATCTCACTTTTCCTTACCCCCTGGGAAGTTCCAGCTGTTCGAGTCTGTTCTTTCTCTCTCTCTTGCTCAAAAGCCCAACTGTCTACGGTAGCTTCCCGCTCTCTTTTTCTTGACCACTTCCACTCCCATTCTCATGCCATTGCGGTGTACACAGATGGCTCTAAGTCTTCGGACAGTGTAGGATTCGCAGCAGTGTTTCCGGACAGCGTCGTACGAGGGCATTTACTATCTTCGGCTAGTATTTTTACTGCTGAATTGTATGCCATTCTTGCAGCACTTATCCGTATTGCATCTATGCCTGTGTCATCATTTGTGGTTGTCTCTGACTCCCTTAGTGCTTTACAGGCTATACAGAAATTTGATGCACCTCACCCCTTAGTCCTCCGTATCCAACTTTGGCTACACCGCATCTTTACCAAGTATTACAACCCAGGATTCCAAATGGCCTGTTATCCCGGGTGTAATGGGAGCAAAATAAACACAGCAGAAAAAGTTTAGACTTATATTATCCTTCACCAATTTAGAACATCAATATGTACACTATGTACAGTGATAAGTATAGTGCACTCCACGGTAAGCAAGGCAGAAATAGAAGCCACAAGATAGCAGACCGTGCTTCAACCAGCTCTAGAATGGGAATGACAAGGGCAGACAGGAGAGTGGTACCCACATAACCTCTGCGATTGCCAAAGCCATCTTCTTATTGGCTAGAACCTGGTCACTAGTTGAACGATGGGGCCCCATCATCACCTCTTAGCAACCTGGTTCGCTGGTTGGGGGAGATAACCTGTAAATGAGGGTGTGTACATACACTGAATAAAGGTTACGTACTCTTTGCATGCCACACCCCCACCCCAAGAAGGCTCAGGATTAGGCTGCCACCTCCCAGTGGTAACCGTGCCGCCATGGCACAAAATAATGGGACCGCCTTTCCTCTCTACCATCCAACTCTTAGATAGAGCTCAGCTTTTTTCGTGCCCAAAAGTCAAACCCTAAACTCAAGAGTGAGACAGCAGTCAGTCAGGCTAGCAGAGGTCCAAGATACAGGCGGACGATAGCCCGCATCCCCTCACTAAAAAAAAAACCCCACACCAGGGGATAAAAAAAAAGAGCGTGAAAAGGGGTTACCACAAATATAACATCCTAACCTAAATAAATAAAAATATTAGACTCTAGATAAAGAGTCTGCCAACACATTTTCTTTGCCGACAATATATTTAATTCTGAGTGAGTATGGTTGCAGTCTTAGCGTCCAGCGCATGAGCCTTGTGTTGTGGTTCTTCATGGCTTGGAGATATACTAGAGGATTGTGATCACTGTAGACTGACCACCTGCGATGTCTGGCTCACATAAACATCGAAATGCTCCAAAGCCAGTACCAGCGCGAGGGCTTCTTTTTCAATGGTAGAGTAAGCCCTCTGATGTGGCTGGAACTTGGCTGAAAAGTATGCTACAGGCTGCAATTCCTCATTCTCGATTTGTAATAGTACTGCCCCAACCCCAGACTCACAAGCATCAACCTGTAATGAAAAAGGTTTGGAGAAGTCTGGAGACAAAAGAATGGGTGCAGTACACAATAATCTTTTTGCTTTATTAAAAGCAGTGTTACAGTCTGAGGTCCAATTAAAGGGAACTTTGTGACTGGTAAGAGAGGTAAGAGGGGCTACAATATCTGAGAAATTTTTACGGAATTTTCAGTGAAATCCTATCATGCCTAGGAAACATTGAAGAGATTTCCTATCATGAGGAACTGGATAATCTTTAATAGCAAGAACTTTAGCAAGTTTAGGTGCAACTTTACCACTACCTACTGCATGGCCTAGAAAAGTGACAGTGGCCTGGCCAAAGGAAGATTTAGATAAATTAACTGTTAAATGGGAACTCTGAAAGGTCTCAAAAAGAGCCTTAAGTCTAAGTAGGTGTTGATCCCAAGTATCAGACACCACAACAATATCATCTAGGTACACTGCCGTGCCTTCAAGTCCTTTAATAGCCTGATGGATAAGTTTCTGGAATGAAGAGGGGGAATTTTTCATTCCGTAGGGGATAACTGTGTATTGATAATGACCTCCTGGAATTTCGAAGGCAGAGATTTCCTTCGCCTTATCCGTTAAAGGTACCTGATAGTAACCTTTAAGGAGATCTAACTTGGACACAAAAGTAGCCTTACCCACAAAGTCAATTACGTCATCCAGATGAGGAAGAGGGTAAGCATCTGTAATTGTGACCTCATTCACCTTACGGTAGTCTGTACACATACGAAACCCTCCATCAGCCTTCTTCACAAGGATGCACGGTGAAGCCCATGGACTAGATGACTCCTCCACTAAACCATGCTTTAACAAAAATTCTACTTCCTGCTGAAGTAATCTTTGCTTTTCAGGATTAGCTCTGTAGAGGGAGAGTTTAATTGGTTTAGTTTCCCACATCTACATCATGATAACCTAACGTACATTTTTTCAGCACATCCGAAAAAATATTAGGATATGGCTGTAGAAGCTCAGTTAAATTTGTTGCTTGCGTTTCAGATAGTCCCTCCATTAAAGGGCTAGGATCCTTGAGGAGGACAGTATTTGAAAGTTTAATATTAATTTCAGAGATAGAGTGCAAAGAATCAGAGTCGTCCTCAGAGGTAGAGGACAGAGTCATTACTGGGACTTTATCTGGTGTATGGAAATATTTTTAATTGATTAATGTGGTAAGTTCTAGTTTTTGAGGTCTTATCAATGGGAGCTACCACATAATTTACATCAGATAATCTACTTACAATCTGCATAGGTCCTGTAAATCTAGCTTTCAAGGTGTGGCCAGGTATAGGTTCCTGCACCAACACCTTGTCTCCTGGATGGAAGGAGCGGAATTGTGCACTTCTGTCATACCTCTGTTTCATCTTTCTTTGAGCTGTCTTTAGGTTAGCCTTGGCTAACTGACGTGCCACCTGCAACCTTGAAGACGGGTTGTAGAGTGTTGAGCTAACGTCTTCTCCCATCCATCCTTCTTTGAGCACCCGAAGAGGACCTCGTACATTGTGCCCAAAGATCAGCTCAAACGGACTATACCCTGTAGACTCTTGCACCGTCTCTCGTACTGAGAACAGCAACAAAGGTAGTGATTCATCCCAGTCTGTAGGAAAGTGCATGCAAAAAGTTCTCATCATAGTTTTTAACGTCTGATGGAATCTTTCCAAGGCGCCTTGGGACTGAGGATGATAGGCAGTGGATAAATTGTGGATTATCCCTAACCTAGTTAATACTTCCCTAAATGCTTTGGCAGTAAAGTTAGTACCTTGATCACTTTGAATAGTTTTAGGAATGCCAAAACAAGAAATGAATTTGGTTAAAGCTTTGAGAATAGCTTTAGTATTAATACTGTGCATGGGAATTGCTTCAGGATATCTGGTTACTTTATCCATAATCATAAATATTGATTTCCAGACTTTGACCTAGGTAGTGGACCTACACAATCTATAATTAAATCTACAAAAGGTTCTCCATCAGCAGGTATAGGTTAGAGAGGTGCAGGTTTAATGGAATGTCCAGGTTTCCCTACTTGCTGACATTCTCGGCAACACCTAATATGATTCTTCACATCTTTCTTTAATTTTGGCCAATAAAATTCTTTTGTGATTCTATACAAGGTTTTTGTAATTCCTAAGTGACCTCCTAATGAAGTATTATGAGCTATATTTAATATTTGAGGTCTATACTTTGTTGGAACCACTAACCTGTTAAACAATTGCCGGCCCTCTATCTCCTTACCAGTCTCAGTGCAGACCAAATAATCATTTTTAAGTTCATACTTGACCGGATGACCCAAAGAGGATTTACCCATGGCTGCCTGAAAAGCAAATTTTAAAGAAGGGTCCTTTCGTTGTTCCTCCCGGAAGGACAGTCCCTCGGGCATGGAAACAGAGACATCTGGCAATCCTGCAACCTGGGAATAGGAAGGCTTGATCGGGGTCTGTTCACTTGATTTACGAGGCTCCAGCCGGTGTGCCTCATAAAACAATGTGGCTATTCCGAGATCAGAGTCATCCAAGGATAGGTCAACATTCTCTCCAGACAACCCTTGGGATGTTACCCGAGTTATGGCCAACACCGGAGAAGAATTACTCATTATAGGTTCAGGACATGCATTAACAGTAGTAATATTATTACCCAGTAATAACATGGCATCTTTCATGGGGAATCCTTTTGAGACACCTACAGTCAAGTACCCAGTGTAATATATGCACTGTACATAAATTTTATGCAAAGGAACAGAATATATAGCTCCTCCAAATGCTTCCAATAAAACAGAGGAATTCAAGGAAGTGTTCTCTGAAAGGGGTAATATTCCTTCTCTTATAAGTGAGCAATATGCTCCAGTATCTCTAAAGGTCTTTACTTCAGTTGTTTCTGAGTTTTCCTGAAGAGAAATAAGACTCTTGCAATAATAAGGGGCCATACCTTTTTCTACTTCTCTAGGGGACATGTTACTAGGGATAGTAGAGATTTTCCCAGTGGGTTGGGGTTTATGGGGGCAGTTGGGATGGATGTGACCTACTTTATTACACAGGAAGCAGACGACAGGCTTGCCCTTTACTCCCTGCTGACGTTGCAAATAGTGTCGTTCTGGCTGGTGTCTCTCTGGATACTGTTGTCGAGATGCACCATGAGTAGTTTGCCTCTCCGCAGGTGGACCATAAGTTGAGAAGCGTGGCTCACCAGGTGACTTAGTTGGCTGACATAGACGTTCTCCCTCTGGCTGGCACTTCATTCTCCAAGGTTGACGATCTCTGTTCATGCCAGGCTGTTGAAAAGAGAGATGGGACCGCTCAGACAAGGAGCGGTTAGTTTCGAAGGTATCAGCCAACCTGGCTGCCTCCAATGCAGTGGTTAAGTCACGATCCTGCAGAAAGACTCGAACCTCTGGTCCCACAGACTCCAGCAGGCTATCAATCAGAATAAGCTGTACCAGCTCCTCAAAGGTAGAGACACCACTTGCTTTATAGCAGCTGGTAAAAGCTTTGGTTTACTGTCTCACAAAGTCCACTAGGGATTGACCAAGCTGTCGTCTGCCCAGCTTAAAATTTTTTTTATATTTGGCTGGGATACATGTATATGCTCCCAACACTGTGGTCTTCACTACTTGATAATCAGAAAATTCTGCGTCATTTAATACTGATGTAAATTCCTGTGCCTTACCCAATAATGCTGTATGAACCAACGATGCCCAATGCTGTTCCGGCCACCTCAAGGCTCGAGCCTGATTTTTGAAGCTTTCGAAAAATTGTTCTGGTTCGGCCTCATTGAAGCGGGGAACAAACTGTACTGCTTTCTGTAAACTAAAATTATTTACAGAATGCGAAAACTGCCTCCTTTCTCTTTCCCTATCAAATTCTTCCCTTGCAAATGCTCTCTGTTTCCTAGTTTGCTCAAGATTGATTTTTGCCAGCTCAAGTGCCAACGACGCTGATTCACCTTGAGACAACCCAGCTGCACTATACTGACCATTTTGTTCCGTAGGTGTATCATCTTCCTCCTGCGAGAACATAGTAGTTTTTGCCCTAGCTCCCGTAGAGGGAGGAGTCTGATGTGCCATCTCTTCTTCTATAAGTTTGTCAGCAATCAGTGAACGCAGTTGCGCAGCTGTGAGAGTGTGTTTGTATTTAATGCCAATGGAATGAGCAATTTGCCAACAACGCTGTAGGGACAATTTAGGTAGGTTATGCAAAGTATATGCCGACACCAGACGTCTGACTCATCTAGGTGGCATAAGTTATTCTCTATGCACAGTACGATTGCAGAATACCCCAACGTAACACGTTAATTTGCAGAACACGCTTAGCTATGCACAGTACAATTGCAGAATACGCATACAAGCAAAGCCGACTGCAAAATTCTCCACACCGAACAGGCTAGTAACAACTGACACGCAAAATTTGTAAAGCAATGCCAGACAGCTACGCTGTTCTGGAAGATTGACCGTAGCGAAGCGAGCACACCGAACAAGCTAGTAGCAAGCTGTTGAACGATCACACAATAGCAAGGCTGACCATAACAAAGCAACTGACACGCAAAATTTGTAAAGCGTAGGCAAAGCTAATGCAATGCCAGACAGCAAGCTGCACAATGTTCCTGCTACGAGCTTCACCCTAAGCTCAACCGTTTCTCTAAGTCCAGCTGCAGCTCTCGGACTGGCTACCCATATTACAACCCAGGATTCCAAATGGCCTGTTATCCCGGGTGTAATGGGAGCAAAATAAACACAGCAGAAAAAGTTTAGACTTATATTATCCTTCACCAATTTAGAACAGCAATATGTACACTATGTACAGTGATAAATATTGCTGTTCTGGAAGATTGACCGTAGCGAAGCGAGCACACCGAACAAGCTAGTAGCAAGCTGTTGAACGATCACACAATAGCAAGGCTGACCATAAAGCAACTGACACGCAAAATTTGTAAAGCGTAGGCAAAGCTAATGCAATGCCAGACAGCAAGCTGCACAATGTTCCTGCTACGAGCTTCACCCTAAGCTCAACCGTTTCTCTAAGTCCAGCTGCAGCTCTCGGACTGGCTACCCATATTACAACCCAGGATTCCAAATGGCCTGTTATCCCGGGTGTAATGGGAGCAAAATAAACACAGCAGAAAAAGTTTAGACTTATATTATCCTTCACCAATTTAGAACAGCAATATGTACACTATGTACAGTGATAAGTATAGTGCACTCCACGGTAAGCAAGGCAGAAATAGAAGCCACAAGATAGCAGACCGTGCTTCAACCAGCTCTAGAATGGGAATGACAAGGGCAGACAGGAGAGTGGTACCCACATAACCTCTGCGATTGCCAAAACCATCTTCTTATTAGCTAGAACCTGGTCACTAGTTGAATGACGGGGCCCCATCATCAACTCTTAGCAACCTGGTTCGCTGGTTGGGGGAGATAGCCTGTAAATGAGGGTGTGTACATGCGCCGAATAAAGGTTACGTACTCTTTGCATGCCACACCAAGCATAAAGATATTGTTTTTTGTTGGGTCCCTGGTCATGTTGATGTACAGGGCAATGAACAGGCAGACACTGCTGTGCGGTCAGCAGTACATGACCTACCAGTTTCATATAGAGGTATTCCATTTACAGACTATTTTGCTGCAATAGCTACCACCTTCACATCCGTTGGCAACAACGTTGGTCTACTCTGCTCTGTAACAAATTTCAGTCTATTAAACTGAGTATAGGTTACTGGCCGTCTTCTTGTCACCAGTGTCGAGGTTGGGAGACTACTCTCTCCCATCTTCGCATTGGCCATACTCGTCTTACTCATGGACATCTCATGGAGAGGCGCCCTGCTCCTCTCTGTGAGAATTGTCAGGTTCCATTATTGGTCAGCCACATTCTGTTAGACTGCCCACTTTATCAATGAGCACGCAGAATTTACCTCTGTCGTCGTCTTCGCTCCGCTGCTCTATCTTTACCTTCCCTTCTCGCTGATGGACCCACCTTTCATCCGGACTCTCTCATTGACTTTTTGACAACAACTGACTTACCTCACAAACTCTGATGATAGCTTCGGCCCTTTCAACCTCAATCTCTTGCTACCCTCTACCCCCGCACTGTCCCCTGCCCCGCTGTTTTCTGTAATCTACTGATCATCCCTCCCACCTTTTGCTGCCCAGTACCCTCGCTTCCTTCCCTACCCTGCAGCACTGTATAGCCCTTGTGGCTTAGCGCTTCTTTTTGATTATAATAATAATATAATAATAATGGAAAGCTGGAATTGGCCTAAATTAGGGCTGAAAAGAGGCGAAATCACTGATAAGTAAATATGGCATGACTACTAAATTTGTGAGAGCGTAATTCCAAAAGTTTTCTATCAAATTTTATGCTTTTGGTTTCATTACCTTTAGAAAAAGATTCTCCATCATTTCGTAAGCAAAAATTTTTTTTTTTTTGAAAAATCTTCAGTCCTGAGAGCAGGTTTGAGAGCAGGGGTCACAACCTTTCCTAACCCTACCTCTTTCACATGCCTACAACACAATAGTCTCTGACCTTTGTATGTTCCTTCTTTACCATAATTCATCCTGCAGTGCTCTATGACCTTTTCAGGTTTAGCGCCTTGATTATATTACTGCTTCTCCTCACTCAACAACAGAGTTATCTTCCTAAGACCACGTTGGTAAACAAATTTATCGCTAAGTGAGGTGCATAATATAATGATAGTGGGTTTGTGTCAGCCATGTTTGATATTGTTTTAGTGTCACCTTTGCACTATTTATTACATTTCTGGTATATTTTTAAATGTTTATATAGTAGTGTACTGTATATTGTAATAAGCAGAATAGAGGAAATCAGCTCTAATATATATCATTTAGGTATGCATACTGGTCAGAGAGTTCATTGTAAGTCCAAGTCGTCGGTAAACGAGTACATCACTAAGTGAGGAGAGGCTGTATTAATATTATTGTACTCAAAGAATATAATAAAAATTAAAGATGTTTGTGTTGAATTCATATTGTTTACTCAATTATTAGTTAACATAATTATTATACACAACTTGTGATTTATCTTGAAGATCTTTACAGATAAACATTTAACCCTTTGACTGTCGCAACCCCCAATCCTGAGGTGTCTCCTGGTGTCGCAGAATTTAAAAAAAAAATATTTTTTCTTATGAAATGATAGAGAATCTTTTCCCGATTGTAATGACACCAAAAAAACGAAATTTGATGGAAAACTAACGGAATTATGCTCTCGCGAAGTTAGCGACCTTGGCGCTGTTTACAAATCGGCGATTTTGCCCACTTTGAGCCCTATTTTCGGCTAATTCCATTGTTCCAGTCGCCCAAACTCATAGCTATTTCTTTAGAACTCCATTTTTCTATCGATTGAGTACAAGAAACTGCCCATTTACCGATTTCAACTACCTAATAATGTGGTCAGAAATTTGCAATTTGGCCAATTTCACGAAAACTAAAAAATATGACAATTTCAAAATAAGGTCCAGAATGAACAATGCAGACATTCCTGGCTCTAAAATAACATTTTCGTTGCTCATTAGTCATGTCTCCAGGCCCCTCTGATATTACTCTTGCTTTCTATTTTGAATTTTTATTCAAACAAAAAATAGAAGTGTAAAGTAAAAGGACACAAGTGCAACTAATGTGACATTTTATTGTGGCAACGTTTCACTCTCCAGGAGCTTTATCAAGCCATTACAAACAATACATGGATACAGAGGGTATATAAAGGCTCAGAGTGAGGTGCAGTACTAGTGAGGCACCATTTAGATGTTCACTAGTGGTAGTAGTAGTAGTAGTAGTGACAAATGTAGTAGTAGTAATACAATATGGTAGAGCAATTAATTTGTACATGAGTAAAAGGATATAAAAGCTATTACTTGGGTAACAATAAAATAGGTTGGACAAATATAGACTGGAAAGAGGCAGCTTGTTTCAGTGTTCACTCTCTGTAATGTGCTTTGTGTAGTATAACAGGAGAGACTATGTGATGGCAGGGTTTACTGTTTTCAGGAGGATTCTTGCTAAGACTTCAGAGATGGTGAAGCTGCCATTGTTTTGTTTAATTGTATTCGAAACAGTGATCAGTGCTGATTCGAGGAACTTGCGTCTGCGGAAATTAGTTTCTTTAATCACTAATTGGGCGTCTCTGAATTTCATGAGATGATTGGTAGAATTTCGATGTTGTACACAGGCGTTGTTCAAGTTATCGTTCCTACATGCGTAAATGTGTTCATTGAGGCGGTTGTCGAGGTTTCTTGTTGTTTCACCTACGTAAATCTTGTCACAGCCTCCACAGGGTATAGTGTAAACTCCTGCGTTGACTGGTTCGTGGTGCTTGGATTTTGTTCTGGTTAGATCCTTTATTGAAGTGCTAGAAGCGATGGTGACTCTGGTGTTAGCTTGTGAAAGTACTTTTGAAACGTTCAGTGCAACCTGGCTGTTGGGTACCTCTGCACTAACAGTCGATGGAAGGAAATGGGACACGAATCCCTGATAAACAACTTATCGTCACGCACCTTAACCGACTATGAGAAACAAGCACTGAGTCTGGGACTCAAATTTACCACCAACATAGGCAAACCTAACTGTCAACTCAATCTTGTTACCAGGAACCATAGACACAGTGACAGCAACTTCCAGAAGGGTTATATACAGGGCCTTCTCACTGCAGCTTTTTGTGAACCTTCTTCTTCTAATCTTCCTAGACGATACATCACTGCCCTTAAGGCCCTTTCCCAACGCCCCCCAACATTATCGTCACCACTGCCTAAAAAAAGAGGGGGAGCGTCATACTAAACACCAGAAACTACAACCTAAAATGATGGCCCTTTTTGAATATCAATCTCATACAACCCATCAAAACTCAACAGGGAAAAAACGCTCCCCAAAGACTTTTTTATAAAAACCAGACAAATACTCAAATGCCAGAGAAGGGAAAAGAAACTTCGTACTTGTACCAAGCAACCCAAACCAGACACATTATTTTTTTCCCAAGCCCAAAAACACAATATTCCTCTCAGACCAAACACGTCGGGAATAGCATGTTCCACACAAACACCGGAGTTCTTGCCAAAACATTTTTCCTGCTTCTGGGACCATCACCCCCTTCATTTTAAAACCCAGGCGACCTTCTAAAACCGCATCCGAAACCCTCCATCCAAAAAAAACTAACATTTTGGGGATTGATTTTCCCTCTTCACAAAATACCAACCAAAAAAGCCATCGGGTTTTCTCGATGAAACCCAAATCAGGACCTTAATTTTCCTCACCTCCCGGGAGATTTGTTGACTTGTTTGAACTCTGTTTAATTTCAACTGTTTTTTTTTTTCAAAAACAACTCACAAACAAACCACGGCGGGAAGGGGGCCCCCATCATGCCGCCCCTAGCCAACTTTACATGGAACCCCTAAGCCGAACATTTCCCAACACATCCCTTCAACGTCCACTTGGTTACTTACGGGGAAAACCCCGTAATAACCCCCCAAACTTTTTGTGTACGGAATCTTCAGGCAAGGCTAAAACCAGTTGAACCGGCACCCATTTTAAACAAGAAGAAGAGCCAATGACAAGCTACCTTTTCCCATGTCCTCACACAAAGAGAAAACAACCTAAATTTCCAATTTTATCGAAACCCACCAATAAAAAGATTTCACACACTTCTTTTTCCGCAAGAACCAAACCAAAAGGGCATAACATGGGGTTTTTCCAAAGCATACCGAAAATTTTAGTCCTGATTTTTTCAGGAATAACAAACTTTTCACCAAACTTTCACTGAGCACATTTTCCTTCCCTTTTTTCAATAAAAAGACTGAAGAAAAGAACTCTTCAGATCATTAATTCTCCACGCCCCAACACCACCCCCCCAACAAATTAAAATTTTCCCAACGCCAGGGGCACTGAACTTTCAAAAGTACTTTCACAAGCAAAACCAATCGCCATCGCTTCAGCCTTCAATAAAGGACTAACCAAACAAAATCCAACACCAACCGTCAAAACCCGGAGTTTACACTAACCCGTGGAGGCGTGACAAAATTTAAGAGGTGAAACAGCAAGAAACCTCGACAAAAACCCCCCCCTCAATGAACACATTTTTCCAGTAGGAAAATAACTTTAACAAAGCCTGTGACAACACGAAATTTCTACCAAACACTCTGAAAATTTAGAGACGCCCAAAAAGTGATTTAAAAAAACTAATTTCCCAACGCAAGGCCTCAAAACACAACACTGTTTCGAATACAATTAAACAAAAAAAAACAACACTTTACCACTCGAAGCTTAGCAAGAATCCCCCCGAAAACAGAAACCCTGCCATCACATTGTCTCTCCTTTATACTACCAAAGCGCATTACAGAGAGTGAAAACGAAAAAAGCTGCCTCTTTCCAGTCATATTTTTCCAACCTAAATTTTTTTTGTTCCCAAATAATGTTTTATATCCTTTTTTAACCAAGTACGAATTAAATTGCTCAAAAAAATGTATTATCACACTTTTGTCATACAAATACACACAACCATAGGAACACAAATGGTACCCACTAACTGCACCTCCCCCTGACCTTTTTATACCCCTTGCCATGTTTTTTTGTAATGGGTGATAAACCCTGGAGCGAAACATTGCACAATAAAAAGTCACATTATTGCCTTTTTGCCGTTTACTTTACATATTGTCGTAATTTCTACCAACTTATTACAAAAAAAAGAAGACTTTCAATTTTGCAGACTACTGCAATACTGAATAAAGTATAAAAACACAAAAAATCATACTGCTATTAAAATGGGTAGTTGGACATTTATTGGACAATGGCATCATTTGTTTACTTTTGAACATTGGCAAAAATCAAACATTTCCCCTACTTTGAGCTCCATTTCTAGGTTCTTTTTATAGTAAAATCAATCAAAATTACCTCTATTTCTATGATATGTTTTCCATTCTATCAAATGAGACCAAGGAAACGAGAATACACCCACAAATACTATACGAAAATAGACCACAAAGTCGGCATTTTAATGAACCCTTTCAGGGTCCAAGGCCCAAATCTGGAGTCACGCACCAGTGTCCAAGAATTTTCAAAAAAAAAATTTGTTATTTTTTCTTATGAAATCGTAGAGAATCTTTTTGTGAAGGTAATAAAACAAAAAGTACGAAATTTGGTGGAAAATTGACGAAATTATGCTCTCGCGAATTTTGATGTGTCAGCGATATTTACGAATCGGCGATTTTGCCGACTTTGACTCCCATTTTAGGCCAATTACATTATTCCAATCAAACCAAATTCTTAGCTATTTCACTAGTATTACTTCTATTCTATCGATTGAGCACAAGAAATCGCCAAGTCAACTGTTTCAACTACAAAATAAAGTGATCGGAAATTGTTAATTTGGCCAATTTAACACAAAGTTCAAAATATTCCAATTTCAAAATAGGGTCCAGAATAAACAATGTAGGCATTCCTGGCACTAAACTAACATTTCCTCTGTTCATTAGTTATATTTTGAGGCTTTACAAATAAATTCCATTTTGATTTTTTTATTCACATAATGAATTTTTATTCACACCAAAAAAATAGAAGATTTACTGTTATGCAATACTGTAATAATTGTATAAATATCATCACCATATTTGTGAATGTATATTAGACCCACCAGCTGACGTGTATTAGACGTGTGAGGTCGTTTGTTTACTCTTGAATATCGGCAAAAATTTAACATTTCCGCTACTTTGAGCTCAGTTTCAAGCCATTTCCAGTGCTAAAACCAATCAAAATCATCTCTATTTCTGTAATATGTCTTCCATTCTATCAAATGAGACCAAGAAATCGCAAATACAACTATAAAAAACATGCGAAAAAACACTGCAAAGTTGCTGTTTTAATCGAAAAATCATGATTTCAGTTTTTTTCTCTCATTATACACAGTGTGCTGCAGGATCTGTTTTATGTGGTGCACACATACCACATAGATGTATTCTCTCATATCTAGGCCCAAATGTACCACTCACAGTTTATCAGAGTGAGCTGAGCTCATGGCGTAGATCTACGGTTTGGACACTCACCGTAAAGCCGTAGATCTACGGGACGGACCCTGAAAGGGTTAAAAAAAAACGATCGTTTTTTTTTTCTCATGCACTGCGTGCTCCAGGATTTTTTTTATATGGTGCACACTGACCACACAGACCCATTCTCTCACATGTGGGCCTACCAGCTTTCTCCTGCTTGATTTGAAGCCGCTAGAATTTATGAGTATATATACGTCAAACATGGTACCTCGTAAGACGTATATATACGGCCGTGACAGTCAAAGGGTTAAGTGACAATTTTATTTAGTGAAGCATGTGACAATAGAGAAAAAAATCTTTTTAGTTGAGTATGTTGTGTTGGTAATTGTGGAATATTGTACTATACTGACATATGTTTCTATTGCAGACGTATTTTGTGGAAGACTACCAGGGTGTGTCTTGCCAGACACTATTTCTTCAGTACTTCAAGAAAGGCATCAGCTGTTCTTCTTGTGAATTTTTAACTAGCTGTTACTAATTAAACAATTTTGATTTTGATATTGGGAATTCTATCTAAAAATGCATGGCAGTTAATTCTTTGAGGGTTCGTTTTGTAGTTCTATGACTTTTAAGCTGGGATCCAAGCTGTAGTACTACATCATGAGCTCAGCTTACTCAGATAAGCTGTGAGTAGTAAATTTGGGCCTAAATATGAGAGAATGCATCTACGTGGTAAATGTGCACCATATAGAACAAATCCTGCAGCATGCAGTGCATAATGAGAAAAAAAAAAGTGCAACTGTGTTTTTGGATTAAAATAGCAAATTTTTGGTGTATTTTCATATGTTTTTTATGGTAGCATTCACTGTTTATTGGTCTCATTTGATGGAATAGAAGATGTATTACAGAAATGACTTTGATGGATTTTAGTACTGAAAATAGCTTGAAATTGAGTTCAGAGTAGTAGAAATGTTCTATTTTTCCTGATATTAGAGGATAAACAATCACATCACGTGTGCAGTACACATCAGCTGGTGGGTTTAATGTGTGTTGCTGAATGCACTGATATTATTTATACAATTATTACAATATTGAATAAAAGTAACTTTTCTAGTTTTTTAGTGTGTATAAAAATAATTTGTGAATAAAAAATCAAAATGAAATTCATCTGTAAAGCCTACAAATGTAGCTAATAAGTAGTAGAAATGTTAGTTTAGTGCCAGGTTCCCTGCACTGATTATTCTGGACCCTATTTTGAAATTGTAATATTTTGAATTTTGTGTGAAATTGGCTATATTTCCAATTTCCAATCACTTTATTTGGAAGTTGAAATAGTTGAACTGGGCAATTTTATGTGCTCAATAGATAATCTGGAACACATACTAGTAAAATAGCTAAGAATTTGGTCTAGTGGAACTATGTAATTGGCCAAAAACATGACTCAAAGTGGGCAAAATTGCCAATGCATAAATATTTCTGACACAGCAAAATTTACAGGAGTATAACTTCATCAATTCTTTATAAAATTATTTTATTTTATTACATTCAGAGAAAGATTCTCTATGATTTCCTAAGAAAAAAAATAATTTTTTTTAGACCCTGTGGGGAATTTTCAGACTGGGGGTCTGAACCCTCAAAGAGTCAATAAAAGAATACAGAAACATTTGTTTAAACACAATAGCAAATAATAATAATAATAATCATAGTAATAATAATAATAATTATAATAATATTGTTGAGTGTATCTGCAGTGTTCTAGTGCATATATTAATCTCTTAACACAAAACAAAAATTATGATAGTGTTTTAACAAATAATATTAACTTTAATAGTGCTCATAAGTAGGAAAAGTTTTGCCTAAATAAATCTTAACATGGGGATATGTTCATAAGGAAACCATGTGTTCAGTGTCCAAAATAGTTAAAAAAATCATGAAATAGAGATGTGAGTATATAAGGAAGATTAACAATACCTCTGTTGTCTGACTAAAATATTTTAAATAAAATACCTTCATTTAAAAAATATGGAAAAACATAAAGAACATAAACTATATGAATGTTCTGAGTGTCTGAAATGTTTTAGTAAAAAAGGGAATCTTCAGACACATGCAAGAGTACATACAGGAGATAAACCATATCATTGTTCTGAATGTCTGAAATGTTTTAGTAGAAAAGACAGTCTTGTGAAACATATTAGAGTACATACAGGAGATAAACCATATCATTGTTCTGAATGTCTGAAATGTTTTACTGAAAAATGCAATCTTGTGACACATATGAGAGTACATTCAGGAGATAAACTATATAAATGTTCTGAGTGTCTGAAATGTTTCAACAAAAAAAGCAGTCTCGTGACACACATGAGAGTACATACAGGAGATAAACCATATCAGTGTTCTGAGTGTCTGAAATGTTTTAGTGTAAAAAGCAGTCTTGTGAAACATATGAGAGTACATACAGGAGATAAACCATATCAATGTTCTGAGTGTCTGAAATGTTTTAGTGAAAAAAGCAGTCTTTTGAAACATATGAGAGTACATACAGGAGATAAACCATATCAGTGTTCTGAGTGTCTGAAATGTTTTAATCAAAAAAGCAGTCTTGTGAAACATATGAGAGTACATACAGGAGATAAACCATATCAATGTTCTGAGTGTCTGAAAAGTTTTAATCAAAAAAGCAGTCTTGTGAAACATATGAGAGTACATACAGGAGATAAACCATATCAATGTTCTGAATGTCTGAAATGTTTTAATCAAAAAAGCCATCTTGTGATACACATGAGAGTACATACAGGAGATAAACCATATCAATGTTCTGAGTGTCTGAAATGTTTTAATCAAAAAAGCCATCTTGTGATACACATGAGAGTACATACAGGAGATAAATCATATCAATGTTCTGAGTGTCTGAAATGTTTTAATCAAAAAAGCTATCTTGTGATACACATGAGAGCACATACAGGAGATAAATCATATCAATGTTCTGAGTGTCTGAAATGTTTTAATAAAAAAAGCCATCTTGTGATACATATGAGAGTACATACAGGAGATAAACCATATCAATGTTCTGAGTGTCTGAAATGTTTTAATCAAAAAAGCAGTCTTGTGACACACATGAGAGTACATACAGGAGATAAACCATATCAATGTTCTGAGTGTCTGAAATGTTTTAATCAAAAAAGCAATCTTGTGGCACACATGAGAGTACATACAGGAGATAAACCATATCAGTGTTCTGAGTGTCTGAAATGTTTTAGCAAAAAAAGCAGTCTTGTGAAACATATGAGAGTACATACAGGAGATAAACCATATCAATGATCTGAGTGTCTGAAATGTTTTAGTGAAAAAAGCAGTCTTCTGACACACATGAGAGTACATACAGGAGATAAACCATATCAATGTTCTGAGTAACAAAAAAAGGCACAATACCGTGACTGGAACAATACACAAATAACCCGCACATAAAAGAGAGAAGCTTATGACGACGTTTCGGTCTGACTTGGACCGAAATTAAGACACATGTGCGGCATCTGGGTGTCTTTGTTGTGGACATTTCGCCATCCAGTGGTTGGCTGGATGGCGAAACGTCTACAATAGGGATGCCCGGGTGTTGCGCATGTGTCTTAATTTCATCTTGTGGGTATTATATACCATTCTTGTACTACTACTACTACTACCACCACCTCTTCCTGCCTATATATAGCCATCCTGCTCCACTTCTGGTTAGTGTGACTTTGTAAATGGTCCAAGTTGGACCGAAACGTCGTCGTAAGCTTCTCTCTTTTATGTGTGGGTTATTTGTGTAATGTTCTGAGTGTTTGAAATGTTTTACTGAAAACAGCAATCTTGTGACACACATGAGAGTACATACAGGAGATAAACCGTATCAATGTTCTGAGTGTCTGAAATGTTTTAATAAAAAAAAACAATCTTTTGACACACATGAGATTTCACCTGGAGTTTACCTGGAGAGAGTTCGGGGGTCAATGCCCCCTGCAGCCCGGTCTATGACCAGGCTTCCTGGTGGATCAGAGCCTGATCAACCAGCCCGGCTGGTCAGGTACCGACTTTAGGTGCTTGTCCAGTGCCAGCTTGAAGACTGCCAGGAGTCTATTGGTAATCCCCCTTATGTATGCTGGGAGGCAGGTGAACAGTCTCAGGCCCCTGACACTTATTGTATTATCTCTTAACGTGCTAGTGAAACCCCTGTTTTTCACTGGAGGGATGTTGCATCGTTTGCCAAGTCTTTTACTTTCGTTGTAAGTGATTTTCATGTGCAAGTTCAGTACTAGCCCCTCTTGGATTTTCCAGGTGTATATAATCATGTATCTCTCCCACCTGCATTCCAGGGAATACAGATTCAGGAACTTCAAGCGCTCCCAGTAATTCAGGTGTTTTATCTCCGTTATGCGTGCTGTGAAGGTTCTCTGTACATTTTCTAGGTCAGCAATTTCACCTGCCTTGAAAGGTGCTGTTAGTGTGCAGCAATATTCCAGCCTAGATAGAACAAGCGACCTGAAGAGTGTCATCATGGGCTTGGCATCCCTAGTTTTGAAGGTTCTCATTATCCATCCTGTCATTTTTCTAGCAGCTGTGATTGATACAATGTTATGGTCCTTGAAGGTGAGATCCTCCGACATGATCACTCCCAGGTCTTTGACGTTGGTTTTTCGCTCTATTTTGTGGCCGGAATTTGTTTTGTACTCTGATGAAGTTTTAATTTCCTCGTGTTTACCATATCAGAGTAATTGATGTCTGCCTGGAGCCTTGCAGTATCTGAAATGGAAGAGACTGTCATGCAGATTTGGATGTCATCTGCAAAGGAAGACACGGTGCTGTGGCTGACATCCTTGTCTGTGTCAGATATGAGGATGAGAAACAAGATAGGAGCAAGTACTGTGCCTTGTGGAACAGAGCTTTTCACCGTAGCTGCCTCAGACTTTACGCTGTTGCCTACTACTCTTTGTGTTCTGTTTGTGAGGAAATTATAGATCTATCTACCCACGTTTTCTGTTATTCCTTTAGCACTCATTTTGTGCAATATTTTGCCATGGTCACACTTGTCGAAGGCTTTTGCAAAGTCTGTATATATTACATCTGCATTCTTTTTGTCTTCTAGTGCATCTAGGACCTTGTCGTAGTGATCCAATAGTTGAGACAGACAGGAGCGACCTGCTCTAAACCCATGTTGCCCTTGGTTGTGTATTTGATGGGTTTCTAGATGATTGGCGATCTTGCTTCTTAGGACCTTTTCCAAGATTTTTATGATATGGGAGGTTAGTGCTGTCAGTCTGTAGTTCTTTGCTATTGCTTTACTGTCCCCTTTGTGGAGTGGGGCTATGTCTGTTGTTTTTAGTAACTGTGGGACGGCCCCCGTGTCCATGCTCCCTCTCCATAGGATGGTAAAAGCTCGTGATAGGGGGTTCTTGCAGTAGATACACTAGATAAACCATATCAATGTTCTGAGTGTCTGAAATGTTTTAATCAAAAAAGCCATCTTGTGAAACACATGAGAGTACATCATCTTTCTTTCAACAAACCGGCAATATCCCACCGAGGTAAGGTGGCCCAAAAAAGAAAAACGAAAGTTTCTCTTTTAAAATTTAGTAATTTATACAAGAGAAGGGGTTACTAGCCTCTTGCTAGTAAATAAACAAGAGCAAGAACTAGAAAGAAAATAGAAGAAAACCCAGATGGGTGTGTATATATATGCTTGTACATGTATGTGTAGTGTGACCTAAGTGTAAGCAGAAGTAGCAAGACGTACCTGAAATCTTGCATGTTTATGAGACAAAAAATGAGCACCTAAAGTCAGTTCCTGATCAGCCGGGCTGTGGCTCGTACGTTGGTTTGCGTGCAGCCAGCAGCAACAGCCTGGTTGATCAGGCTCTGATACACCAGGAGGCCTGGTCACAGACCGGGCCGCGGGGGCGTTGACCTCCGGAACTCTCTCCAGGTAAACTCCAGGTATCAGTGTTCTGAGTGTCTGAAATGTTTTAATCAAAAAAGCAGTCTTGTGAGACATAAAAGAGTACATTCAAGAGATAAAACATGTTAGTGTTTAATGTTTCAGGAATATTTTAGTTATGAACTCATCAGAATATATAAAAGGGATATACTCTAACAGTGTTGAGAGTGAAATATGTTAATGAAATGTCAGTCATATAAATCAAATAAGTTCATAGAGGAGATAAGTTGTATTAATGTTCAGAATATCTTATATATTTTATAAAAAGATCAGTCTTGTGTACTCATGAGAGCTAATATAGAGTATAAACAATATATAAACAGTGGACCCCCGAGTTTTGTGATTAATCCGTTCCAGAGAGTCTGCTGAAAGTCGAAATTGCCGAATTACGAAACGATCTTTCCCCATAAGAAATAATGGAAGTAAAATTAATCCATTCCAGACACCCAAAAATATTAAAATAAAATTTTTTTTTTTTCAAATTAAATAAAGATTTACATACTGAAAACAATGAGAAATAAAGTACATACATATAAAAAATAATAATAACATTACACTTACCTTTACTGAAGACTTCTGGCCTCTTCAAGGGGGGCTTCTTGCTGTGGTGAAGAGGCTCTTGGTCTGAGGAATTAGACCTGTTGGTCTCCTTCCTCAGACCGAACCTAATTACCCCCCAATCCCCCCTCTTTATCCCATCCTCCCCTTTTTCCTTTCCTCCTCCTCCTCCCCACCCCTCCCTTTTGCCCTTCCTCTTTTTGGCCTTTGGGATTTCTCCCACAGGCGCGTTAGTTCCTAGGTAGGGGAAAGGATACCGGGGTCCATCCCATTCCGTTGAGGTTCTTGGCGGTGGCGTAGTTTGCCATGGAATCTGGATCGCCTGGGGATGTCCCGATCCCTCTCCGGTATCCCGGAGTAGTTTTGTGTGTCTTTCAGGCGACGGGTGTATCTCTGGGAGCCACCTTTCGGATTCCGGGGGTGGTGGCCGATCGAAGTATGCTTTGTGGTGGATATCTGGCTGCCCTCTCTTTTGTCCACCGAGGTAGCTCGGCAGATGTGAGGTTTCTATCCCGGATTGCTGGTTTACTGGCATGAAGGGTAAGGTATGGCACGGGTTCCATGCTGCATCTGCGCTACTAGCGGTGCTGAGGTCCTCTTGGGCGTGGAGGGAGATTTCCGGCCCTTTCATTCCTCCTGGGAACTATTCCTCCCCGCTAGCCCCTTTTTTTTATTTTCTTTTATTTTTATTTTCTTTTCTTTCTTTTTTTCTTAAAAACAAAAAACAAAGGAGTAACCTAACCATGGAAAAACCCACCCATGAACCACATCCTCGGGCCCCTTCTTGATCCGCACCCCATTCTGACCCTCCCTTGTTTTTAACCCACTCTTGGGACACTCCTGATGCCCCTGTCCCTTGCGGTGCGTTTCCTCACCCGCTTCAGTCCCGGGGCTTCGCGACTTTTTCGATTTGTCTGCCCTCCGCCCATTTGCTATGTTTCTGGCCTCTTCCTCTAGGGTACGGCAATTTTTCGAATCGTCAGCCCGTTTCATGCCGGCCCAAATTTGGGTCCTACTCCTAAATCCCAAACATCAATTCCTGATATGCCCTTCGTTACCTTCCCATTCTACCGGAGAAGCCCGATACATCATGCACCCCCTCTCCACGTCGTTTCGTCCACCAATGGACTAAATTTTTTACTTTAAGACCGATTTTCTTGGCCTATCTTTTGACCATAGTATTGGAAAGCCCCTGCGTCATGTTGGTAAGATATTTCTTTTCATCTCTCAAGAGGGTATGCGCATCATCCTGCCAAATGCTACCCAAGTCATGATCTTTTTCCTTTCAAAATCAATACTACTCCTATCACTTTTGAAAAACTTTTTCCTCAATTCTTGTAGGGACTGTCTTTCTGCCCCTTTCCATAGTCCAACAGAATTTCCAGTCTGTGGCAATAAATTCTTAACACTGGAACTCCAGGATCCCCCAAATCCTAAGTAACATTTTATGTTTTTTCCTGCCTGTGGGCGGAGACTTTTCCCCTTGAAAAAGTAGCCGTTTAACTTTTGACACCCGAAAACCCCCGTCCTGTATATTCGCAGGACATTGATTAAAAGTTCAAAAAGGTGATACCTACATTGCAACGTGTAGAAATTGCTGGCGTTTTGGCCCCCCGCAAAAATATTGCAGATCATAGCCAAATGCCCAGTTGTGGTGCCGACGACCATTCTAATAATTTTTGCAGTAAACCCTCCATGCTCCCTTTAATTGTAATGAAGCTATCCTTCGTACTCCCCCGTTGCCAGGGTTTCTTAAAGAAGTGAAATCTGTTTCCCCAAAGAGGCAGAAGGTCTCCCTTTGCTATGGCGTTTTCTCTTTTCCCCCTCCAAGGGGGAATACCCCCTGTTTTTTCTTGTGTTTCAAAAAATCCCCCCCCTTCTGGGGGGCCCCCCTTTGCAGCCTCCTCTTTGTTACCCCTTTCCCCTTCCCCTCTGGGTCTAATCTTTTGCTGTCCTTGGCTCGATGCCCGATCAACTCAGTCTGTTCTCAATCTTCGCGTCCTTTCCCCACAACCCCCGATCGACAAGACCTCGTACGACACCTTTACCAATCGCCCCCTCACTTCTCGGTCCAAAAAATCCCATTGCTCAAATCTTCTTTGCCCCCTTTCCCTTTCCCCTTTTTCCCCCCCCACACTTTTTCCTTTCCGTCTCTGTCCTAGTTCTTCCCCCCTCTCGGCTCTATTACAAGTGTGGAGATTCACCCTCCTCCTCGTACTTGCCCTTTCCCCCCCTGTCCCCCCCCAAATTTCTCCCTCTTCTGCCCCCCGGGGTTTTTGCCCCTCCCGTCCCCCCCCCCCCCACTTCTCTCCCGTCCCCCACACTCTTTCGTCCCCCTCTACTTTGTACAGTCCTTACTGTCCCAATCTTTACTCACCCTCCTCCTTTTACCTCCAGTATGGTCTCCCATACATCTTTGAATTCAGAAACACTTCAAGCCATTTCAGAATATATTGCAGAGACTAAACCTTCAATGGACATTGATTCTCCTCCTGTTCCTTCTCTTCCCTCTCCTCCATCTTCACAACTCCATTCTTCACAATGCTCCATTCCTTCGCTGCTTGAATGTCTTCCAATGCCACCACACGTTGACTTTTCTAACCCCTTAGTCCATAGGTGCCCTTCCCTACGGATTCCTGGTATTTTCTTCATCGCCAATCATGGCCTATTTACAGTGGAATTCCGCGGCCTCAGGGGTATCGGGGTGAGCTTCAGATGTTGCTTTCCGGTTTTCCCTTTGGTGCTTGCTTACAAGAACCAAAATTACATTCAGCTGTTTTCCAACCTATCTCGGGCCCTAAAATTTTTATTGTTTTCCCTTCAGATCCTTTCTCAGATGGGCCCTTTTAAATGAAAGTGCCCTTCTTCTACGCAATGATTTCCGTATGTCAACTATTTGTCCATACCTTGCTGCATTACATGCAGCCCGTATCCACTTAAATAAGTAGTTTACAATATGTTCTTTATATTCTCTCCTTCTCGAGCATTTTCTATCCCAGACTTTGCCTTTCTTTTTTCCCATCCTTACCACCTCCACTTCTGTTACTTGGTGATTTTAATGCCCACCATTTCCTCTGGGGAGGTCTCATTGGGACTCACGTGGCTTTCCAGTTGGAGGCTTTTTCGCCTCCACCCCCCTCCATGTTTTAAATACGGGTACTCCCACCCATTTTGACCCTCGTACTCATACTCTCTCTTGCATCGATCTATCAGTCTGCTCTTCCTCCACTGCACTAGACTTCTCCTGGTCTGTTCTACCAGACTTACATGACAGCGATCATTATCCTATCATTCTTACTTCTCCTTCATACTCACCACCTTTCCGTAGCCCTTGCTGGCAATTTGATTGGGCAAATTGGGACCTTTACTCGCAGCTCACTGCTTTAAGTGAGGTTCCTTCTTCATCCTCCATTGATGAGCTCCTACACCTCTTCTCACCGTCAGTTTATACCGCAGCTTCTCATTCTATACCCCAAACCTCAGGCAAGCATTCTCAGAAGTGCGTGCCTTGGTGGTCTCCTCCTTGTGCTCGTGCAGTACGTTTGAAATGCGCTGCATGGGGCAGGTATGGATACAATAGAACCAATGAGAGACTTCTTGATTTTAAGCAGAAGCATGCGATCGCTCGCCGTGTCATCCGTGATGCTAAACGCACTTGCTTCCTCTATGAGTGCAGTCTGGAGAAAAGTGAGGAAATTGAGTGGTAAATACTCTCCTGACCCGGCTCCTGTTCTACGGGTCGCCGGTATTGATGTAGCAAACCCTCTTGCCATTGCCATTGAAATTGGCACTCATCTGGTCCGTATTTCCCTGGGGCTCCATCTATGCCCCTCGTTTCTTTCCTCAAAGTCTGCCAGAGAGTTAGTACCCTTGGACTTTTCTTCTCTCAGAGAAGAACAGTATAATGTGCCTTTTACACTTCAGGAACTAGAGGCAACACTCTCAGCTTGCCGATCATCGGCAGCTGGGCCTGACGACATTCATATTCGTATGTTATAACATTTACATCAGTCAGCCCTTGTAGTCCTCTTACACCTCTTCAATCTTATTTGGGCACAAGGAGTTCTTCCCCAGCTGTGGAAATCTGCCATTGTTCTCCCTTTCCGCAAGCCGGGTACTACAGGACATGATGCCTCCCACTATCGTCCCATCACTCTTACTAGTGCAGTTTGCAAAGTGATGGAATGTCTGGTAAATTGACATTTAATGTGGTATTTAGAGACAACAGTCTCTCTGCTAGTCAATATGGCTTTCGTAAGGGCCGTTCTACCATAGACCCCTTACTCTGCTTGGATATGTATGTTCGTAATGCCTTTGCAAATAATCACTCAGTTATTGCCATATTTTTTGACCTTGAGAAGGCATATGACTCAACTTGGAGATATAATATTTTGGCCCAAGCCCACTCCTTAGGCCTCCAAGGCAATCTACCATCCTTCCTTAAGAACTTTTTAACTGACAGACACTTCCGTGTTCGAGTCAATACAGTGGACCCCCGCATAGTGACTTTAATCCGTGCTAGAGGGCTGATTGTTATGCGAAATGGTCGGTATGCGAATGAATTTTCCTCATAAGAAATAATGGAAATAAAATTTAAATTTTTGCAAGCCCCCCAAAAGTATAAAAAAATTTTTTTTACCACATGAAAAAATACTTTTCCCCAAACACAAAAGAAAGGGTCATGCACAATAGTTTTGATAATTTCTTGGGACAATTAATTTTTGTGCAAAGTACTACTCTACTAAATGAAGAATAAAAAGAAAATTTTCCTTATTTAAGATGGCAAAGACTGATGAAAACACGTGTCCTGGGAGTGGGCCCTTTTTTTCCCGAATACTGTAGGTCCCCGTTTTTGGATTTTTTCCCAGAAAAAGGGCCTTTTCACACTGGGGTTGCCATACGATTCTTAAATCTCCCAAACCAACCTTTTTCTGGGTTTAAAATTCCCCGGAATTTTTTTTCTGTTCACCTGGGGGTTAGTGCTGGGTGTGGGTTTCATTTGGGAGACAAGATTTAAAGGGCCCCCAAAAAAAATAAGTTAATGGGCCCGGGCTTTTTTTGGGGTTATCCTGGGGGGCAAATCCCCTGGGGTTAATTGTTTTCCCTTTGGTTTCTCAATAAGCCAAAACCAACAACGGGGCTACAGCAGCACAGCACAGCAGCACACTACAGTGCTACAGCACACAGAAGATGTTTTCGCAGCAGCAGACGAAGCTACAGCGCCCCAACAGTGGGGCAGCAACAGCAAACAGGGAGAAAATGCTAACAAACAGCAGCAGGGCGATTTCTACAGCAGCAGCAGACGGGGGTACAGCAGCAGCAGCAGCAGACGATGCTACAGCAGCAGCAGACGGTGGTACAGCAGCAGCAGCAGCAGCAGACGATGCTACAGCAGCAGCAGCAGCTGACAGTGCAGCAGCAGCTGATGGTGGTACAGCAGCAGCAGCAGCTGTACCACCAATAGTAGCGATGGTTGATTGGGTTTTATTATACAACCTGGCCAGCTCGGAGACACGCACTCCCCTTTCATACTTATCAATGATCTTTTTCTTAATCTCTATAGTAATTCTCACCTTTATTGCTGTAGGGTTGGCACTAGAAGCTTTCTTGGGGCCCATGGTCACTTATTTTCCAGAAAAAATCACCAAAAACACTGTAATAATACGAAATGTTCCGATTGTATGCTTGGATGTTACCGCTGAGGCTGGCTGGTAAACAATGCCACCGGCGGAACATGTGAGGCTGGCTAAGGGCACACATTGGACGCGTCTCGGACGAAGAGTGGTGAGCGGGTTTTTGGGCGGTATGCGAGGCAAAATTTTTGCGAAAACGAGCGGTATGCGGATTGTATGGTATGCGATGCATACGGTATGCGAGGGTCCACTGTAATGTGCTTTCCCCGGACTTTGTCCAAGCTGAAGGTGTCCCTCGGAAGTGTTCTGAGCACAACACTTTTTCTCCTTGCTATAAATGATTTGGCCTCTGTTCTTCCACCCAATAGTTGGTCATCACTCTATGTTGATGACTTCGCTATTGCTTGTGCAGGCGCTGACTGTCATCTCATTGCAGTTTCTTTCCAGCATGCGGTTGGCCGTGTTTTCACTTGGGCCACCACGCATGGGTTTAAATTTTCCAGTACCAAAACTCACCAAATTACTTTCTCTAGACGCTCTGTCATCTCCAATCATCCTTTGTACCTCTATGGCTCCCGTATCCCTGAATGTGATACAGTCAAGTTTCTGGGCCTCCTCTTTGATCGTAGGTTATCCTGGAAACCTCACATTACCTCTCTGAAGGCAACTTGTCACAGCCAGCTAAACCTTCTTAAAACCCTTGCTCATCTTTCATGGAGAGCTGATCGTCGTACCCTCCTTCACCTACATTCCACCCTTATTTTATCGAAACTTGATTATGGTGACCAGATCTATTCAGCGGCATCTCCTGCTACTCTCTCTAGCCTTAACCCCATTCATCACCAAGGATTACGTTTATGCCTTGGTGCTTTTCGCTCTTCCCCTGTCGAGAGCCTCTATGCAGAAGCGAACGTTCCATCCTTATCCGATCGCCGTGATGCCCATTGCCTTCGCTACTATGTACGCTCTCATGATCTCTGCAATCCTTCCATTTATAGAATGGTCACTGATATTAGTAGACATTTTTTATTTGTTTGCCGCCCCTGTTTACTCCATCCCTTCTCTCTTCGCCTTCATTCGCTCTTGTCTTCTCTTCAATTACCACCTTTCTATGTACATGTAGCATCTCACTTTTCCCTACCCCCCTGGGATGTTCCAGCTGTTCGAGTCTGTTCTTTCTCTGTCCCTTGCTCGGAAGCCCAACTGTCTACGGTCGCTTCCCGCTCTCTTTTTCTTGACCACTTTCACTCTCATTCTCATGCCATTGCTGTGTACACAGATGGCTCTAAGTCTTCTGACGGCGTAGGATTCGCAGCATTGTTTCCGGACAGCGTCGTGCAAGGGCATTTACTATCTTCAGCTAGTATTTTTACTGCTGAATTGTATGCCATCCTTACAGCGCTTATCTGTATTGCATCTATGCCTGTGTCATCATTTGTGGTTGTCTCAGACTCCCTTAGTGCTTTCCCCGGGCAATACAGAAATTTGATAAAACCCCCCCCTTAGTCCCTGTACCAACTTGGGCTATTTCCGCATCTTTACCAAGCATAAGATATTGTTTTTTGTTGGGTCCCCCCGGTCATCTTGGGCGTCCCGGGCCCCAAAGAAAAAGGCAGACACTTTCGGCGGGTCAGCAGTACTGACCTACCAGTTTTTTATAGAGGTATTCCATTTAAGGGGCTATTTTGCTGCAATACTTCCCCCCTTCACACCCGTTGGGAAAAACTTGGTCCCAAATTGCTCGGCAAAAAATTCAACTATTAAACCCAGTATAGGTTTCTGGCCGTCTTCTTTAAACATAGTGTTGGGGGTTGGGCGACCCACTCTCTTTCCCCCCTCTTTTCATTGGGGCCCTTCCCGTCTTACTCATGAATTTTCTCCCTGGAGAGGGGCCCTTTCCCTCTCTGTGAGAATTGCCCAATCTCCATTATCAGTCAGCCCCCCTTCTGGTTGGGCGGCCCCCCTTTTTCAAAAGCACGCAGAAATTTTCCTCGGGGCGTCGTTTTTCCCTCCGCTGCCCCCTCTTTACCTTCCCCTTTTCATGATGGGCCCACCTATCATTTCCCGACTCTCCATTTACTTTTTGCAACAACTGATTACTTCACAAATTATATACCTTCTGCCCTTTCTACTTCAATCTCTTGCTACCCTCTACCCCCGTATTTTCCCCTGCCCCTCGTTTTCTCAAACCTACTGTCATCCCTCCTCCCTTTCCATCCAATACCTGCTTCCCTTCCCACCCTGCAGGCTGTATAGCCCTTGGGGCTTGGCCTTCTTTTTTATTTAAAATAATTGCCTCTTGGTCTTGTCTTCCCTTCAGTTACCATTTATATGTTCATTTGCATCTCATTTTTCCCCTCCCCCCCCTGGAATTTCCAGTGTTCGGATCTGTTCTTTCTCCACTCCCTTGCCGAAAGCCCAACTGCCTCGGGGCTTCCCCCTCTTTTTTTTGACCCTTCCATCTCATTCTCATGCCTCGCTGTTTTCACAGATGGCTCTAATCTTAGACGGTGTGGGATTCGCAGCACTGTTTCCGGACAGCGTCGGCGAGGGCTTTACTATTTGGTACATTTTTATGCGAAAAGTATGCCATTCTTGCAGCACTTTTGTACGCATTATCCCTGTGTCACATTTGGGTAGTCTCAGACTCCCTTAGTGCTCTACAGGCTATACGAAAATTTGAACATTCACCCCTGTTCTCCTATCCAACTTGGCTAGCCTTATCTTACCAAGGGTAAAGAATTGTTTTTTTTGGGGTCCTGGTCATGTCGACGTAAGGGCAATAAACAGGCAGCACTGCTGCGCCGGGTCGCAGTACAGGGACCTACCAATTTCCTGTAAGGGTTCCTTTTCTGGACTTTTTTGCTGCAAAGCTATCACCTTCACACCCGTTGGGCAACAACTTTGGGCCCTTGCTGGGTAACAAACTTCTTCTTTTAAAAATGAGCATGGGTTACGGGCCGTTTTGTCATCGTCCCGAGGTTGGGAGACCACTCTCACCCTTCACCTGGCCAAACTCTCTTACTCATGGGATCTCATGGAGGGGAAACCCTTTTCCCTCTCTGTAGCAGTGTCAAGTTCCAGTATTGATTACCACTTTCTGTTAGACTGCCCTCTCTCTCAATAGCACGCAAAATTTACCTCCCAACTCGTCTTCGCCCTTACTCTCTTTTTACCTTCTCTTCTTGCTGAGGATCCTTCTTAACCTGACTTCAAATTTGACTTTTTGACAAGGGATGATTTACCCCACAAACTCTGATGATGTCCCTTTTCGCACTCCGCTAGCCCTTTTTTTTAGTTCAGTTCTTGCTGCCCTTTACCCTTTCACCATACATTCCCGTGTTATCTGTAAAATATTACTCTCCATCTCCCTTTACCACCTGATGCCCTCGTTCCTTCCCGCCATGCAGCGCTGTATAGCCCCCTTTTGGCTTAGCCTTCTTTTTTGGGTTTTAATAATAATGAAGACTTCGGGGGGGATGGGCCTGGAGGGGAGGATAGGAGGGGAAAAGGGGTTTCATTTTTGTTTGGAAGGAGAATCTCCTTCCTTACTGGGGTTTCTTCCCCTTTTTTTTTTTTAAAGACACTAGGAACAACTGAGAGTCATTGGCCCCCGTTGCCAAAATATGTCCAGAGAGCCTGTTTCTTTGGCGTTTTCTTTAAGATTTGTCTAAAGGGGGAACAACACTGTCATTGTCATGTTCCCAATAGGGGCCTGCAAAGCTTTGTTAGAGGATTTCATCCAAAATGTTTGCACTTCAGTCACTTTGCACAAATGTCCTTAATTTTGAAAAAGGCCCCTTTCCTCCATCTCTCTTCCTCCCCCCTCTGCGCAGTTTCCTGAATGATTCTTGCTGTTGCAGCTAAAGCTCTTGCAGCTCTTAGTGGTTGCTTTCCCCTGTGGTCCTCCCCCAAATTTTTCCCCACATCCTCACCCTCACCCCAACCCCAGGGACACCCCAATGCCAAAATGTTTCCCAAACGGGATAGGCTCCTAGGGGTCCCCCCAAAAACCCTTAAAAAATCCCTCTCTTGTACACATTCGGCCACAAATTTCCCCAAAGCGAGTTCAAATCTGGAAGTCATTTTTTTCCCAACCCTTTTACCTATAAAGTTTATGAAATGGAGTATATTAAAGTGATCTTTCCAGAACCTCTTAGGGCATTTCAGTGTCTGAGGTTACTTCAAAGCACTTTTGAAACCGCTTTGGTGTACATTTTTTTAAAATTTTGAAATGACCTGCTGGTCCATGAGTGGAGGGAAAAGCTGTATTGGGGGGCAAAAACTTTCCCCGGTGAAACAAACTCTCCACTATTTGCTCTTCCAAATTAAGGGACAGGAGCATTGTCCATTACCAAAGGCATTGAGGGGCATTTTTTTTCCAGGAGGTATTTCTTCCACTGGGGCCAAACACTTCTTTAAAACCAGTCTAGGAAAATTCCCCCTTTGTGACCCATGCCTTACTGTACCCTTTCCCACATCACACACAATTACCCCTTGGTGACACCTTTTTTTCTCGAACATTTGGGGATTTAAAGTGATACACAGAAAAGGCTTCACTTTGAAACCCCATAGTTTTTCTACAAACAGAGGTAAACCCATCCTTCATGGGGTTGGTCCGGGGAATTGCCTTTTCCCCTGCTGATGTAAGTCCCTTTTGGCATTTTCTTCCAAAAGAGGCCTGTTTCGTCTAAACACTTGGGGTTTTGAATTCCCAAAGTGAAAGCACTCCTTACCTCTTCGGGGGGGCCCCTTTGGCGTGGTAAAGAGGTTTTGGGTCTGGGGAAATTTAGACCTATGGTTTCTTCCTAAACCCAAAAACCTTTTTCCCCCCCCAATTTCCCCTCCCCTACCCCTCCCCCCCTTTTTCCTTTCCTCCTCCTCCTCCCCATCCCCCCTTTTCCCTTCCTCTTTTTGTCCTTTGGGATTTTCCCACGGCGCGCGTTCCTGGGTAGGGGAAAGGATCCCGGGGGCCCACCCATTCCGTGAGGTTCTTGTGGTGGGTATTTTGCCGGGGGATTGGATCGCCGGGATGCCCCCGATCCCTCTCCGGTATCCGAGTAGTTTTTGGGTGTTTTTCGGGGACGAGTGTACTCTGGAACCCACCTTTGGGTTTTCCGGGGGGTGGCTGAAGGAGGTATGCTTTGGGGCAGATACCCGGGCCCCCTCTTTTTTGTCCACCGGGTACCCCTCAAGATGTGAGGTTGCATCCCGGATTGTTAGTTTACTACATGAGGGTAGGTAGGGCACGGGTTTCATGTGCCTGCGCTACTTGCGGTGTTTGGGTCCTCTTGGGCCGGGGGGAATTTCTGGCCCTTTCATTCCTCAGGAACTATCCCCCCCCGGTCCCCCCTTTTTTATTTTTTTTTTTTATTTTTTTTTTCTTTTTTTCTTTCTTTTTTTTTTCTTAAAAAAAAAAAAGAAAGAAGAAACCAAACCAGGGCAGCCCTAGCCCATAAACCTGGTACCCCCGGGCCCCTTCTTGTAGCACCCCGTTCTGCCCCGCCTCGTTTTTGGGACTACTCTCAGACATTTCCTCATCCTCGTCCCTATTGCGGGCTTTTTCCCCCACCCGTTTCAGGTGCTGAGGCCTCAACTGACTCCTTCGATTTATCGGCCCTTCGCTCTCCTCTGACTATGCTACCGGCCCTCCCTCTACGGTGCAGCAATTTTCAAATGCCGACCCTTCCAGCGGCCAACTCTGGGCCCCCGCCTAAACGCCAAGACAATTTCCTGCTGATGAACTTCTCCCCTTCTCGTTTTCTCAAAACGATGACACGTCCTTTACTACCTTTCCACGCTCAGTTTCAGACTGAAAATGGACTAAATTTTTCACTTTTCAACCAACTTCCTCTATGCCTATCTTTTCGACCATAGTATTGGCAAGGGCCCCTACGCCGTGTTGGTAAATATTTCTTTTCATCTCTTAAGAGCGGGGCGCGCTCATTTCCCTACAGAATTCTACCCAGGCTCATGAGCCTCTGCTTTCCCATACGATACTGTTCCTGTCACTCTTGAAAAACATCATTTCCCCCCCAGTTCTTGTAGTGGGACCCCTCATTCTGCCCCCTACCAAAAGTTCAAAAAAAATTTCCAGACATGTGGGATGACATTTAGAACACTGGAACCCAGACCCCAATCCTCAAGGGAGACCTTAGTTCTTTCCCGCCCGTGGGTGGGGACGATACCCCACATGTGGCCGTTTTAACTTTTGAAGCGAGAACTCCCTCCCCAGTTTATTGCAGGGAACGGTTCAAGTTCAAAGGTGATCCCCCCACCACAACAGTGTTAAAATTTTCTGGCGATTTGGCCATCCAGTGAAATATTGCAGATCTATCGCCGAATGCCCCGTCTGTGGTGCCCATGACCATTCTATACGTCTTGCAATCGATCTCCCTCTTGCCTTAACTGTCATGAGGCTCACCCTTTGTACTCTCCCGTTTTCAGGTCTATTTAAACGACGGGAAATCCGTTACCTCAAAAGACAGAAGGGCTCCCTTTGCCTGGCAGTTTCTCATCTCCGCCTCCAAGGGAGACTCCCTCGTGTTTCTTATTTCCCCCTGTTTTAAAAAGTCCCCCCATTTGGGGTCCCCTCTTCTACAAAACCCCCTCTGTGGTTTCCTCTCCCAAATCACTCCTGTATCTAATCCTTTTGCGTCCTCGCCAGAGCCCTACTTCAAGCCTCAGTCTAATCTCGCTTCTTCAAGTTCTCTCTCAAAGCCTAGTTCGTGAGACCTGTACGACACTTTCCCCCCAATCTCCTTACTTCTCAAAAGTCAAAAAAGGTCCGGTAAAAACCTCCTACCCATCTTCCACCCCCATTTTCCCTCCCTGTCTCTGTCCTGGTTCTTCCCCTCTCACTGGTCTTTTGAAGTTAGGGTTACCCCCTCCCGTACGTACCTTCCTCCCCTGTTCCCTCCAAGTTTTTTTCCTTTCTGCCCCCCTCTCAGGTTCCCGCCTCTTCTGTCCCCTGCCACCTCTCCAGTTCCCTCCACCCTTTCGCCCCCCCTACCTCGGTACGTCCAATACAGTTCCAATCTTTACTATCCTCCCCCTACCCATTCCCAATTTGTCTCCCTATGACATTTTGAAATTTCCCAAACACTTGAGCAAACTTGAAATTTGCAGGACCAAACCACAATGGACATGATCCCCTTTGCTCTTTCTCTCTCCTCTGCTCCATCTCACAACTCCTTTCTTTACAGCGCACCTTCCCTTTGTGCTTGAAGTTTTCCCCCTGCCCCGCATGTGGGCTTTTCTAAACCCCTTTAGTCCCTAGGAACCCTTACCTGCGGATTTCAAGTATCTTTATCATTGCCAATCATGGCCTATTTACAGTGGAATATACGTGGCCTCAGGGGTAATCGGGGTGAGCTTCAGATGTTACTCTCCCAGTTTGCCCCTGTTGGTGTTTGCTTCAAGAACCAAAATTACACTCTGCTGTTTTTTCCACATCTCAGGTAAATTTATTGTATTTTTCAATCCTTTTCCTGACGGGACCTTTAATGAAAAGTGCCCTTTTCTCCGCACTGATATTCCGTACCATCAGCTATTTGTTCATACTTCGCTGCATTACACAGCAGCCCATATCGGGCATTATCTATTCCGGATTTTGCCTTCCTTGTTTCGTCATTACCGCCACCGATTCTGTTGCTTGGTGTTTTAATCCCCCCCATTTTTTCCCTCGGGGGGGGTCTCACTGTGTTTTCCCGGGGGGAATTAGTTGGGAGGCTTTTCTTGCCACTCACCCCCTCCATTTTTTAAAAATTCAGGTACTCACCCCCTTTTTTGGCCCTGGAAAACTCTTTCTCTCTTTGATCGATTCTCAGTCTGCTCTTCCTCCGCGCATTAGATTCATTTGGTTTTTCCCCCCCGATTACATGACAGTGACCCCCAAATTTCCCAATCATTCTTATTTCCCCTTCATATTCCCCACCTCTTCGAAACCCCACGCTGGCGTTTTTAATCGGGAAAATTTGGGAACCTTTCCAACCTAATTTTTTTTTAAAGGGGTTTCCTTTTCCCGTCCCCCATCGATGGGCTTTTACACCTCTTCTCGCCTTTCCTTTTTCACCGCAGTTTCTCATTTTTTAAAACCCCCAAATTTTGGGGCAGGCTTTTCTCAGAAATACGTCCCTTGGTGGTTCCTGCTTGTGCTCTTTGCATTTCGTTTAAAAACGCGCTGCATGGGGCGGGTTTCCCGGTACAATAGAACCACAAAAGGCAACCCCTTTTGTTTTTTAAAACCCAAAAGTGTGCGATTGCTCGCGTGTCACCCCCGGGGACACTAAACGCCACTTGGGGGGGGCCCCCCTGGCAAAGAGGGTTTCCCCCATCCCCTTTCTGCTTCCTCTATAGTGCGGGTCTGGGAAAAAATTTACAAAAAAACTGAGTGGTAAATATTTCCGCCCCGGCCCTCCTTTTTTCTGGGGGTTCCCGGGTGTTGATATAGCAAACCCACTAGATGTTGCCAATGAAATTGGCAATCATCTGGTCCGTATTTCTCAGGGACTCCATCTATGCCCCTCATTTCTTTCCTCAAAGTCTGCCAGAGAGTTAGCACCCTTGGACTTTTCTTCTCTCAGAGAAGAACAGTATAATGTGCCTTTTACACTTTAAGAACTGGAGGCAACACTCTCAGCTTGTCGATCATCGGCAGCTGGGCCCGATGACATTCATATTCATATGCTACAACATTTACATCAGTCAGCCCTTGCAGTCCTATTATGCCTTTACAATCTTATTTGGTCACAAGGAGTTCTTCCACAGCTGTGGAAATCCGCCATTGTTCTCCCTTTCCACAAACCAGGCACTACGGGACATGAAACCTCCCACTATCGTCCCATTGCTCTTACCAGTGCAGTTTGCAAAGTAATGGAACGCCTAGTAAATAGACGTTTAGTGTGGTATTTAGAGACACACAACAGTCTTTCCACTCGTCAATATGGCTTTCGTAAGGGACGTTCTACCATAGACCCCTTACTACGCTTGGATACGTATGTTCGTAATGCCTTTGCGAATAACCACTCAGTTATTGCCATATTTTTTGACCTTGAGAAGGCATATGACACAACTTGGAGGTATAATATTTTAGCCCAAGCCCACTCCTTAGGCCTTCGAGGCAATCTACCATCCTTCCTTAAGAACTTTTTAACTGACGGGCATTTCCGTGTTCGGGTTAATAATGTGCTCTCCCCGGACTTTATCCAAGCTGAAGGTGTCCCCCAGGGATGTGTTCCGAACACAACACTTTTTCTCCTTGCTATTAATGATTTGGCCTCTAGTCTTCCATCAAATATTTGGTCATCACTCTATGTTGATGACTTCGCTATTGCCTGTGCAGGCGCTGACTGTCACCTCATTACAGTTTCTCTCCAACATGCAGTTGCCCATGTTTCCAATTGGGCCACCACACGTGGGTTTAAATTTTCCAGCACTAAAACCCACCAAATCACTTTCACTAGACGCTCTGTCATCTCCGATCATCCTTTGTACCTCTATGGCTCCCGTATCCCTGAACGTGATACAGTCAAGTTTCTAGGCCTCCTCTTTGATCGTAGGTTATCCTGGAAACCTCACATTACCTCTCTGAAGGCAACTTGTCACAGCCGGCTGAACCTTCTTAAAACCCTTGCTGAAAGTTAAGACACATGTGCAACATCTGGATATCTTTATTGTAGACGTTTCGCCATCCAGTGGCTTTATCAATACAAATTCTAGGACATAATAGGAAGACAGTAGAACTATATACAAAAGATGAGGTAATCAGTCCCTCGGCCTTGGAGTTAGTGTTCACAGCATCGTGGTGGAGGAGAATCTGGAGCAAAGGCAAGAAGACTGGCGGTTATATAGGCGTCAGTGGATAGGGACGGGCAGCAGACGAGGGCAGTCACTGGTAGGCGGGATTCCCCAGTGGAAGTAGGTCCTTCCCAAAGAGATGGGTTAGTTGCAGCAGCCGTGAAGAAGGTCTTGTAGATGTCCTCTGAACCAAGATTCCATGATGTTGCAGTGTCTGACAAGTTGTGCAAGAAAGGTATAAAATACCGACAATATGAAAGTTAAAGGGGACACATGTGAACTTGGATATCTTTTTTGTAGGGGGGAAGGCAAAAAGCCCCAAGGAAAACGTACCCTTTGGGTATGAAGGGGGTTAAAGGAGAGGGGAGTAGAAGGAGATCCCGCTAAATAGTCTGGTACCAAAATTAAGTTTCGATAAAAAAAGGGTGGAATGTAGGCGAAGGGGGGGTTGCGTCAGTCCCCAGAAAGATGAGCAAGGGTTTAGAAGGTTCACCCGGCTGTGAAAGTTGCCTTCAGAGAGGAAATTGGGGTTTTCCAGGATAACTACGATAAAAGAGGGGGCCCCAGAAACTTGATGTATCACTTTTCAGGGTACGGGGCCATAGAGGTAAAAAGGATTCGGAGAGACAGGCGTTAGTGAAAGTAATTGGTGGGTTTTAGTGCTGGAAAATTTAAACCCAGTGTGGTGGCCAATTGGAAACGGGGGTCGATTTTCTGTTGGAGAGAAACTGAATGGGGTGACAGTCAGCCCCCTGCACAGGAAAATGGGAAAAGATCGCTAGAGTGATGCCCAATTTTTGATGGAAGACTAGAGGCCAAATCGTTAAAGCAAGGAGAAAAAGTGTTGTGCTCAGAACCACCCTGGGGGACCCCTTAGCTTGGAAAAAAGCCCGGGGAGAGCAATTATTAACCCCCAAAACGGAAATGCCCGTCAGTTAAAAAGTTCTTAAAAGGGAAAGGGGGTAGATTGCCCGAAGGCCAAGGGGTGGGCTTGGGCTAAAATATTATATTCCCCAAATTGTGTCATATGCCTTTCAAGGTCAAAAAAATAGGGCAATAATGAGTGGTTATTTGCAAAGGCATTTCGAGAAACGTATCAAACGTAGTAAAGGGGGCTATGGTAGAACATTACCTTACGAAAGCCATATTTCGGTGGGAGATGTTGTGTGCTCAAATACCCACTAACGTCTTTTACTGGGTTCCATTACTTTGCAAACGCATGGAAGGCAATGGGACGATAGTGGGAGGTTTCTGTCCCGTAGTGCCGGTTTTCGGGGAAAAAGGGGAACAATGGCAGATTTCCCCAGTGTGGAAGAACCCTTGTGACCCAAAAAAGATTGTAAAGGCATAATAGGACTGCAAAGGGTGTGAGTAAATGTTGTAGATCGAATAGAATGTCGTCGGGCCCCGCGCCCCTTTTCGCAAGCTGAGAGTGTTGCCTCCGTTCTTAAAATGTAAAAAGGCAATTATACTGTTTTCTCTGAGAGAGAAAAGTCCAAGGGGTGCTAATCTTGGAGACTTTGAGGAAAGAAGTGAGGGGGGTTTGTGGGTCCCCGGAAAAATGGGGCCAGAGATTGCCAATTTCATTGGCAAATCTGTGGGGTTTTTATAACACCGGCAACCCGCAGAACAGGGGGGTAGGGAATATTTACCACTCAGTTTTGTATTTTTTTTCCCGACTGCACTCATAGAGGAAGAGGGTGATGGGGGAGACTAATCTCACCGCAAATGTGTTTCCCCCCTGGATGGACACGGGAGCGATGCACGCTTCTGTTTAAAATCAAGGAGTCTCTCTGTGGTTTTTGTACCGGTACCTGCCCCATGCAGGTGTTTCGCACGAGCACAAGCAGGAGACCACCAAGGCACGCATTTCTGAGAATGCCTGCCCGAAGTTTGGGGTATAGAATGAGAAGCTGTGGTTAAAACGGAGGACGAGAAGAGGTGTAAAAGCTCATCGATGGAGGACGAAGAAGGAACCTCTTTAAAACAGTTTAGGTGTGAGTAAAAGTTCCAATTTGCCCGATCAAATTGCCAGCGTGGGGTGCAAAGAGGTGGCGAATATGAAGGGGAAGTAAGAATGATTGGGAAATGATCACTGTCATGTAAGTCCGGGAGAACAGACCAAGTGAAGTCTAATGCGGCGGAGGAAGAGCAGACTGAGAGATCAATGCAAGAGAGAGTATGAGTCCGAGGATCAAAATGGGTGTGAGTACCTGTATTTAAAACATGAGGGGTGGGTGGCAAGAAAAGCCTCTAACTGAATTCCACGGGAATCACAGTGAGACCCCCCCAGAGGAAATGGTGGGCATTAAAATCTCCAAGTAACAGAATCGGTGGCGGTAACGATGAAACAAGAAAGGCAATATCCGGAATAGATAATGCCCGAGAAGGAGAGAGATATAAAGAACAGAGCGTATACCACCTATGTAAGTGGATACGGGCTGCTGTGTAATGCAGCGAAGTATGAACAAATAGCTGATGGTACGGAATATCAGTGCGTAGAAGAAGGGCACTTTCATTAAAGGTCCCATCAGGAAAAGGATCTGAAGAATACAATAAATTATAGCCTGAGATGGGAGAAATAACAGCAGAGTGTAATTTTGGTTCCTGTAAGCAAACACCAACAGGGGCAAACTGGGAGAGTAACATCTGAAGCTCACCCCGATTACCCCTGAGGCCGCGTATATTCCACTGTAAATAGGCCATGATTGGCAAATGATAAAGATACTTGAAATCCGCAGGTAAGGGTTCCTACGGACTAGAGGGGTTAGAAAAGTCCACATGCGGAGGCAGTGGAAAACGTTCAAGCAGCGAAGGAACCGTGCGCTGTGAAGAAAGGAGTTGTGCAGATGGAGCAGAGGAGAGAGAAAGAGCAGAAGGTGGATCAGTGTCCATTGATGGTTTGGTCTCTGCAATATATTCAGAGATTGCTTCAAGTGTTTTGGAATTCAGAGACGTCGTATGGGAGACAATATTGGAAATGGTAGGGGGAGGATGAGTAAAGATTGGAACTGTATTGGACTGTACCAAGGTAGGGGGGGGCGAAAGGGTGGAGGGATTTGGAGAAGCGTGGCAGGGGACAGAAGAGGCAGGAACCTGGGAGGTGGCAGAAGAGGAAGAAACTTGGGAGGGAACAGGGGAGGAATGTACTGTACGAGGAGGAGGGTGAACCTCTACATTTGTAACTGAGCCAGTGAGAGGGGGAGAACCAGGGACAGAGACAGGGAGGGTAAAATGAGGAGGTGGAAGAGGGGACTTTTGAGAAGTAGAGGGACGATTGGGAGGAGGTGTCGTACGAGGTCTCGTCGATACTGAGGCTTGTGAGAGAGAACTCGAAGAAGCGAGATCAGACTGAGGTGTTGAAGTAGGGACGTCTCAGCCGAGGACAGCAAAAGGATTAGATACAGGAGTGAGTATGGGAGAGGTAACCACAGAGGTGGGTGTAGAAGATGGGATACCAGAAGTGGGGGGACGTTTTGAAACACGGGAATAAGAAACACGTGGGAGTCTCCCTTGGAGGCGGAGATGAGAAACTGCCATGGTATAAGGGAGACCTTCTGTCTCTTTGAGGTAACGGATTTCCCGCTCATTTAACCCTTTGACTGTCGAAGGGCCAAATCCTGAAGTTGCTTCTGGTGTTGCAAAATATTTGAAAAAAAAAAAAATTATTTTTTCTTATGAAATGATAGAGAATCTTTTCCCGATTGTAAAGACACCAAAAAAACGAAATTTGATTGAAAACTGACGGAATTACGCTCTCGCGAAGTTAGCGACTTCGGCGATATTTAAAAATCGGCAATTTCGCCCACTTTGAGCCCTATTTTCGGCTATTTCCGTTATTCCAGTCAACCAAACTCATAACTATTTCTTCAGAACTCTATTTTTTCAATCGATTGAGTACAAGAAACTGCCCATTTACCGATTTCAACTACCCAATAACATGGTCAGAAATTTGCAATTTGGCCAATTTCACGAAAATTAAAAAATACGACAATTTCAAAATAAGGTCCAGAATGAACAATGCAGACATTCCTGCTCTAAAATAACATTTTCTTTGTTCATCAGTCATGTCTCCAGGTCCTGTGATATTACTCTTGCTTTTTTATTTTGAAATTTTATTCAAACAAAAATAGAAGATTTACTGTTATGCAGACTACTGCAATACTGTAATAATTGTAAAAATTACATCAACCCATTCATGACTGCGTATTAGAATGGCTATTTGGACATTTATTGGACAATGACATCATTTGTTCACTTTTGAACATCGGCAAAAATCAAACATTTCCTGTACTTTGTGCTCCATTTCCAGGTTCTTTTTATAGAAAAAATTATCAAAATCACCTCCATTTCTATAAATATTTCCATTTATAAAATAGACCAAAAAAACGAGAATAAAACCCAAATACTATACGAAAAAACCACAAAGTGGGCTTTTTAAATTTAAAAAAAAAAACTGTCGGTTTTTTTTTTTTTTCCATTATGCACTGGGCTCCAAATTTTTTTTCCTGGCCTGCAGTGTATCGCATATAATCTGGGAAACCCAGTAAATACAGAATACGTTTGTAGTAGCAACAAACCCATTTTATAAGGATATGGAGTGGAGTATTTCATTATTTTTCATTTTCTTGAAATACGGACTTTTCTGGAATTTCATAAAAACCGTATTTTACCAGCGGTGAATATACACAACGGAAGAAATATATACAAAAAAAGGGCCCCCCCTTCCTCCAAAATTTGCACCAGTCAACTATAGTGATAATATACATTTATTGTGGGGAGAGGAAAAAAAAATAGAAAAGCCAGATACAGGATTGAAAACAAAGGGGTGACGTACGTCATTGTAGGAGCTGCCAATATCAGGGGCTCTTCAACACGAAAGTTATATTTTGTATCATCAAACACATATTACCGGGTAATAATTTCCAAACCTTCAGTTACCCAAACACCGACCATATTTTTAAAAAGGCCCCCACGATCAGAGCAGATCGACGGGCCCGAACCCTTGACGGTCCAAACCCCGGGGGACGGGGTTTTCAAACAGTTTCTTGGGACAAAAAAGCGCTGTAAACGGAGGGGTTTGTAGGCCCCCTTATAAACACAAACATTAAAAATCAGGAACGTGACGGTAAGCTGTCCAATATACAAAAAGAGTTAGAAACAGAAATACAAATACAGAGCTTCATTTAAAGGTTTTAAATATAATATTCAAGAGGTTGCTATAACCTTGCAGTAATAAAACCTTTCAAATCATTGAAGCTGTTGTAGTCTTTGGTCATCAAACAAAGGGGCTAAAAAGGGAAAATTGCATTTTTGGGGAAATTGGGTCACGCCCTTGTGAAAGTTTCCCCAAAACTAGCTAAAAGCTATTAAAACAGAGTGTTTTGGGTATGCCCAAATAGGAAAATCTGTGGAAAAATCACAAGGGTTTTAAAAGGGAAAAAACATCAAGCTGCTTTCATAGAAAACCTAAAGCTTTCTCAACAAGGGAAAATTTTAAAAAGTCCGGGCTGAATGTACTCCCCTTGTTTTACGGGCCCCATGTAGCACAAACTGTAAGGCGGAGGTGTTTCCCTGGTAGTCAGTAAATGTAGGGCTGATATGCGCCCGGGGGAGACAGAATGGGAAGCTGGGGGTGCTGTCCTGGAGACAGTAAGGGTAAAGCTGGAGGGTGTCCTGGGAGAAAGAATGGTGAAGCTGGGATACTGTCCGGGGAGACAGTAAGGGGGAAGCTGGGGTGCGTCCTGGAGACAGAAAGGTGAAGTGAATACTGCCTGGAAGCTAAGGTGAAGCTGGAATTATCCGGGTATCGGGAAATTTAACGCGGGAAAGGGAATACAATAATGACCTCAAAGGACGGACCCATTAGGGAAACAATGTAGTCAAAAAAAGATAAACCAATATTGCAAACCAGAAAAAACCGCAGGAAATAGAAAAACAAGAGGCCCCAATAGCAATAGTGGGGATAAATTACCAAAAACAACGGTGGGGCCCATTGTTGGTGCTGGGGGGATAAAAATAAGACGGGAAAAACATGCCCCAACAGGGAATACATCACAAAAACCCAAGGAAAAGGGAAAACCAACCCCGTCACATCATGCCTGGTTTTGCGGGCAGGGGAAAATCTGGAAAAAAATGGACATGCAACTATGAAACCCCAGAAAAGTCATGCCCTATGAAAAACAGGAAAAGCAAACTCCCTTCCTGTAAGCTTTTTTTCACCCCGAAATGTGGGCCCCCTTTTGTACAGGAAAGACGTGCTATAACTTAAATTTCCAGGGTACCATCTAAAGGGACAAAAAAATACAAAACATCAGGCCATGGGAAAACCCGGGGGAGCCACAGCCATCAAAGGGAGAGGTTTTTTAGTGCCCGGGAAAGGAAAAAAACTGGGGGAAATGGCAGAAATCTACACCAACCAGTCATTCCTGGAGTGGGCCACAGTCGATGGCCCCCCCTCCAAAAACCCAAAAGATACAGATACTAAAGCCGGAAAAAAAAACCCCCCCCCGTACCAACAATACCACCTCCCCATAACATTTTTCTTTGCAAATATACAGGGTCTAAAGCCCGCAAAAAAACAACAAAAACCTTTCATCCGTGGATCTTGCAGAGGGGAAAGGGAATGTTCGCGGCTTTCACGAGCCCCCCAAAAGGGTCACTTGGACAACGAAATATGGATCCCAGGTTACAAAACCCTTACGATGTGACAGAAATGAAAGGGGAAAAGGGGGGGGTTGGCCTGTACATTCAGAGTCATTTTTGCACAGAACTGCTTTAATGCCTCAAAAAGAGTAGTGGAAATTTAGCAGTAAAGGGCGGAACCAAACCTAGTCATTGTGGGATCTACAACCTCCGGATGAAAAATCCGCAATTCCAGGAAACTGTTAAAAAAAATTTCCCGTCTGGAAAATCTTCAGCTCCTGCACCCAAAATCTGCCCTGGGGGGTTTCAACTTAAGGCCCTAAAATGGAGGAAATAGCAAATAATATTTTTTTCATAATAACACCGGGGGGCAGCTCGTGAAAAAATCACACTCACAGGCTTTTTAAAATCCTGCCAAAATTAATTTAAAAAACCCGCAAATAATAGAGCCTACTAAATGGAGAATACACTAGACCCCATCTTCACAAAAAATGATATCGATAAGAAAGTCACCATATCAAAAACAATTTCTCGTCACAAAAAAATTGAGGTTCAACATGAAAGCGTGGGGGCCCAGACCGACAAAATGAGACTAGTCACGAGGGGGGCATTCCCCCAAATTCAACTTTAATAAAAAAAACATAAAAGGGACCAAATAAACCAGTCCAACCGATATAAACTGGGGAAAATATCAAGCAACACAGACCCAAACTTATGCCCAGAAAATTAACTCGGGGGCCCGATGTATGCACAAGGCTTATTCCCCTAAGAAAAAGGAGGGGTAGATTTTAAAAAAAAGAGACAGGCGCCCCCTTTTCAGGGGACGAAAAAAATAACAAGCGGGTAAAAGGGCAAATATGAAATGCGCGGGGGACACTGGGCAGAGAAATCACTCGAACTTAAAACTAAAAGAATCCTTTAGGGTCAGGAACCGGGGAAAAACTAAAAAACCAAAAAGAAATCGAAGAAACCCAAAGTATTTCTTTTCCTATGCCAAAACAAAATCGAGAACAACGTCCAGTATTGGGCCCCTACTTAAACAAGATGGGTCCTACACAGATGACAGCAAGGAAAATGAGTGAGCTACTCAAGTCCCAATATGACTCAGTTTTTAGCAAGCCGCTAACCAGACTGAGAGTCGAAGATCAAAATGAATTTTTTATGAGAGAGCCACAAAATTGATTAACACAAGCCTATCCGATGTTATCCTGACGCCAAATGACTTCGAACAGGCGATAAATGACATGCCCATGCACTCTGCCCCAGGGCCAGACTCATGGAACTCTGTGTTCATCAAGAACTGCAAGAAGCCCCTATCACGAGCCTTTTCCATCCTATGGAGGGGAGCATGGACACGGGGGTCGTCCCTCAGTTACTAAAAACAACAGACATAGCCCCACTCCACAAAGGGGGCAGTAAAGCAACAGCAAAGAACTACAGACCAATAGCACTAACATCCCATATCATAAAAATCTTGAAAGGGTCCTAAGAAGCAAGATCACCACCCATCTAGAAACCCATCAGTTACACAACCCAGGGCAACATGGGTTTAGAACAGGTCGCTCCTGTCTGTCTCAACTACTGGATCACTACGACAAGGTCCTAAATGCACTAGAAGACAAAAAGAATGCAGATGTAATATATACAGACTTTGCAAAAGCCTTCGACAAAGTGTGACCATGGCGTAATAGCGCACAAAATGCGCGCTAAAGGAATAACAGGAAAAGTTGGTCGATGGATCTATAATTTCCTCACTAACAGAACACAGAGAGTAGTCGTCAACAGAGTAAAGTCCGAGGCAGCTACGGTGAAAAGCTCTGTTCCACAAGGCACAGTACTAGCTCCCATCTTGTCCTCATCCTCATATCCGACATAGACAAGGATGTCAGCCACAAGCACCGTGTCTTCCTTTGCAGATGACACCCGAATCTGCATGACAGTGTCTTCCATTGCAGACACTGCAAGCTCCAGGCGGACATCAACCAATCTTTCAGTGGGCTGCAGAAAACAATATGAAGTTCAACGATGAGAAATTTCAATTACTCAGATATGGTAAACATGAGGAAATTAAATCTTCATCAGAGTACAAAACAAATTCTGGCCACAAAATAGAGCGAAACACCAACGTCAAAGACCTGGGAGTGATTATGTCGGAGGATCTCACCTTCAAGGACCATAAAAATTGTATCAATCGCATCTGCTAGAAAAATGACAGGATGGATAATGAGAACCTTCAAACTAGGAGGCCAAGCCCATGATGACACTCTTTAGGTCACTTGTTCTATCTAGGCTGGAATATATGCTGCACTCTAACAGCACCTTTCAAGGCAGGTGAAATTGCCGACCTAGAAAATGAACAGAGAACTTCCACGGCGCCATAACGGAAATAAAACACCTAAATTTACTGGGAGCGCTTGAGGTTTCTAAACCTGTTTCCCTGGAACGCAGGAGGGAGAGATACATGATTATATACACCTGGAAAATCCTAGAGGGACTAGTACCGAACTTGCACACGAAAATCACTCACTACGAAAGCAAAAGACTTGGCAGACGATGCACCATCCCCCCAATGAAAAGCAGGGGTGTCACTAGCACGTTAAAAAGACCATACAATAAGTGTCAGGGGACCGAGACTGTTCAACTGCCTCCCAGCACACATAAGGGGGATTACCAACAGACCCCGGGCAGTCTTCAAGCTGGAAACTGGACAAGCACCAAAAAGGCAGTTCCTGATCAGCCGGGCTGTGGCTCGTACTTGGTTTGCGTGCAGCCATCAGCAACAAACCTGGTTGATCAGGCGCTGATCCACCAGGAGGCCTGGCCCAAAACCCGGGGCCGCGGGGGCTTTTGCCCCCCCCGAAACCTTTTCCGGGAAACCTCCAGGTAAACACTGCCCCAAAAGAAACCCATTCTCCCCCAAAAGGGGGCCCTACTAGCTTTTCCTCCGCCTAAAAGGGAAGCCCCTAAAATTTTGTATGAGAAATTTTAAAACTAAAAAACCAGGGTCCCCTCGCAAACTATATATATGGCCCGCTTTTAAAAAAGGGAAAAAAAAAAAAAAAATAGACTTGACAAGGGCGAGAGAAACGAAGGGTAAAGCCTCATGACATTAAGGAAAGGGGGGGAGATCGTTTTGCAAGATGAAATTAAAAATGGTTTTTTGGGAAACCCCAAAAGACTTTGCATTCGGCGAAAAATCTGCAATTTTTCCCCCTTGGAGGGCCAAATCGCCAGCAATTTCTACACTTTTGGGTTGGTGTAGGGAAAATCCCTTCCCAAATTGTAACCGATGTCCTGCTAAATAAACTGAGGAGGGGATTTTCTTTGGCTGTAAAAAAGTTAAAAACGGAGCCCATTGCTAGGGTACCCGTTTTCCGCCCGCGGGCGGAAGAACGTAAGTGCCCTCCCTTGAGGTTTGGGAGATCTTGGATTTTTCCAGCGTTCAAGAATGTCAGTCCCACTTCCCCGGGAAATTTTGTTGAACTAGGTTTGGGCAAAAATTCGGTACCACAACAAATTGGGGGAATAAATTTTTTTCAAGAGTGACGGGAACAGTATCATTTTGGGAAAGACGAGAGAGCTCATGAGCCGGGGTACATTCTTTACGGGTAAAAAATGCGCGTACCGCTCTGAAGACCCATGAAAAGAAATATCTTTCCCAAACCCATGGCATAGGAGTGCCTTCCCAAATTTACGTGGTCAAAAAAGATAGGCATAGAGGAAGTCTTCGAAAGTGAAAAATTTTAGCCCATTGTTCAGCCCTGAAACTGAGCGGGGAAAGGTATGAAGGATGTTTTCGATCTTTTCTGGGGAAAAAACGAGAAGGTGGGGGAAGGATCATCACCAGGAAATTTGTCTTTGGGGTTTTTTAGGGGGTGGGACCAGATTGGCCCAAACGGGGAAGGGGGTCGGCGATTTAAAAATTGCTGAAAACCTTAGAGGGAGGGGCCCGGGAAGATGTGAGGGGAAAGACAAAGGGTTTCCGTAAAATCGAAGGGGGTAAAGTCGGGGCCTCAGAAACCTGAAGCGGGTGAGGAAACACCCACCGGCAAGGGGTTACAGGGGCAGGGAGGATGTCTGAAGAGTGGTCCAAAGATGAGGGGGGTTTCAAAGGGGGTGCTTTTATCAAAAAGGGGGGCCCCGGGGTAGTGGGTTAAAGGACTAGGGCGGGTCATGGTTGGGTTACTTCTTTCTTTTTTTTTTTTTAAAAAAAAAAAAGAAAAAAAAAAGAAAATAAAAATAAAAAAAAGAAAAAAAAAAAGGGGGGCCCCCGGGGGAGGGATAGTTCCTGGGAAAGGAAGGCAAGGGCCAGAAATCCCTCCCCCCCCTCCCCCGAAAGGCCCAAGAGGAAAACCCTCCAACCCTCCCAAGTAGCCAAAAATTCCAAGCAATTTGGAAACCCGTGGAAAAAAACCCAAACCCCAAAAAGTTAGTTAAACCCCCCCTAACCAAATTCCCGGGAAAACCTCCATCTCCCCCCGGCCCCCAAAGTTGGAAAAAAGGAAAAGGGCGGGCCAATCCCCCAAAAAGGGGGCAACCCCCTTGGGGCCCACCCCCGGCAAAAACTTAAGAACAACCCACCCCCCGAAAAAAACCCAAGGCTACCCCCCCCCGGGAAAACCCCCGGGGGCCGGGCAATCCCCACATAAAAAACGGAAATTTGCCCCGCCCAAGAACCTCAAGGGAAATTTGGGATGGACCCCCTTTAAATCCCTTTCCCCCCTACCAAGGAACTAGCGGGGCCTGTGGGATAAATCCCAAAGGACAAAAAGGGGAAGGGGGAAAAAGGGAGGGGGGGGAAGGGAGGAAAGGAAAAAGGGGGAGGATTGGGGTAGGGGAGGGGGGATTGGGGGGTAAAAAGGTTCGGTGTGAGGAAGAAGACAGACTGGCTAATTCCTCAGGGCCAAGAGCCCCCTTCACCCCCGGGCCCAAAAGCCCCCCTTGAAGAAAGGGAAATCCCGCCAGAGAGTTAAACACCCTTTTGGGCTTTTCTTCTCTCAGAGAAGAACAGTATAATGTGAGTTTTGCACTTTAGGAACTGGAGGGAAAAACTCTCAGCTTGCCGATCATTGGCAAACTGAGCCCAAAAACATTCATATTTCCCTATGCTACAAAAATTTACATCAGTTTAGCCCTTGCAGCCTATTATGCCTTTCCTTTCTTATTTGGTCACAAGGGGTTCTTCCCAAAAGCTTTGGGAAATCTGCCAGTGTTTCTCCCTTTTTTGCAAACCGGAAAACTACGGAACATGAAACCTTTTCCCCTATGTCCCATGCTCTTACCCGTGCAAAAATTTTTCAAAGTATGGAATGCCTGGAAATTTAATTTTTTATGTGGTATTTAAGGAAAACACAACAGTCCCCTTTCCCCTCGTCAATTGGCTTTCAAAAAGGGGGCCTTTTACCATAGAAACCCGTTTATACAAATTGGATAAATAAGGTTTTTAATGCTTTTTTCAAATAACCACTTCCCCTATTGCCATATTTTTTTGGGCCTTTTAAGGGAAAGGGAATGACCCCAACTTGGAGGTATAATATTTTGGCCCAAGCCCCAAATTTCCCTTAAGGGCCCCCGAGGCCCGTCTAAACCAAACCTTCCTTTAAAAACTTTTTTTCCGAACCCGACTTTTGGTTTTTTTGGGGCCCAAAAATGTGGGTTTCCCCCCAGACTTTATCCAAGGTTGGAAGGGTTTTCCCCCCAGGGATGTGTTTCCCGAGGGACAACACTTTTTCCCCCCTTGCAAAAAATGATTTGGCCCTTAGTCTTCCATCCAATATTTTGGGCCCTCACAATTTTTGATGACTTACACATTTCCTGTTTTCAGGCCTGACTGTCACCTCAAATTTCAGTTTTTTCTCCCAGCATGCGGTTCCCACCGGGGTTTTTAATGGGGGGACCACACTTTTGGTTTTAAAATTTTTCCCGTCCCCAAAAATTTACCAAATTTACTTTCCCCCTATAAACTTTTTTGTCATTTTCGATCATCCTTTGTACCTCTATGGCTCCCGTATCCCTGAACGTGATACAGTCAGGTTTGTGGCCCTCCTCTTTGACAGTAGGTTATCCTGGAAACCTCACATTACCTCTCTGAAAGCAACTTGTCACAGCCGGCTGAACCTTCTAAAAACCCTTGCTCATCTTTCATGGGGAGCTGATCATCGAACTCTCCTTCGCATATATTCCACCCTCATTTTATCGAAACTTGATTATGGTGACCAGATCTATTCAGCTGCCTCTCCTGCTACTCCCTCTAGCCTTAACCCCATTCATCACCAAGGATTACGTTTATATCTTGGTGCTTTTTGCTCTTCCCCTGTTGAGAGCCTCTTTGCAGGAGCGAATGTTCCATCCTTATCCGATCGCCATGATGCCCATTGCCTTCGCTACTATGTACGCTCTCATGATCTCTGCAGTCCTTGCATTTATAGAATGGTCATTGATATTAGTAGACATTCTTTATTTGTTCGCTGCCCCTGTTTGCTCCGTCCCTTCTCTCTTTGCCTACATTCACTTTTGTCTTCTCTTCAGTTACCACCTTTCTATGTTCATGTAGCATCTCACTTTTTCCTACCCCCCTGGGAAGTTCCAGATGTTAGAGTCTGTTCTTTCTCACTCCCTTGCTCGAAAGCCCAACTGTCTATGGTACCTTCCCGCTCTTTTTTTCTTGACCACTTCCACTCTCATTCTTATGACATTGCAGTGTATACAGATGGCTCTAAGTCTTCTGACGGTGTAGGATTCACAGCAGTGTTTCTGGACAGCGTCGTACGAGGGCATTTACTATCTTCGGCTAGTATTTTTACTGCTGAATTGTATGCTATTCTTGCAGCACTTATCCATATTGCATCTATGCCTGTGTCATCATTTGTGGTAGTCTCAGACTCCCTTAGCGCTTTAACCCTTTGAGGGTTTTGGTCGTACTAGTACGTTTTATGCGTAGGGGTTTTTGACGTACTAGTACGCATAAATTCTAGCGGCCTCAAATCTCACAGGAAAAGGCTGATAAGCCTAGATGTGAGAGAATGGGTCTGTGTGGTGGGTGTGCGCAGCAGGAAAAAAATCTGGGACCCAGTGGTGCATTGTGGGAATGCCATCATAGTACTCAATTTCCACCGTGCCCTGTGGTAAGAAGTTCCTCACTCCTCGGCGAATTGGGACACTTTTGTTCCCCAGTGACAGTTCTAATACAGATGGAAGTGACAGTGAAGATGAGTTTCAAGGTTCTGGTGAGGTTTTGACCGAAACTAATGACCATAATATGGGTAATAGTGAGGAAAACCCAGACAACCCACAGCCTTCCACCTCTGGTGCTGGGCCATCTTGTTCATGTTCAGTTGTACCAGAATCAAAGAGGAAACTCCTATTTTCCAAAATCCCAGACTCAGATGTGAGCATTGGTGATGATAGTGATAGTGATTATGAACTACAAGCTCTTCAAACTTGTTCCAAGAATGGAGGAGGAGGAGGCAAGAGGAGGAGGAGGCAAGAGGAGGAGGAGGCAGAGGAGGAGGAAGAAGAAGAGGAGGAGGAGGAGGAAGAAGAGGAGGAGGAGGAGGAGGAGGAGGAGGAGGAAGAAGAGGAGGAGGAGGAGGAGGAGGAAGAAGAAGAATACGTAATGATAACAATAATACATGATAATAATAATACATAATAATAATAATACATAATAATAATACATAATAATAATAATAGGTAATAATAATAATAATAATATGTAATAATAAATGTTCACCCATGACAGTAACAAGATAAGGGGAGATAACATCTGATAAGTGCTGACGTTTGATGAGGGTAAATGAGGGTAGAGCTGATGCCAAAAGATGAGATAACATCGCCCTCCTTTGTTTTTGCTGGTATACTAACATTTCTGTCTGTCTATTGGCCTGTCTGTCAAGCTTCCTGTCTATCCGTCTAGCTCTCTGTCTCAGAGAGCCACAAGACTGCGTCATCACTTTTACTCATCTTCAAGCAGAGTATAGCACTTTGTCTGGGTTTCTTGGGTTATCCTAGGTAATTTATACTGTGTATACTTGTATTTATGTGTACCTGTGAGACAGAGATAAAAAGACAGATAGAATGAGGGAGAAAGATAATTAGATAGAATGGAGGAAGGGAAGCAGCATCCGACCCCATTGTTTTGACAGGCGGGAGAGGGGAGTGAGTAATGAGACAATATGTCATTTTGACAGCTGCCGACTCCTGGTAATTTACACTATGGAGGAGGAGGAGAAGGAGAAGGAGGAAGAGTAGGGGGAAGAGGAAGAAGAGGAGGAGGAGGAAGAGGAGGAGGAGGAAGAGGAAGAGTAGGAGCAAGAGGAATAAGAGGAAGAGGAGGAGGAAGAGGAATAGTTAGGAGGAAGATTAGGGGGAAGAGGAGGAAGAGGAAGAGAGGAGGAGGAGGAGGAAGAGGAAGAAGAGGAGAAAGAGGAGGAGGAGGAGGAGGAAGAGGAAGAGTAGGAGGAAGAGGAAGAAGAAGAGTAGGGGGAAGAGGAGGAAGAGTAGGGGGAAGAGGAGGAAGAGGAAGAAGAGGAGGAGGAGGGTGGAACACTAGTACACTGGTACTGGTACACTAACATTTCTGTCTGTCTATTTGTCTGTCTGTCAAGCTCCCTGTCTATCTGTCTATCCGTCTAGCTCTCTGTCTCAGAGAGCCACAAGACTGTGTCATCACTTTTACTCACATCTTCAAGCAGAGTATAGCACTTTGTCTGGATTTCTTGGGTTATCCTAGGTAATTTATACTATGTATACTTGTATTTATGTGTACCTGTGAGACATAGGTAGACAGACAGATAGAAAGAGAGAGACAGATTGAAAGAGATAGAATGAGGGAGAAAGATAAAACACCATTGTGTATGACACCATGTTTCAGAGTTCCACAAGCTACAGAACTAATAGGAATATGTTCAGTGACTGTATATTGGTATATATATTATAGAACAATAATAATAAACAATGTTTTGTATTGTTTGTTTTTGTAAACAAGTTTTGTAAACAATATATTGATAATTATGTTTGTGTGCTTATTGTGTTGTATACAACGAGTGTATATATGTACATTGCACCTTACTTTGGTCTCACAGGCCACATAAGTTATGTGAAAAAATAAAATAGTGAAAAAAACAACAAACCTTCAAATACAAGTAAACTAAAGTTTACCGGGTGAGCGGCAGTCGCCGCTGTTGCCATACGCGGCTCATTTTCTGCAAACTTCATGCATCCATATCTCCGTAAGTATTGATGGTAATTTTTTTTTGTTTATCCTATAATGTTTAGAAAAAAAACTCTATTTTTTCATAAGAAAAAATAATTTTTTTTTTTTTTTTTTTGAAATTTGGCCGACCCTGAGAACGAGTTTCGGAGAGGGCCTGTCGACCCTCAAAGGGTTAAAGGCTATACAGAAATTTGATATACCTCACCCCTTAGTCCTTAAAGATATTGTTTTTTGTTGGGTCTCTGGTCATGTTGACGTACAGGGCAATGAACAGGCAGACACTGCTGCATGGTCAGCAGTACATGACCTACCAGTTTCATATAGAGGTGTTCCATTTATGGACTATTTTGCTGCAATAGCTACACACCTTCACACTCTTATCAGCAACGTTGGTCTACTCTGCTCGGTAACAAAGTTCACTCTATTAAACCAAGTATAGGTTACTGGCCGTCTTGTCACCAGTGTCGAGGTTGGGAGACTACTCTCTCCCGTCTTCACATTGGCCATACTCGTCTTACTCATGGAGAGGCACCCTGCTCCTCTCTGTGAGAATTGTCAGGTTCCATTATCGGTCAGCCACATTCTGTTAGACTGCCCACTTTATCAACAAGCACGCAGAATTTACCTCCAACGTCGTCTTCGCTCCGCTGCTCTCTCTTTACCTTCCCTTCTCACTGATGGACCCACCTTTCATCTGGACTCTCTCATTGACTTTTTGACAACAACTGACTTCACAAACTCTGATGATACCTTCAGCCCTTTCTACCTCAATCTCTTGCTACCCTCTACTCCCGCACTATCCCCTGCCCCGCTGTTTTCTGTAACCTGCTGATCTACCCCTTTTGGAACAACAGCACACTTTATATCCTTTCCCTTCACCACAATCGAAGTGATAGTTGAATGGGGTTTGCCATACATCCTGGCAAGTTCTGTAACACTCACTCCGCTCTCATATTTTTCAATGATTTTCTTCTTGAACTCGATCGTGTTCCTCACTTTCTTTGCCAAAGGGCTTGCATTAGCTTTCCTTGGGCCCATGGTGACTTATTTAGCAGTTGCAATCAGTTGCCCCTAGTACCAACAATACCACCAGTCTGATGACATTCTTCTTTGCAAATATACAGGGTCTAAAGCCAGCAATGAACAACAAAATACCTTTCATCCATGGACTGCTTGCAGAGGCAAATGCAATGTTCGCAGCTTTCACAGAGACCCACATAAAGGATCACTTGGACAACGAAATATGGATCCCAAGTTACAACCTCTACAGATGTGACAGAGTGAACAGGCAAAAGGGGGTGGGGGTTGGCCTGTACATCGCCAAGTCACTTGTTTGCACAGAACTGCTTAATGCCTCAAATGATGTAGTGGAAGTTTTAGCAGTAATGATCGAGAACCAAAACCTAGTCATTGTGGTAGTTACAAGCCTCCGGATGCAACATCCCAGCAATTCCTGGAACAGCTTTTAAAAATTGACTACTGTCTGGAAAATCTGCCAGCTCCTGCCCCCAACATCTTGCTCCTGGGGGATTCCAACTTAAGGCACCTAAATTGGAGGAATATAGCAAATAATGTTGTTGCAGTGATAACACCAGGACGCAGCTCTGACGAGAACTCAGACACACACGAGCTTTTAAATCTCTGCTCAAAATTCAATTTAAACCAGCAAATAATAGAGCTTACTAGACTGGAGAATACACTAGACCTCATCTTCACTAACAATGATGATCTGATATGAAATGTCACCATATCAAAAACAATATACTCAGATCACAACATAATCGAGGTTCAGACATATATGCGCAGAGCCCAAAGACCGACATAATGAGATTAGTCGAGGGAGCATTCACCAAATTCAACTTCAATAACAAAAACAAAGTGGGACCAAGTAAACCAAGTCCTAACCGATATAAGCTGGGAAGATAGACTAAGCAACACAGACCCCAACTTATGCCTAGAACAGATTAACTCGGTGGCACTTGATGTATGCACAAGACTTATTCCTCTAAGAAAAAGGAGGAGCAGATGTAAAATAGAAAGAGACAGGTACTCCCTTTACAGGCGATGGAAAAGAATAACAGAGCTGCTAAAAGAGGTTAACATATCTGAAATGCGTAGGGAGTGACTGGCCAGAGAAATAGCAAACATTGAACTTAAGCTAAAGGAATCTTATAGGAGTCAGGAATCGCGGGAAGAACTAAAAGCCATAAATGAAATCGAAAGAAACCCAAAGTATTTCTTCTCCTATGCCAAATCAAAGTCGAGAACAACGTCCAGTATTGGGTCCCTACTCGAACAAGATGGGTCCTTCACAGATGACAGTAAGGAAATGAGTGAGTTACTCAAGTCCCAATATGACTCAGTTTTTAGCAAGCCGCTAACCAGACTGAGAGTCGAAGATCAAAATTAATTTTTTATGAGAGAGCCACAGAATTTGGTTAACACAAGCCTATCTGATGTTATTCTGATGTCAAATGACTTCGAACAGATGATAAATGACATGCCCATGCACTCTGCCCCAGGACCAAACTCATGGAACTCCGTGTTCATCAAGAACTGCAAGAAGCCCCTATCACGAGCTTTTACCATCCTTTGGAGAGGGAGCATGGACACGGGAGTCATCCCACAGTTACTAAAAACAACAGACATAGCCCCACTCCACGAAGGGGGCAGTAAAACAATAGCAAAGAACTACAGACCGATAGCACTAACATACCATATAAAAATCTTTGAAAGGGTCCTAAGAAGCAAGATCGCCACCCATCTAGAAACCTATCATTTACACAACCCAGGGCAACATGGGTTTAGAACAGGTCACTCCTGTCTGTCTCAACTATTGGATCACTACGACAAGGTCCTAGATGCACTAGAAGACAAAAAGAATGCAGATGTAATATATACAGACTTTGCAAAAGTCTTCGACAAGTGGGACCATGGCATAATAGTGCACAAAATGCTTACTAAAAGAATAACAGGAAAAGTTTGTAGATGGATCTATAATTTCCTCACAAACAGAACACAAAGAGTAGTAGTCAATAGAGTAAAGTCCGAGGCATCTACGGTGAAAAGCTCTGTTCCTCAAGGCACAGTACTCGCTCCCATCTTGTTTCTCATCCTCATATCTGACATACACAAGGCTGTCAGCCACAGCACCGTGTTTTCCTTTGCAGATGACACCCGAATCTGCATGACAGTGTCTTCCATTGCAGACGCTGTAAGGCTCCAGGCGGACATCAACCACATCTTTCAGTGGGCTGCAGAAAACAATATGAAGTTCAACGATGAGAAATTTCAATTACTCAGATATGGTAAACATGAGAAAATTAAAACTTCATCAGAGTACAAAACAAATTCTGGCCACAAAGTAGAGGGACACACCAACGTCAAAAACCTGGGAGTGATCATGTCCGAGGATCTCACCTTCAAGGACCATAACATTGTATCAATCGCAGCTCCTAGAAAAATGACAGGATGGATAATGAGAACCAGGATAATGAGATGCCAAGCCCATGATGACACTCTTCAGGTCACTTGTTCTATCTAGGCTGGAATATTGCTGTTCACTAACAGCACCTTTCAAGGCAGGTGAAATTGCTGACCTAGAAAATGTACAGAGAACCTTCTCAGCACGCATAATGGAGATAAAACACCTGAATTACTGGGAGCGCTTGAAGTTCCTGAACCTGTATTCCCTGGAACGCAGGCGGGAGAGATACATGATTATATACACCTGGAAAATCCTAGAGGGACTAGTACCAAACTTGCACACGAGAATCACTCACAACGAAAGCAAAAGACTTGGCAGACGATGCAATATCCCCCCAATGAAAAGCAGGGGTGTCACTAGCATGTTAAGAGACCATACAATAAGTGTCGGGTGTGAAAATTTGTCTGGACTGCCTCCAAGTGAGTCGCCTACCCTGGCAAGCTCTGTTGACACCGAGCTCTGCGGTGGGTACCTCAGCCTCACAAGTGGCTTATAGGACAGATTTTCATAAATGATTTATGTTCCAAGAAAACCTCGCCTGCATGCACGTATAAAGGACTAACTTACTTGGTGTTGCAGCATATATCCTGATCTTCAACCTTCCTAAGCTTAGCCCCTTTGGACTTTCCCTCAGAAACCATGTGCAACCAGGAGCCTTATTTCCTGCAATATTCAGTTGTTGTTAGTGACCTGCCTGCACCTCAGAAATTCCTATATCCATGGGGGTGTGTATCCCCTAGTATAACTATGCAGACACGGACACTAGCTTCTAGGTAGACAAGAGACACTGGTACGTACTGGGCATGCACTGCCAGCTGCACACAGGCCTACAGATCAACTCACTCACAATTTTCCCCAGACACTGGCCAGAAATCATACGGAAAAGGTGGAGGTCTTGTCTTACTGTATGGGCCTGACGGAGGAGGTCATCTACGGTACATCGAGGTGCCTCGACCAGATTTCCCCAGGTCTCAAATGTGAAGACACGTGGGGGGGGCGCCGTCTGCTGATCACGGCACGTGTTGTCCACTTGGTGTCTGTCTAAAGAAGAACGAGCTGGTCCCTTCCAGACCCACGTCTCACTGTTCAAACTAGGGCTGCCAGTTCTCCCTAGCTAACTTAACCTAGTGTTTGCCTACATTATCTGCCTATTATTACCTATGTTAAGGTCTTAGGTCTACATTATTATTATCTACAGTTGCCTCAATGATCCTAATATTAGTGTACTAACAGTGAACTACCTACTTCTTCCCCGAAGGGTAAATCTATACACTAATAAGTGCCTACCATCCATCCACGCCAACTCGGGAGGGAACGCTTTTGTTTTGGGTGGGTTTAAGGCCACCCAGCTCAGCCGTTCCATAATGGCCATGCTGGGACCCCTTTGTACACAGTATCTGTCCTGTGGAACTTTAGGGAACAAATAAATTTCCACATCCTCCCGCCGGCGATGGTAGGCGCTAAGTCTAAATCAAGTTCACCTTCTGCGAGCCCCCACGGCGGACCCTGGACACGAGTGCTGTCCGGCCACTTTCGTCGAGCAGACTCCGGTTTAACTTCAACCATCCAGTTTCCCCTGCGTGGATCTCTGAGGGTGTAAACTTGTTGGTTCCGGTGGTCTTAGCACCCTTTCCTCTAACTTTAACATCTTTCGTATGTCTAGCCTTGACTGAATGGCTCCTTACTTTCCCACCCAGTGGCCCACAAGGTTCCCTGGGTTTAATGGCAATCTATCTCCCTCTTTATGTACCCTGTAAAAGTGTTTTCCCAAGGTGGCTGAGTGTTCGTCACTCCCTACCTGGTTCAGCTTCCCTGGCGGTTCATCGTGTATACTGGTACTCATTGTCACTACTCCCCCAGCTATCATGGGGGCAGCTTCTCCTCTATCTGGCGTGGCAGGGAAATCAGGTGGAATCCTGCCGAATATGATGTTTCCTACTGGGGATCTGTATAAACCGATTCCTTCCCTAAACGTCCGCCGTGTAGACAGGAAGTCATCTATCTGATTGGCTCCCACCAGGATACCTACATTTCTGACTGTGTCAGTGGTAATTCCTTGGTTTGCCAGCTTCATGTCAAGGTCTTTCAATCGCTTAGCTGCTGCAGCAAGACCTCTCGCTGTAATTGCCCTGGGTAATGTCTCTACCACCAAGGCTGTGATGTCCACCTAATTTGACTGTGACATCCACCACATCATAAGATTTGGGTGGGGCCTGACTTATAGCCTCTCCCAACATCATACTAACTTTCCTTGTGGCCTTCAACTTTAATTTAGCCACCAACTTCTTTGTTATCAAGGATACTTGTGCTCCTGAGTCAAAGAATAATCGGGTTGTTTCGGACCTGCCCTTTCACAACCATTGCCATGACTGTAGGTAGGGAAGCACCTCCATGATTCTCACTCGGATTAGAGACTTCACTCCCACTAATCACGCTGGCTACCATTTCAGGTGGCTCAGACTCACTTTCACTCTCTACCTGAAAGATATCCCTACTAGCCTGGGGTTCCCTTAAATTATTGGGACATAGTGCAGTATGGTGCTTACCTTTGCAACAGACTCGACACTCACTGAGCTGGGTGCCACAGTCTCTCGCAAAGTGTTCTCCACAACACTTAAAGCAGAGTCTCAACTCCCTTAGTCTCTGTTGCCTACTGCTCAGTGTTGTATACTCCGAGCAACTCATGCTAGCGTGTTCGCCTTCGCAGAACACACATATTCTGGCACGAGTGCCTCTGAGGTTCTGCTTAGAGGTTCTTACCTTAGACACTTCTTTACCATGGTACACTCCAATGTTAGTTGTACGAGCTTTAGACTGATCTCTCGAGATCTTTGAATAACTGTCTGGGTTTTTATGTGGTGATGGTGGTGACTCTTCTCTCACACCTATACTCAAATGAGAAACGAGATCTCCCAACCCCCCATCGATTTGTTGTATCGTGAACCTATTCGTCCGATATTTTAAGTGTAACTCATGCACTGTAGTGCCAGCCAGTTTCATAAGAACATAAGAACATAAGAACGAGGAACACTGCAGCAGGCCTGTTGGCCCATACTAGGCAGGTCTTTTACAATTCATCCCACTAACAAAACATTTGCCCAACCCAATTTTCAATGCTACCCAAGAAATAAGCTCTGATGTGCAAGTCCCACTTAAATCCAACCCCTCCCACTCATGTACTTATCCAACCTAAATTTAAAACTACCCAAAGTCCTAGCCTCAATCACCCAACTAGGTAGACTGTTCCACTCATCAACTACCCTATTTCCAAACCAATACTTTCCTATGTCCTTTCTAAATCTAAACTTATCTAATTTAAATCCATTACTGCGGGTTCTCTCTTGGAGAGATATCCTCAAGACCTTATTAATATCCCCTTTATTAATACCTATCTTCCACTTATACACTTCGATCAGGTCTCCCCTCATTCTTCGTCTAACAAGTGAATGTAACTTAAGAGTCTTCAATCTTTCTTCATAAGGAAGATTTCTAATGCTATGTATTAATTTAGTCATCCTATGCTGAATGTTTTCTAACGAATTTATGTCCATTCTGTAATATGGAGACCAGAATTGAGCTGCATAATCTAGGTGAGGCCTTACTAATGATGTATAAAACTGCAGTATGACCTCTGGATTTCTGTTGCTTACACTTCTTGATATAAATCCCAGTAATCTATTTGCCTTATTATGTATGCTTAGGCTTCATCAGCCACTGTGTGGCGAAACGTTTCCTCAATAAAGATACCCAAGAGTTGCACATGTGTCTAATTTATCAACATGTCGGTTCTCTGAACCATTCATCTACAAACCTATCAGACACTGCAACTTCTTGGGATCTTAATACTTGGGAATTCTTCGCTTGCCTAATTCTTGGGCACGACCTACTTCAACATTGAACAAATGTTACACGACCTATGACTTCTGCACCTCTCCTGCCAACGGTTTATAAGCTCCTTCTCAGCACGTATGCCGTATTCTATTCAAGATTGATGGACTGACCACATCGACTCAAGGTTGAGGGACTGATTACCTCATTCTCCTCCTGTTCTTCAAGATTCTCCTTTGTATGGACTGATGAAGCCACTGTGTGGCGAAACGTTTCCTCAATAAAGATACCCAAGAGTTGCACATGTGTCTAATTTATCAAGAATACAGTTTGTTTAAATCCTCCTGAAGTTCCCTAACATCTACGTTTGAATCAATTATCCTACCTATCTTTGTGTCATCGGCGAATTTGCTCATATCACTAGTAACTTCCTCATCAAGATCATTGATATATATTATAAACAACAACGGGCCCAAGACTGATCCCTGTGGAACGCCACTTGTTACAGATCCCCACTCGGATTTAACCCCATTTATGGACACTCTCTGCTTCCTGTCTGTGAGCCATGACTCGATCCACGAGAGAACTTTTCCCCCAATGCCATGAGCTGCCACTTTCTTTAACAGTCTTTGGTGCGGAACTCTATCAAAAGCCTTACTAATATCTAAGTAAATACAGTGGACCCCCGGTTAACGATTTTAATCCGTGCAAGAGGGGTAATTGTTATGCGAAATAATCGTTATGTGAATGAATTTTCCCCATAAGAAATAATGGAAATAAAATTAATCCGTGCAAGACACCCAAAAGTATGAAAAAAAATTTTTTTTACCACATGAAATATTAATTTTAATACACACAAACTGAAAAAGGCATGCACACTTACATGACACTTACTTTTATTGAAGATCTGGTGATGATTGATGGGATGGGAGGAGGGGAGAGCATTATCTTCTTACTGTTTAGAAGGGGAATCCCCTTCCATTAGGACTTGAGGTAGCAAGTCCTTTTCTGGGGTTACTTCCCTTTTTTTTAACCCTTTGACTGTCGCGGCCGTATATATACGTTTGCGAGGTACCGTGTTTGACGTATATATACTCATAAATTCTAGCGGCTTCAAATCAGGCAGGAGAAAGCTAGTAGGCCCACATGTGAGAGAATGGGTCTGTGTGGTCAGTGTGCACCACATAAAAAAAATCCTGGAGCACGCAGTGCATAATGAGAAAAAAAAAACTCCGACCGTTTTTTTTAATTAAAATGCCGACTTTGTGGTCTATTTTCGTATAGTATTTGTGGTTGTATTCTCGTTTTCTTGGTCTCATTTGATAGAATGGAAACTATATTATAGAAATGGAGGTGATTTTGATTAATTTTACTATAAAAAGAACCTGGAAATGGAGCACAAAGTACAGGAAATGTTTGATTTTTGCCGATGTTCAAAAGTATACAAATGATGTCATTGTCCAATAAATGTCCAAATAGCCATTCTAATACGCAGTCATGAATGGGTTGATGTAATTTTTACAATTATTACAGTATTGCAGTAGTCTGCATAACAGTAAATCTTCTATTTTTTGTTTGAATAAAATTTCAAAATAAAAAGCAAGAGTAATATCACAGGGACCTGGAGACATGACTGATGAACAAAGAAAATGTTATTTTAGAGCCAGGAATGTCTGCATTGTTCATTCTGGACCTTATTTGAAATTGTCGTATTTTTTAATTTTCGTGAAATTGGCCAAATTGCAAATTTCTGACCATGTTATTGGGTAGTTGAAATCGGTAAATGGGCAGTTTCTTGTACTCAATCGATAGAAAAAATAGAGTTCTGAAGAAATAGTTATGAGTTTGGTTGACTGGAATAACGGAATTAGCCGAAAGTAGGGCTCAAAGTGGGCGAAATTGCCGATTTTTAAATATCGCCGAAGTCGCTAACTTCGCGAGAGCGTAATTCCGTCAGTTTTCCATCAAATTTCGTTTTTTTGGTGTCTTTACAATCGGGAAAAGATTCTCTATCATTTCATAAGAAAAAATAATTTTTTTTTTTTCGAAAATTTTGCGACACCAGAAGCAACTTCAGGATTTGGCCCTTCGACAGTCAAAGGGTTAATGCCACTAGGGCCAGCTTCAGAGTCACTGGACTTCTTTCGCACAAGATATCTGTCCATAGTGGCCTGTACCTCTCGTTCCTTTATCACTTCCCTAAAGTGTTTCACAACATTGTCAGTGTACAGGTTGCCAACACGGCTTGCAATAGCTGTGTGAGGGTGATTTTCATCCATGAAGGTTTGCACTTCAAGCCACTTTGCACAGATTTCCTTTATCTTTGTAGTAGGCAACTTCTTCAATTTCTCTCTCCCCTCCTCTGAACCAGTTTCCCCAGGTCTGGCCTCTTGCTCTTGAAGTTGATCTATCAGCTCATCAGTGGTTAGTTCTTCATTGTCCTCCTCCACCAACTCTTCCACATCCTCCCCACTAACCTCCAACCCCAAGGACTTTCCCAATGCCACAATGGATTCCTCAACTGGCACAGGATTCTCAGGGTTAGCCTCAAACCCTTCAAAATCCCTTTTGTCTACACATTCTGGCCACAGTTTCTTCCAAGCAGTGTTCAAGGTCCTCTTAGTCACTTCCTCCCAAGCCTTACCTATAAGGTTTACACAATTGAGGATATTAAAGTGATCTCTCCAAAACTCTCTTAGAGTCAGTTGAGTTTCTGAGGTCATTACAAAGCACCTTTCAAACAGAGCTTTTGTGTACAGTTTCTTGAGTTGGAAATAACCTGCTGGTCCATGGGCTGCAGGAGAGGAGTGGTATTAGGAGGCAAAAACTTCACCTTAATGAAGCTCATGTCCCCATAAAGTCGCTCTGCCACGTCTGTAGGATGACCAGGGGCATTGTCTAACACCAGGAGGCACTTAAGTTCTAATTTCTTTTCAGTTAGGTAATCTTTGACAATTGGGGGCAAATGCATGGTGTAACCAGTTATAGAAAAAGTCCCTAGTGACCATGCCTTACTGTTTGATCTCCACAGCACACACAAATTATCCTTGAGGACATTCTTTTGCCTGAACACTCTGGGAGTTTCAGAGTGATACACTAATAAAAGGGTTAACTTTGCAATCACCACTAGCATTGGCACACATCAACAAAGTAAGCCTGTCTTTCATAGGCTTATGTCCTGGGAGTGCCTTTTCCTCCTGAGTAATGTAGGTCCTGCTTGGCATTTTCTTCCAGAACAGGCCCGTTTCATCACAATTAAACACTTGTTCAGGTTTCAGTCCTTCAGTTTCTATGTACTCCTTGAATTCCTGCACATATTTTTCAGCCGCTTTGTGGTCCGAACTGGCAGCCTCACCATGCCTTATCACACTATGGATGCCACTACGCTTCTTAAATCTCTCAAACCAACCTTTGCTGGCCTTAAATTCACTCACATCATCACTAGTTGCAGGCATTTTTTTAATTAAATCCTCATGCAACTTCCTAGCCTTTTCACATATGATCGCTTGAGAGACGCTATCTCCTGCTAGCTGTTTTTCATTTATCCACACCAATAAGAGTCTCTCAACATCTTCCATCACTTGCGATCTTTGTTTCGAAAACACAGTTAAACCTTTGGCAAGAACAGCTTCCTTGATTGTCTTTTTGGTGCCCACAATAGTAGCGATGGTTGATTGGGGTTTCTTGTACAACTTGACTAGGTCGGCGATACGCACTCCACTTTCATACTTATCAATGATCTCTTTCTTCATTTCAATGGGAATTCTTACCCTTATTGGTGTACGGTTGGCACTAGAAGCTTTCTTGGGGCCCATGGTCACTTATTTTCCAGAAACAGCACCGAAAACACTGTAATAATACGAAATATTCCGAGTGTATGCTTGGATGTTACCGCGGAGGCTGGCTGGTAAACAATGGCACAGGCGGCACATGTGAGGCTGGCTGAGGGCGCACATTGGACGCGTCTCGGACGAAAATCGGTGAGCGGGTTTTTAATCGGTATGCGCGGCAAAAATTTTGCGATTAAAGTAAGCAGTATGCGAAATAATCGCTATGTGATGCCATCGTTATGCAGGGGTCCACTGTAATGTCAAATTCTTTATCGTGGTCAACAGCCTCAAAAGCTTTAGCGAAGAAAGTTAATAAATTAGTTAGACAAGACCGGCCTCTTGTGAATCCATGCTGAGTATCATTAATCAAGCTATGCTTATTGAGATGGCTTCTTATAATCTCAGCTATAATTGACTCTAGTAATTTGCCTACAATTGAGGTCAGGCTTATTGGGCGGCAATTAGATGGTAACGACTTGTCCCCTGTTTTAAAAATAGGAATTACATTAGCCATCTTCCACATATCAGACACTACACCTGTTTGAAGAGATAAATTAAAAATATTAGTTAATGGTTCACAGACTTCCATTTTGCATTCCTTAAGAACCCTTGAAAAAACCTCATCAGGACCCGGTGACTTATTTTGCTTCAGTCGGTCTATCTGCTTCACAACCATTTCACTAGTGACTGTGATGTTACATAATTTATCTTCTTCAGGCCCACTATAAAAATTAATTACTGGAATATTATTAGTGTCTTCCTGTGTAAAAACCGAGAGAAAATAATATTTAAAATTGAGCACATTTCATTCTCTTGTTCAGTAAGATGCCCATATTATTTTTTAAGGGGACCTATCCTTATCTCTAACCTTTTGTTCTATATACCTGGAAAAAAACATTTTGGGTTATTTAGAATCCTTAGCAACTTAAATTTCATAGTCCATTTAGCTTTACTTATCCCCTATTTTAATGTCCCTCTTAATTCAATATACTGAATTCATAAGATGGACCTCACCTCTTACTGATAATGCCTATAAATTCCTTTCTATTCCTAATTAGTTTTTGGAGCCTATTAATCATCCATTTTGGGTCATTTCATATTTGATCTAATATCTTTATACGGGATAAACGTTCTTTGACCTCATGTATAGTGTTCGAGAAAACGGTCATATAGATAGCTCTCTTCGTTACCCCAGTCAACAGCATGATAATGTTCTCTAAGCCCATGTAATCTGCCTAAAGGAAGGCGAAAATCTGGACTGTTACTGATTATTCCTACAATCATACTCCATTCAATGCTAAATGTAATTGATTTGTGGTCACTAGCACCCAGTTCCTCTGAAACTTCTAAATTATTAACAGGGATTCATGTTTGCCAGAACTAAGTCAAACAAGGTATTACCTCTTGAAAGGTTCTGGTCACAAACTGCTCAAAAAAACAATCCTTGAACTACTTCTAAGAAGTCGTATGATTCTAAATTCCCAGTCAAGAAATTTCAATCAAGCGGCAGCGGCAGCAGCGACCTCCGAGCTCCGTATTTTTCTCCAACTATCAGAGCTACCAATGCTACTATGATGACCTAGTTACATGCAAAACTGCACTACCCAACCGAAGCACCCAGAAATGACCAAAGATTACCAACAGTGAAACCTACAAATCGAACATAATAGAGATCAAAGGAAGACTGCCCACAAACCGAAAGCAACACCCCGCTGCCAGCCGAACAACGTAACCCTAAACTTTGTATAACTACAACTTCTTCTTAACTACAACAATTCCTGTAGTATTATGAGGCGCAATCTAAGAGGAAACAGCACCAAGCCCAGCAAGAAAACGCCGAAAAATCAACTATTCAACAAGTGTAGCCAGGAGGACGCTGGCCTAGCAACCACCCTCACTCACCACCAACTCAAGGCGACACCACAACAAGAACAACAAACATGGGCAGCCACCAGCCATCCTCCACTCTCTTCCCGCGATTCAACCTACCAAGTAGTCCTCTCAGGTATGACCAACGATCCAGATACACTAAAGTCATGCATCTCCAACTAAGTTTATTGAAAATATGAAATCTTCGAGAGATCTAACAAAACAAGACACCAAGGATGACACAACACGAGAACAAATCCTCAGTCCGTTGAACAAAAGTTATCAACACCAGGAATGACAAACTGTGGCAAGACCAATCCATCAGTCATAGATAGCCATAACCCAACAAATAATTCTCTAATACAAAGGTTGAAGAAGCAGTAAAAAGAATAGGAAGAACAACTTAGTAACCAGGTTCAGCGACTACTTTGCTCTCCAAAAGATGAAAACTGAACAGAGATAACTGTCGAGATCGACCAGTAATAGTTAACAAGTCCACTTTTCTGCCAGTGATATGAACCAAAACAAAACAGTAAAAAAATTACTCTGCAGATCAAAAAGACCAACCAGTGTTAATGTAACCTGATCCTGAAAACAGAAGTCCAGGTTACTAAGGATCCCATTGGTAAAAAAGTGTTATGTCTTTAGATTCCAATCTCATGACAGGCAAAAAGACTTAATTATTGCATCTATAAAGTTAAAGAAAAGAGTATACATAAACGAGTGTCTTACCAAAAAACGTCAGAACCACCTGTAAAGTAAGAAAACTTAAGAGGGAAGAATAACGACACCAATACACAATGCTTCACAACGGGAATGGGAAAAATTACTTGTTAGGAAACAAATGTAGGTCAACTGTACACAAAATTCCCCCAACCGAACGAGAATTAACTATCACTGATTTCTCAGATACGTAATCCTTACCGAGAATAACTAAACAATGTCCAACTGTAAAAGAAAGCCTACGTAGCGTAGTGTATTTTTTGCTCCATTATGTTCAAATTTCATTGTATCAATCTCTTATAATTAAATAATCACCTACCTCTTTTTGGTGATCTACTAGTAAGTCATAAGTCACCTATGTCATTTTCCCTTATTTACTATTGTTTGCTAAACATTAGCTGAATGATACTTTCTTTGTCCATATTAACTACCCTCATATTTTTTTAAATACAACAATTGATATTACCTACTAAAATTAATAATATCATTTTTTACTGTAATTTCAATGTGACGCTCGTCTCTCCTCGCTCACATCACAACAGACAAAACACTCGTCGCACCAAACATTGTGAACTTTTTCAAAAATAGAGATACACCTACTAATACAGTTCTGTTCATATTCCTTAGTAAAACACACCTAACAAGTGCATTCTTTCCTTGCCTGTGTTGTAACCGCCTACACACAATACATATCTTCACTCATACCCAAACTTAAACACGTCTTCTAGGAGGGACTCGGATGTTATTACGTCTGCTACGAACAAAACCAAATTGAGTCCACTGGTCTGCATCCTAACTCAGTCACTTCGAAAACATCGATTACTAACAACTAGAGTACGTCTCTCACTACAACAATCTCCGCCACAAAACCTACACCAACATCTTTGCCCTCCACTCGAACCATCACACGCTCGTTTATTCATATAATCACTGTTACTTTGTTTTTATCTGACTAGTGTTTTTGTTATATTATTATCTTTATAAACATATTCGAGATTAAAACCCTTCAATATTAATTTGTAACATTGAATCTATGTTTTTTTTAACTTCTCCTCTCTAACATACAAATTTATCGTTTGACAACTATTAATCCTAGTAACTTCACCATACTTACAACTCCACCAACACTTCAGCCCAATCCGTACTGTACCCCTGTAAGTATAACAAAGCTTACCATATTTCCCACATATTACATTACTCACAACATTACCACATCATAGTCTCCAATGTTCTCTTACCTGTCCATTATTACATTAATCTTGTTTACCACTACTTATCAGCGCGTTTTTTCTTATCACTTTTTATTGTTGTGCAATTAGTGTATATCAGAATTACTTATTTGGCAAGTACCAATACAATCTTTTTGCTAGCTAGTAACCAACCTACCTCATTTTTTTTTTACTTTTTTGTGCAATAAACCTGCTCAATCTTATTTTATATTACAAATCCCGATCTCTTACTCCTAGAACCAATATTATTTCATAGTGACCATACTATCCATTTAACTTGTTTATACCATTACTTCATTGGTAATCTCCTTATTTAATGTTTTTGTCCTTTATTTTAGCTCTATATAACACCTAAGATACATATATTACGCAATTGTCTTAAACTAATCAAGGTGCATTCTCAGAGTTGCTAAAGTTAAATAAGTTCACTATTTTGCCATTATACACCAAAGCTCATTTATTTGATTACCACTTTAATTGTCATCACCACAACTTAATACAGTCCGTTTTATATTATAATTTTATATTATAATTCTAACTTTAAGAATTACCTTTAAGTTACGCCTACTATCATATCCCAAGCTCCGATAATTTGATCATCTCTTTATTTGTTCACCACAAATTATTTTAGTCCCTTTGCATAGTGTCTCCTTTATTTTAGCTTCTAAAAAACACCTTAGCTCATTATTTTTTTCTACATTTGTTAAATAATTCAGGTGCTATATTTTTTTTTAGCTTTACAGTATATACTTTATTTTTTACTTAAATTCTAACTTATAGATCATCTACAAAATCTTATGATTACAAGCATTGATCCTGTATAACCAAACCTCTTATTGTTAGACTTAGAATAGATTCAAAACAGTTACTGTAAATAGTACTACAACAGCAAGAACAAACTCACAAAGTCACTTCTCAGTAAGCCAAACAACAACATTACAAATCTTTAACTACAATATCAGATACTGTTAGGCAAGACATTATGATACCTAGCTTTACTCAAATTCCTTGCCTGAGCCACTATGTCCATTAATACACTAACTGAAACCGGCTAAAGCCTGATACACAGCTGTCTATGCCATTCCAGGTTACACGCCAAACACAAACTGTCATGCGACAGTTGACAAAGCAAGGGGGTGGCATCAGCTACATATTACTTAACTCAGACCAATCAAAATGGTATCACTAATTCATGCACAAGGATTCTTAACGATGGGAATAAAAAATAAGCGTAAACTTAAATATCCAAATACTGCTACAAAAAACCTATCACAGTGATAAACGATCTACAGAATTCCCCACATTTCAAAGCAATTAGCCAATTTAGTCAAAACCTAGAAGTTATGATAACTGATGCACGCAGAGAACAAAGACTCACATACTACTCTCAGTGACTGTCAATATAAATCTCCTGCAAGACCAGGACCCACACGTTAGCGAATCACAAACCCAATGATAACTGCATGTTGCTACCAACAGTATACAAAACGCTACAGAGTTACAGAGACTATGTTCCCTACTTGAACCACATCTGGACCAACAAACCATATCCCCTTTAAAATCAGGCATAATTACAGATAATACCACAGACCACTACCCAACTTTCCTCATAACAACGTCTTGGTAAAATACCCCAAGACCCTACTAAAAGTCCACCTTCAGACTTCACAATGAGGCAGCCATTAATAGACTTTCACAACAGCAGTAACAAACAATGACTGGCACACTGAGCTAGAAATCTATACATAATTAGACGAATGTTTTAATAATTTTTCTAAAAAAAAAAATGACCCAATACCTTATAACAAGCACTGCCCTAAAAAAAACTAAACAGATGACAGCAAAGAGACTGAACCAGTCCGCTGGCTAACACCACATTCTCAACTCCATAAATATACAAAACACCGATATGAAAAACAGTACAGAATGGGTCACAGAACCAAGACCAGAAACAAAACGTTACTCGTCAATCCTAACCAGCCTGATAGAGGGCAAAAAAAATGTATAATGAGAACCGATATCCTAACTTACGAGGTGATTACATAAAAAATACCTGGAATACCTATCAGAAATTCAAGAACAAAAAGCTATCACACATAGCGAAATAATATTACAAAATCAAATGAACCCCAACTCCCACCAACACATAAACAGCAAAAACAGAATCAGTGATTTCTTCTCCACTATAGGTCGATAACCTGCCAATAATATCCAAGCTCAGATACCACCCCTTCCAAATGTACTACCTCCACTGCAAACTACCCGAACACACTGTTTCCTAGCACCGACTAACCCATAAAAACGAATCTCCCTATATATCAACGACACTGAAAAACAAGGCAGAGAGATTTAAATACCTTACCACCCTTATATACAAAAAAAAGCGTCACAAGTACTTATCACCAATCATTGGCAACACTACTTTAACAAATCCTTGAATCCCTCCACCTTCCCTACCGTTCTCAAAAAGCAAGTGTCACCTCCAGATCCATAAAGGAGGAAGACCAGAGTTGAATAAACGATAGGCAATATCCAATTTACAACCCTTCTCACCAAAAATCTTTGAAAATTAATTCATAAACGAATCCACGTCCTACCGCATCTCCCATAACTATCTCAACCCCTTGCCAATTCTTGGAGATTTCAGTGCTAATATACAAAAATACAATTATGCCTAGTATACACATGCTTAGAACAATAGTACACTGGCAATAGAGAAAAAAGAAGTCCTACTGGGTGATTTCCTTACTTAAAGCGTTTGGAATACAGTTGACCATGACTTGCTCCACGTACAATTGTCACACTATGTATAGAGGGCTACCCCTCAACTGCCGAACAATACTCACTCCAACAACAGAGCCAAATATAATGCAGAAGAGAATTCTAGTTTTGGAAAGTTAGGAAGGAGTGCGTGGGATTCCAAAACTGTGTCCCAGGGCTGAGAAGGTTGTTTGAGGTGGATCGGGGTCACCATGTGGAGAGTTGGGACGAAGAGAATAACTCAAGAGTGTAATCAGTCTGATAGTGGAAGGAAGGCGGGGTTGGGGTCGGCCTAGAAAGGATAGGGAGGGGGTAAATGAGGTTTTCTGTGTAGCGAGGGCTTGGACTTTACAGCAGCATGTGTGACGGTTTTCGACTAGGAGTCGAATTGGAGACAAATGGCGTTATTTTAATACTCACGAACGTGCTGTATCTGGAGTCGTGTAGCAAACAGTAACATTAAAATAAGGTCAGGGGAAACTCGGCAGGCCGAGGACTTGAGTCCCTGAGATAGGAAGTACAGTGCCTGCACTCTGAAGGAAGGGGTTTAAGGTTGCAGTTTAAGAAAAACTGTAGTGTAAAAGCACCTTTCTGGCAAGACAGTGATGGAGTAATTGAATGGTGAAAGTTTTTTCTATTGTTTTGCGGCCAAGCCTGCCTTGGTGGTAATCGGCCAGTGTGATAATAAAAAAAAAAAAAAAAATGGGCAAGCTCTTCCGCACAACCAATTACAGTTGGTGTCCCACAGGGAAGTGTCCTTTGGCCCTCTTCCTCTTTCTCCTGTACATAAATGGACCTACTCAAATGTTCGCAATTACCAAACCCACACTTTTTTTGCAATACACCACATACTCTCTCTCCTTCTCTCACCCAGCCCAGTCACCTAGCCAATACTGTAAACACCGAATTACAGAAAATTTCTACTGGATGAGGACTAACAAACTTAATACACTAAACATTGACAAAACCTACATTCATTCAGTTTGTGTAGCAAGTATTCAGATGTAACCTCTAACATAACGATAAACGGATCTCCTATCACAAAGTACAAGGAAAACAATTCTTAGTAATCTCAACCTCGATAATAAGACTCAATTTCATACACATAATACACTAATTTCTAAAGATATAAATTTTCACCTAGACTGACTAGGATAACTATCGAAAGATACGGTTAACTATGTTCCACAGTCAGAGGCCTCCTGGCCCTTTATCACACTCATTATTTTACCCCATCTTCACCTATGGAATTATGTGCATGGCCTCATCAACAACTAACCATCTCAGACCACTAATACCCCAAACAAAAGGCTGCATTAGAATGATAACAAATTCCACTACAGGCGCACACCCCACCAAATTTTCAAAACCCCAAACCTACTCACCATAAAAAACATCCAATTTATTATGCACTTATTATATACATAGAACACTTAACCTGAAAATAACCCCCCCTCAAACATCTCCTTCCCAAACCTCAACTGAACACATACCATAATAAAAAGGCACAGATCCTCTTTGATGTTCCTGTTCCACCCACGCTATGCAAAACCAAATGCACATAAAAGGCCCAAAACGAATTCATTACCTGTAAATAAAAAGAAACCTACCTTTTTTAAAAATTAAAGTCTCTTCTCAAATTCACTTACTCCTCAAAACCAAATAAAACGAATAACTGAACCATAAAAAATTGTATATCCCTAAATTTACCACAGTTATTCACACAAATGTTAAACCAACTTTGTTTTTTTTTTTTAAATACACTACCTAACAGAATACTCCATTCTACGAATGAACAGCAGTGCATGAAACCATAGGACCTGTCTTTGTAAATTCTTTTTATTTTTTTAGTTATCGTTTACAATAATGCTTATCCTATTCATCATTGCTTAGTTAAACTTAATTAATTTTAAAGCCCGCCCGTAATGCAATGCATATAAAATGGGGTTTGGCATGCTGCTCTTACCTGTTAAGTCCCCTGAATTTCACATATCGTGTCTTGTGGCCCAAAAAATTTCCTCCCGTAGTAGTCTCCCCGGTCCCTATCTAAGTTTGGGGGGCGGGAATCACACCCAAAATTAATTTTTTTCATGCCCTCTCTGAAAATTTCTATCGAAAAAGACTCTGTTGTGTTGCTTCAACTTAATACCCCTTTTTATGCAACAGTTCAAGCGATCTCAGACATACAATGCCACCGCACCCCCCTTCCCGACACTTCTATCTACTTGGAACAATTTAAAACCCTGAATGTGACATTCCGCAGGCATGTCCCGACTTTTTGAATTAAACCACATCTCAGTTAAGGCAAATACATTAATGTTACCTGCACTAGCAACTAGTCTCAACTCGTCCATCTTATTCCTAGCACTGCGACTATTTGTGTAATATATGTTTAAAGACCCTCCTCTTTACCCTTCCTGCTCCTTTCTGTTATTCCACTAAATCTATTACTGTCCTTGTCAATTAGTGCCACTGGCTTTCCAATATCCACCTCATTTTGCCTATTACTAGTTCTCCTAGTACTCATATTACTACACTGCGACTTCACTGTTTCCCGCCAAAACCATATCACTAACTATTCCTAGTTTAAAGACCTAACAGCTCCCTCCAATGCATTGGCCAGTGCTCCCACCCCACACCTAGATAAGTGAACCCCATCCCTGGCATACATGTCATTTCTGCCATAGAAGAGGTCCCAGTTGTCAATGAATGTTACCGCATTTTCCTTACAGTATTTGTCCAGCCAGCAATTGACACCAATTGCTCTGGACAACCATTCATTTCCCAACTCCTCTCCTTGGCAAAATGCCACATATAACAGGTTTCCCACCCTTCCTCCTAATTATCTCTATTGCTGACCTATACCTGCTAATCAGGTCCTCACTCCTACGTCTGCCAACATCGTTGCCTCCAGCACTGAGACAGATAATAGGATTTCTCCCATTACCTCTCATGATGTCATCCAGATGGCTAACAATATCCTTCATCCCAGCCCCAGGAAAACACACTCTCTGCCTCCTACTCCTATCCTTCAAGCAGAATTCCCTATCCATGTACCTAATATGGCTATCCCCAACAACAACAATGTTTTTACCTTCCATGGCGTCGTCCGTCGTGATGCTCCCAGTAGTCGACTCACGTTCGCCAGGTAGCATTACACCACTTGTAGAATTCGTCAAGATGGTCTCGATGGTCTTCGTTGGGGTTTCTAGGGATGTCTCACTCACGTCTGCCAATGCTTCTTTGGCGCTCGTTGTGGCATTCCCAGTAGAACACTCACATTCGTCAGGTAGCACCGAGAATGGGTTGGAAGTTTCCATGGTAGTCTTCTGGTTTCTCGTTGTTTCTGCCTCTCCAACCGTTTTCTTGATCCTCAGCTTGGTTCCATGTTGCCCGGCCACTGACCAAGCTCCCCTCTTAACCTGGGGACTCACAACAGGAGGATTACTACGAATCCTCTTGTTCTCCTCTGTTAATCGCCGTATCTCCAGCTTAGCAACTCTGAGCTCTTCTCTCAGTTGCTGGTAAAGTTGCTCAAGAGAGGGCATCCTGGTTCAGATTCACAGAGAGCACACAAACAGGTTTTCACAGAGCTAAGTACACGTCACCACTGAATCACCTGACTGATGAACCATTCTGACTTACCCCAATCATGTAAATCTTTAAGACTATTTGTCAAACTCATAACTTCGATTCAGAACTTCTCTAGGCTCTGACGGTCGTGGCGACAAACCTCTAGATCCAACAACCGATAAAGTATAGCTACCTTTATCTCCTCGGTGTTGCGAAACATGTCCTTTAATTGGTCTTTGGCATGTTGGTAATTAGTGTCAGTGGTTTGGTAATGCTGGACCAAGTCCAAGGCTTTACCCTTGAGCTGTGAACGAAAATACTGTAATTTGACGGCATCTGACAAATCGTCTCTGTCATCTATCTGGGCTTTAAACTGATCCCAGAAAGCAATGTACTCTGTTAAGGTTCCATTGAACGTTGCTAAATTCAACTGGGGCAATCTGGGCAACACATTAACAGGCGTGCTGTTGTTTGTGTTCCTTGAAACATTTGCTGCCCCTGCTGTACCGGCCTTCAAACTCTTTATTAACTGCCTGCAGAGTCTCATCTCTGCTTTACACTCTGCCCTTCGTTCATCATAGTCCGTCCGTGCTACTTCGACTGTATATTCAGACTCACCTGTAGTATAGGCCTCTGTCTCATAAAGGATAAATGATCTCTCAAAGGCCTCCAGCCTTTGCTCCAAAGGTTTCAGGCAACTCTCTAGTTCCTCCCAGTCTACATCCTGATCTTGCCTGGCCCTACGACACTCCTCGCATGCTTTGCCCTTATAGGCTCCCATAGACCGCTTTAATTGACTTAGAGCTGGGACAGCTGGTACTTCATCTTCACCTACCATAGTTGCGGTTTAGTTAAGATCACGGTACTAATTTGTACTTCAATTAGCCCATCCCACAGCACGAACAGTATTAGTCAAGAATGAATGAGTCTCAAGTCTTCTCAACAAGCTTAACAACTCCCTTTATTATATTGACTCTACTCTGAATCAAAATGTACACTGTTAGCTCTCAAATCCCAATTGAAATGTGTATCGATGTGAAAGCTTAACCTAGCAATTTCCTGTACAATGCCAGCAAATAATTACAGGACTTAACCTGGTCTCAGGTACAATTCACAAATCCCACCTTAAAATGAGTCAAAGACAATGAAAATCACACAATAAAAAAATACAGTATACAAATTAAAATCACTTGGTTAACACAAATAAATTCAACAATTCAACTTGTGAATCAGTAAATGAATAATGTATGTAAACAGCTTGGGCTAACTGTGCCCAGCTTACCCAGTCTAGCGTGGATGGTTGGATAAGGTAAATCCTAGTCTAACTAGTGTGCTATAGCTTAAACCTGGCTTTAGAGCTCCCTGTAAATAATAACTAGGCTAAATCTGTCCTAGCTACTACTGTATAACTGTTGTAAATATTGCACAAACCTAGCCTAACTGTGGTTACCTTGCAAATCTACTGTAAGTAAGTAACACACAAGTCTCCTACTCTAGATTACTTGTAATCACTGTAAATAATTAAATTCACAAGCTTCTCTAGCCTACCTGGCCTGCCTGTAAATTACTGCAAATAATAACTTCTGTGTATAGTCAGCTTGGCCTAGCCTCTGTGTAACTCTGGGCCTAGGTGTGCTAACTTAACCTAACTCTGTTAAACTGATTCCTAACTGTGGCCTAGCTATGTTAATTTTAACCTAGCTATTCCACATCATGGTTCAAAGGACCACTTTGTGAAAATTTGTCTGTGCTGCCTCCAAGTGAGTCGCCTACCCTGGCAAGCTCTGTTAACACTGAGCTCTGAGGTGAGTACCTCAGCCTCACAAGTGGCTTATAGGACAGATTTTCATAAATGATTGATGTTCCAAGAAAACCTCGCCTGCATGCACGTATAAAGGACTAACTTACTTGGTGTTGCAGCATATATCCTGATCTTCAACCTTCCTAAGCTTAGCCCCTTTGGACTTCCCCTCAGAAACCACGTGCAACCAGGAGCCTTAACCCTTTGACTGTCGCGGCCGTATATATACGTTTTACGAGGTGCCGTGTTTGACGTATATATACTCATAAATTCTAGCGGCTTCAAATCAAGCAGGAGAAAGCTGGTAGGCCCACATGTGAGAGAATGGGTCTGTGTGGTCAGTGTGCACCATATAAAAAAAATCCTGGAGCACGCAGTGCATAATGAGAAAAAAAAACTCCGACCGTTTTTTTTAATTAAAATGCCGACTTTGTGGTCTATTTTCGTATAGTATTTATGGTTGTATTCTCGTTTTCTTGGTCTCATTTGATAGAATGGAAAACATATTACAGAAATAGAGGTGTTTTTGATTGATTTTACTATAAAAAGAACCTAGAAATGGAGCTCAAAGTAGGGGAAATGTTTGATTTTTACCAATGTTCAGAAGTAAACAAATGATGCCATTGTCCAATAAATGTCCAACTAGCCATTCTAATATGCAGTCATGAATGGGTTGATGTTATTTATGCAGTTATTACAGCATTGCAGTAGTCTGCATAATAGTAAGTCTAATATTTTTTGTTTGAATAAAAATTCAAAATAGAAAGCAAGAGTAATATCAGAGGGGCCTGGAGACGTGACTGATGAACAAAGAAAAACGTTATTTTAGAGCCAGGAATGTCTGCATTGTTCATTCTGGACCTTATTTTGAAATTGTCATATTTTTTAGTTTTCGTGAAATTGGCCAAATTGCAAATTTCTGACCACATTATTAGGTAGTTGAAATCAGTAAATGGGCAGTTTCTTGTACTCAATCGATAGAAAAAAATGAAGTTCTAAAGAAATAGCTATGAGTTTGGGCGACTGGAACAATGAAATTACCCGAAAATAGGGCTCAAAGTGGGTGAAATCGCCGATTTGTAAACAGCGCCGAGGTTGCTAACTTCGCGAGAGCATAATTCCGTCAGTTTTCCATCAAATTTCGTTTTTTTGGTGTCATTACAATCGGGAAAAGATTCTCTATCATTTCATAAGAAAAAATAATTTTTTTTTTTTAAATTTTGCGACACCAGGAGACACCTCAGGATTGGGGGTTGCGACAGTCAAAGGGTTAATTCCTGCCATATTCAATCATTGTTAATGACCTGCCTGCACCTCAGAAATTCCTATATCCAAGGGGGTGTGTATCCCCTAGTATAACTATGCAGACACAGACACTAGCTTCTAGGTAGACAAGAGACACTGGTACGTACTGGGCATGCACTGCCAGCTGCACACAGGCCTACAGATCAACTCACAATTTTCCCCAGACACTGGCCAGAAATCCTACGGAAAAGGTGGAGGTCTTGTCTTACTGTATGGGCCTGACGGAGGAGGTCATCTATGGTACATCGAGGTGCCTCGACCAGATTTCCCCAGGTCTCAAATGTGAAGACACGTGGGGGCGCCGTCTGCTGATCACGGCACGTGCTGTCCAGTTGGTGTCTGTCTAAAGAAGAATGAGCTGGTCCCTTCCAGACCCGCATCTTGCTGTTCAAACTAGGGCTGCCAGTTCTCCCTAGCTAACTTAACCTAGTGTTTGCCTACATTATCGGCCTATTACTACCTATGTTATGGTCTTAGGTCTACATTATTATTATCTGCAGTTGCCTCAATGATCCTAATATTAGTGTACTAACAGTGAACTACCTACTTCTTCCCTGAAGGGTAAATCTATAAATTAATAAGTGCCTACCATCCATCCACACCAACTCGGGAGAGAATGCTTTTGTTTTGGGTGGGTTTAAGGGCCACCAAGCTCAGCCGTTCCATAATGGCCATGCTGGGACCCCTTTGTATGCCGTATCTGTCCTGTGGAACTTTAGGGACCAAATAAATTTCCACAAGGGGCCCAAGACTGTTCAACTGCCTCCCAGCATACATAAGGGGGATTACCAATAGACCCCTGGCAGTCTTCAAGCTGGCACTGGACAAGCATCTAAAGTTTGTACCTGACCAGCTGGACTGTGGCTCGTATGTTGGTTTGTGTGCAGTCAGCAGTAGCAGCCCGGTTGATCAGGCTCTGATCCACCAGGAGGCCTGGTCACAGACCTTGCCGCGGGGGCGTTGGCCCCTGGAACTCTCTCCAGGTAAACAAAAAAACAATGGTTTATTATGGAATGTATGAACCTGCGGGGTGATGGTCACATGCTGGTAAACAATGGCACACTGAGCGTGAATGGTGCGAGAGAGTGGCTTTGTGTGCATGGTGATAGGCGGACGGGTACCGGATGGTCGCCGAATCACAAGTCCAATCACGATCCGCGAGGCTAAATTTTGCCGTAAAAACTTGCCGGAAGTCGGATTTCATGAAACTTGATGCAGATGAAACTCGGGGGTCCACTGTATATTCTTCTTTCTTTCAATGTGCCAGCTGTATCTCACCAAGGCAGAGTGGCCCAAAAGGAAAAACGAAAGTCTCTTTTTTTTAAATTTTGTAATATATACAGAAGAAGGGGTTACTAGCCCCTTGCTCCTGGCATTTTAGTTGCCTCTTACAACACGCATGGCTTGTGGAGGAAGAATTCTGTTCCACTTCCCCATGGAGATAAGAGGAAATAAACAACAAGAACTAGTTAGAAAATAGAAGAAAACCCAGAGGGGTGTGTATATATATGCTTGTAAATGTATGTGTAGTGTGACCTAAGTGTAAGTAGAAGTAGCAAGATGTACCTGAAATCTTGCATGTTTATGAGGCAGAAAAAAGAACACCAGAAATCCTACCATCATGTAAAATAACTACAGGCTTTCATTTTAGACTCACTTGGCAGGATGGTAGTACCTCCCTGGGTGGTTGCTGTCTACCAACCTACTACCTATAATACATACACAGTGGGCCCCTGGTATTCGATATTCATCCGTTCCTGAGAGCTCATCGAATACCGAAATTGTCGAAAAGTGAATCAATTTTCCCCATAAGAAATAATAGAAATCAAATTAATCCGTGCAAGACACCCAAAAGTATGAAAATTTTTTTACCATATTAAATATTAAGTTTAATGCAATAGAATAATTACAATAACAACAGAATAATAACAATAGAATAATTGACACTTAACTTTAATGAAGATCTGGTGGTGATTGATGGGATGGGAGGAGGGGAGAGTGTCGAAGTTGTTACTGTTTAGAAGGGAAATCCCCTTCCATTAGGACTTGAGGTAGCAAGTCCTTTTCTGGGGTTACTTCCCTTCTTTTTTTAATGCCACTAGGACCAGCTTGAGAGTCACTGGACTTCTGTCGCACAACATATCTGTCCACAGAGGCCTGTACCTCTCGTTCCTTTATGACTTTCCTAAAGTGGTTCACAACATTGTCAGTGTACAGGTTGCCAACACGGTTTGCAGTAGCTGTGTCAGGGTGATTTTCATCAAAAAAGGTTTGCACTTTAAGCCACATTGCACACATTTCCTTAATCTTTGAAGTAGGCAACTTCTTCAATTTCTCTATCCCCTCCACCGAGGCAGTTTCCTCAGGTCTGCCCTCTTGCTGTTGAAGATGATCTAGCAGCTTATCAGTAGTTAGTTCATCATTGTCCTCCTCCACCAATTCTTCCACATCCTCCCCACTAACCTCCAACCCCAAGGAGTTCCCCAATGCCACAATGGATTCCTCAATTGGCAAACACTTCTCAGGGTTAGCCTCAAAATCCTTTTTGTCTACACATTCTGGCCACAGTTTTTTCCAAGCAGAGTTCAAGGTCCTCTTAGTCACTCCCTCCCAAGCCTTACCTATAAGGTTTATACAGTTGAGGATATTGAAGTGATCCTTCCAAAACTCTTTTAGTGTCAGTTGAGTTTCTGTGGTCACTACAAAGCACTTATGAAACATAGCTTTTGTGTAGAGTTTTTTGAAGTTGGAAATGACCTGCTGGTCCATGGGCTGCAGGAGAGGAGTGTTATTAGGAGGCAAAAACTTGACCATAATGAAGCTCGTGTCTGCAGAAAGTCGCTCTGCCATGTCTGAAGGATGACCAGGAGCATTGTCTAATACCAGGAGGCACTTAAGGCCCAATTCATTTTCCAGGAGGTAAGTTTTCACAGTGGGGGTAAATGCATGGTGTAACCAGTCATAGAAAAAGTCCCTAGTGACCCATGCCTTACTGTTTCCCTCCACAGCACACCAAATTACCCCTGGAAATTTTTTTCCCTTTAACACACTTGGAGTTTCAGAGTGATACACCAATAAAGGCTTCCTTTGCAATCACCCCTTCATTGGCACACATCAACAGGTAAGCCCCGTCCCTTTTATAGGCTTGTCCTGGGGGGTGCCTTTTCCTCCTGGTTTAAAGAGGGCTGCTTTGCATTTTCTTCCAAAACAGGCCTGTTTTTTTTAAATTTAAAAACTTGTTCAGGTTTCAATTTTCATTGTTTGTATCCTTAATTCCTTCGCATATTTTTCAGCTGTTTTTGGTCCGAACTGGCAGCCCCACAAAAGCTGCCCCTACGATTTTTAATTTTCAAAAAAACCTTTTTCTGGGCCCTTAAATTCACTCGCACACCATAGTTCAGGGAATTTCTTTCCAAATCGTCATGCAAGCCTACTTTTTCACAAAATTGCTTGAGAGATCTGTCTCCTGTATCGTTTTTCATTTGTCCCCACCAATAAAAAGTCTCTCAACATCTTCTAACACTTGCAGTTACTGTTTGATAATCACAGTTGCACCTTTTGCAAGAACAGCTTCCTTGATTGCCATTTTCCTGGTCACTACAGTAGAGAGGGTTGATTGGGGTTTACTATACAACCTGGCCAGCTCCGACACACGCACTCCACTTTCGTGCTTTGCAATTATCTCTTCTTTTTCAATAGTCATTAGCACCTTTTTTCTCGAAGGGTTGGCACTAGAAGCTTTCTTGGGGCCCATGGTGACTTATTTTGCAGAAACAAGCACCAAAAACTGATAATATGGAATATACCAAATGTATCCTTAGATGTGCGAACACTGCCTGGCTTGTAAACACTGGCACGCACGGGGCAGTTCAGGCCACACATGAACACACGTCTCGTATGAATTGCATCAAATACCGGGTTTTCGATCGGATACTGAGGCAAAATTTTTGCATTAAAATGCATATAATACCAGATTTATCAGATACTGATGCCATCGAATACCGGAGGTCCATTGTATATGTATATATATATATACAGTGGTCCCTCAATAATCGTCCGGCCTGAAAGTCGTCCATTTCGGAAATAGTCCTGTTTTTTCGTCAAAATATTGGCTCGCAAATGGTCCAGTAACTCGCTAATAGTCCTAATAATCCTTTGTCCCGGACGCGTACTCACGCTCTGAACCGCCTCGGCCTTTCCTTCCCAGCCAGTGTGCCATTGTTTACCAGTGAGTGACGGTCCCCTCACATGCTCCTATGAAATATTTCATAATATTCCAATGAATTTAGTGCTTGCAAGTGCTAAATAAGCTTTCATGGCTCCAAATAAGCTTCTAGTGCCAGCCCTTTGGTAAAGAATGTGAGAGAAACACATAATTTATGAAAAAGTTTGTAGAAAAATACAAAGATGGGTGGTGGTAGAGGTGGAGCAGTTGTGTTAGTGGTTGATGAACATAAGAAAGGGGGGATCACTGCAGCAGGCCTGTTGGCCCATGTAAGCAGGGTCCTTTACAATTATACCCACTAACGAACATTTTTCCAACCAGTCCTCATGCTACCCAAGAAATAAGCTCTGATAACTCTATCCACTCATTTGCAAGTCCCAAATGAGTGGATAGAGTTATCAGAGCTTATTTCTTATGTTCATCAACCACTATCACAACTGCTTCCACTCTACCACCACCATCTTTGTATTTTTCTACAAACTTTTTCATAAATAATGTGTTTCTCACATTCTTTACAAAAGGGCTGGCACTAGAAGCTTTCTTTGGTGGTAGTGATGGTAGAAGGTAGTAGTGATGGTGGTAGAAGGTAGTAGTGATGTTGGTAGAAGGTAGTAGTGATGGTGGTAACAGTTGTAATAGTGGTAGAAGGTTGTAGTGATGGTGGTAGTGGGTTCCTTCTTTAGTGATTCAGTGATTCTACCAACTCCTCCAATGTTGTTGGAGTTATATAGGGCTACAAAAACCACCGCCGACTCAGCTGCTGCTTTACCACCATTATGGACGAATGAACAAACGAACGAAAGTTCAGGTAAGATCCCAAATGGGATGAGCGGGGAAGACGGGACAGATGAAGAACAGTGCTGGAGAGGAGTGTTCTTAGTCATAGAAATAGAGCCAGGGCTTAACCCAGCAGCGAGGCGATCGTGGGACAGATATTGAGAAGAGAAATTCAGGCTCTTCTGTTGGGACTCCGGTGGGGTGAGCGGGAAGGAAGGGACATGCGACGTTTAGAGCTAGAGAGGAGTGTAGAACTGAGCCATGTCTTAACTCAAAGGGTAAGGCGAACGTGGATCAGAGAATGGTACCTGTCATAGAAGGTACCTCTCGGAGAATCCAAGGTTATTTGTAAATAGGGTTAGGAGCAGGATCATGCAAGGAGTAGAAAAGGTTGTGTTGGTTTGTGGGTCTGCGAATGTCTTCGTCAAGGAGAGAGGTCCAGTAGTCATGTCGTGTCACGAGTTTGTCAATCTGTCCGTCACTGAGCATCTTCCAGTACAGATTCAGCGCAGGGATGTCTAACTGGGCATGTAGAGACTCGCATGTGGCGAAGTCCTCCCATCTGACATCAAGCACCCAGCGCAGCGCCTTGTTCTGGACATGCTGCAGTTTAAGTAAGTTTGTTTTTGCTGCAAGAGAAAGGGCTAGAGGAGAGTAAGTTATCAGAGGACGTATAAGGGATTTGTTGAGGTGTAGTTTGGTGCGTTGAGAGGCATGTTTCAGCTTGTAGAGGCCCGCAAGGGCCTTACTAGCTATTGCATGCCTTGAGTGAATGTGTCCGTGTAAGCGTAGAAGGTAGTCAAGATTAACACCAAGGACAGTGACAGATTGTGTCATGGGGATGTAAGTGCGGGTGTCAGCTGTTCTGAGCTCGACAGGTAATGGAGAATCACGTTTTCTGTAGTTAAAATATGTAATGCTGGATTTAGCTGCATTGGTTTTGATCCTCCATTTTTGTTCCCAGATGGCTATCCTGTCGACCTCATTTTGTGTTTTGTGTGTGATTTGTATCTATATTGGCATGGGTGATAAGTTGTGTAATGTCGTCTGCATAGGCTAGTGTGATGGAGTTTTGGTATACAGGTGTTGGAATGTCGTTAGTGTATAAAATGTAGAGGGTAGGGGAGAGGACAGATCCCTGGGGTACTCCAGCATTTAGTGTGAAGTAGTCAGAGTAACAGCCTTGGAATTTGATTCTCATGGTACGGCCGTCTAGGAAGTTGCAGAGGAGTTTACGAGTAGTGAGAGGCAGGTTAAAGTTAGTGCAGAGTTTGTACTTGAGCCCTTGGTGCCAGATAGTGTCAAAAGCTTTTTCAACGTCTTTTGCAACCAGGGCTGTCCTGTTTCTTTGTTCTGTGTTTATGTGGATGTATTTTGAGAATGATGTTAATGGCATCTTGTGTGGATCTGTGTGTTCTGAAGCCAAACTGACCATCAGAAAGTAGAGAGTTATGTTTCAGGTATCTGTGAAGGCGATGGTTGATGATTTTTTTTCAAAGAGTTTACCTAAAGTTTCGAGGAGGCTGAATGGGCGATAATTTCTAGGATCAGAGTGGTCTTTTTGGTTTAGGAAGGAGGATAGCAGTAGCAGCTTTGAAGAGGGAAGGGAAGTATCCAGAGGCAAGGGAGGCATTGAGGAGGTTTGTGTAGGCAGTAAATGATAGAGTCAGGAAGGTTGTTTTAAGATAATATGGTTTAGGCCAGAGGCGCCAGGAGCCTTGGGAGGAAGGTGTCTGAGGAGAGTTTTAATGTCTGTGTTGGTGAAAGGAGTGTCGAGTTCTTGGGAGGAGGTAAGAGAGTCTAGATGAATGTGGCTATCTGGTGTTGTATCTTGTTGTGTGTGCAGTGTTCCAAGTTCTATGTTCTGAATGTGTTGAATAACGTTAGGGTGAGGTCGGTGAGGTGGAAGATTTCTCCCAGATGTGTTTGAAGATGTTGGTAGCAGCCTGCGGGTCTGAGATGTGTGTGTTGTTGTGGGTGATGTGTTTGAATTTGTTGGTGGGAGTAGTGCCTCTTATTTTTTTGATAAAGTTCCAGAAGGCTTTAGTGTTTTTAATACGCTGTTTGTCAGCTTGTTGTATGAAGTTGTTTACCAGTGATTGTTGTGGTCTTGGTCTAGACTGTGTATAATGTTGTTTCTAAGGTAAGTGAGATCTAATCGAACTTGATTAAATCTGTGTGTGTTGTAGAGGAAGCGGTTGTGGTAGCAGATAATTAGTCTTCTTGTTCTGAGTGACGGTTTGAAGGAATAACGAGTGGTGTGAGTTTTCTTTGGTATTGCGTTGTTGGCTGCTTGTGTAATGGTGTCCTGGATGAGATCAAGTTGAGTATCGATGTCAGAGATAGGTTTGTTGTTATAGTCATAGGTGAGGTTAATATTGTCTATGTGTTGTTTGAAAGCATCCCAGTCAGCGTTCTTGTAGGAGAAGGAAGGTGTGGTTGGAATGAGGATAGGGTTGGAGGAGATGTGCAAGATGACTGGGATGTGATCAGAGCCTGTAATAGGGCCAGGTGAGATGTAGTGTTGAAATAGGGGAACTGGCTCGGTTTGCCAGAATGATGTCTGGTTTGCCTTGGCCCTTGTGATTGAAGAAGGTATTGAAGTCTGGGCCGAGATGAATTAGGTGTTTTTTGGTTAGTGAAGTTGAGTAATTGGTGACCAAGTTGGTTGTTACTGGTGTGATGAAAGGCGGTGTGTTTGGCATTCATGTCAGCTAGTAGGTATGTTGGTGTGTTGGTGTAGTTGAAGACTAAGGAAAGGTCGTGTATGTTGAGAATAGTGTTTGGGTGAGCATAGGTGGTGAAAAAGATAAAGGGGCCAAGGTGGGTGTGTATTCTGACTGCAAGACAGTGTTGGTGAATAAAAGGGATTGGGAGAGATTCGTTTTTTTTATGTTGGATTTGACAAGGATGGCAACCCCATCGTGGGGATCATAGGGGGACTGTAGTGCAGCATAACCATAATGACGGATACGTTGAGGGGCTTTGAGGCAGGTACTGTTTAGCAAAACAATATCTGGTCTCTCTGCTTCAAGGAGCTCGGCCAGTAGGTGTCTGATAGTAAAGTAAGAACGTACGTTGAACTGAATCACTTTAAACATGATTTAATGGTTTCGTCATAGCAAAGTTAATGTCGGAGGAGTTTGGATTAAAACCCATGATAGTGGTGCCATCAGTGGATGCGAGTTTGTAGGTGTTACTGACCCGTTTCCTGGAGGGGGAGGAAGAGATGGATCTGTTTTTATGTTCTTTTGTATGTCTGTCAGAAGTTGGGCAGGTTTGGTTTGAGTGGGTTTTGTCTGGAGGAGGTGGAGTTGGACCTGGATGAATTTTGGTTGTGGTGGAGGAGTGGGGGAAAGGTAGATGCAGAGGAAGTGGAAGCTTTGGTAGGGGATGAGGAAGTGGAAGCTATGGTACTGGGTAAGGAAGCGGAAGCTTTGGATGGGGATGAGGAAGTGGGTAAGGAGGTTGGGGAGGGGTGGTCATAGCAGCAGCAGTAGGGGTGTTGGTGGGAGGGGTGGAAGTAGTGAAGAGGGGTAGGGGGGGAGGAGAGCTGGTGGGTGTAGGGGGTGGGAGAGAGGGAGGAGGTAGAGGTTGTAGGGGGCTTAGAAGAGAAGCAGGAAGGAGGGATAATTAAAGAGGGAAGGTTGTTAGCGGACAAGATTAGGTTAAGGACATGTGAGTAGTCTGATTGGTAGGCTTGAGAGATTACCATCGCAGAGTGGGCAGCAGTGGCGAGTTGGCAGTTAGTTTTGTAGTCTAGTGTGGGTGTAGGTGTAGAAGGAGAGGTGATTGTAGTCTGTGTGTTGGTGTTTGAAGTGTGTAGAGTAGGAGGGGTAGACCAAGTGCGTGGGGTAACCCAGGCATTGGGGGTAGGGGTGGAAGATGGACGGCTTACACTCAGTGGCCCTTATATACCCAACAATAACACAACACAACACCTCTCGTGACATACGTAATGACTTATTTTATTCATTCTACAGTATATTCCATGTTTCTATGTTATTAATATTGTTTATTATGTCATATTAGTTGAATTGTGATAGATAAATAAGCCAAAGAGTTGATATTAGTGTCATATTCTCCAACAATAAACTTGCCATCCCTCCCTCACACAAACAAATAGCCAATAAGAACATAACAATGGAAGAACAATGCAGGTCTACTGGCCCATACAAGGCAGGTCCTTATCAAAATGACCTCCACCCAAAGCTACCCAAGGATTTACTCCCGTACCCAATGACACAAATCAAACTCAGCTCCTCCAACTCGTATATTTGTCCAATCTCTTCTTAAAGCTACCCAAGGTCCTAGCCTTGATCACCCTACTGGTAAGTGTGATGTTAAATAAGAACTTAAGAAAGTAGGAACACTGGAACAGGCCTGCTGGCCCATACTAGGCCAGTCCTTCACAAATCCAACCCACTAACAGAACAAATGCTACCCAAGCAATAAACTCAGGTGCAAGTCCGACTCAAATCCATCCCCTTTCACTTGTGTATTTATCCAGCCTAAATTTGAAACTACCCAAGCCATAGCTTTTAGAACATTGGAAAGGAGGAACACTGCAATAAGCCTGTTGGCCCATACTAGGCTGGTCCTTCACAAATCCAACCCACTAACAGAACAAATGCTACCCAAGCAATAAACTCAGGTGCAGGTCTGACTCAAATCCATCCCCTTTCACTTGTGTATTTATCCAACCTAAATTTGAAACTACCCAAGCCATAGCTTTTAGAACATTGGAAAGGAGGAACACTGCAGTAAGCATGTTGGCCCATACTAGGCCGGTCCTTCACAAATCCATCCCACTAACAGAACAAATGCTACCCAAGCAATAAGCTCAGGTGCAAGTCCGACTCAAATCCAACCCCTCTCATTCGTGTATTTATCCAACCTAAATTTGAAACTACCCAATGTTTTAGCTTCGATCACCCTACTAGGCAGACCATTCCACTCATCAACTACCCCTATTACCAATGCTCATTTATACATTTTATTAGTGCCCTAGAGTCCTTATGGAGGGGGATTCCCCTTCCAAATAACCTCTCTTCCCTCTTATCTCCTCCCTGTCTTCCATTCATCAACAACAGCCTTCAATAAAGGTAACTGTCATGTTGAAGTTCATTCTTTTGTGCATGAAATCTATCTTTTGGGGAAAAAAAAAATTTTTTTGTTGATATTTCAGGTGTCGGGAAACAAATTTTAATGGATTTACATTATTTCAATGGGGAAAAATTTATTTGAAAAAAGTCCCTTTTGATAAAAGTCCCCCTTCCAGGGAAAGGGATTATGACGATTATTGAGGGCCCCCGGTAAATTATTATATATTTTTATATATAAATAATATATAAAATTATAATATATATATATATATTATTATATTTATATATATATGTTTAGTAGGGAGTAGGTTGGTAACAGCAAAACCGGGAAAACTACCGTCCTCCAAAGACTGTGAAACAAAAACCTGTAACTGTTTTGCATTTATGGAGGGTTGTGTTTCTTTTTCGTCTCATAAACACGCTAAGAAACAGGGATACTTGCTACTACAACACTTTGGTACACTTCAAGACACGCACATGCAAATTATATACATACATCTAGGTTTTTCCCTTTTTCAAAAATAGCTTTGTTTTTTTTTTATTTCTTCTATTGCCCCCGGGGGAAGGGAAAAAGAATCTTTCCTCCGTAAGCCATGGTGCGTATGAGGCGACTAAAATGCCGGGAGCAATGGGCTAGTAACCCCCTTTCCTTAAAAATTACTAAAAAGGGGGAAAGAAGAAAAAAATTTTTATAAACTGGTTGTTTAAAATGTGCGGGGAGAGGGGGATGACAAAAAAATATTGCTGATGTTATAATAAAAGAAGTTGGATGTCCCCCCTAAGCGAAACAAAGCTGAAGGGGGGAAGTTTCAGTGGGGGGAAATAAATGGGATTAATCTGGAGTACTGAGAGAGTTAGAGAAAGGGAAAGGGGGTGCAGTAATTTAAAAAGATCAGTTAGGGAAAGGGAGAAAAGAGAATTGAAGTGTAAATTCAAAAATTATGGGTTTAAAGTAAAGGTTGGATGCGAGAATGGTCATAATAAGGTGTATGCCCGGGAAAAGAGAGGAATGCAGAGGAGAGAGAGGTTTTTGGGGAGATTTTAAGTGAATGTATAGGAGCCTTTGAACAGTAAAGAGAGTAATTTGGTGGGGGACTTGAAGGGCTAAAGTAGGAGAAATTTTTTAGGAGGGTGTGGTAGTAATTTGGGGTCCCGGGGTTAAATATAAGGGGACCCCTTTGATTGAACTTTGTATAGAAAGGGGTTTAGTTATAGGTAATACATATTTTAAAAAAAAGGGATAAATAAAGTAACACGATATGATGTAGGGCGAAATGACAGTAGTTTTTTGGGTTTATGTTTTGGGAAATTTAAAAGACTGTTAGTAACTTCAGGATTACTTTGTTTATAAGGGCCACGTATATCAATCACTTTTATTTTGTAGCTACACGGGGAAGAAAAAAGGTAGATGGGATAAAAGAGAATAGAAGCATCAGGGAAGAGAGAGGGAAAAGGGTTTATAAACAAAAGAGGGCAGTTAGGGAAAGATAAAAAACGTTTTGGGGATAGAGGGGCTAATAAAAAGCATAGAAAAAATGGGGCCCGGGTATGGGGTATTTTTAAAAAGAGTGTTGAGTGTTCACAGAATTTGGGGTTTACAGGAAAGTGGGTGCAGGGGGAAAAGGAGCGTTTGGTGGAATGATGATGTAAAGAGAGTAGAAAGGAGAAAAGTTAGATATGAGAAGTTTTTACAAAGTAGAAGTGAGCAAGGGGGGAAAGAGATAGGAGAAAAAGAGAGAAATTTAAGAAGTGGTGAAGCAATGTAAAAAGAGAGCAAATGAAGAGGGGGTGAGATGTTATCAAAAAATTTTGGGTTTGGGAAAAATAAAAAAAGTTTTTGGAGTGAGATTAACAATTTAAAAAAGCCTAGAAACAAATGGATTTGTCAGTTAAAAATGGGAGGAGAGTTATTAAAAGGAAAGTTAGGTAGGGGAAGATGGAAGGAATATTTTGAGAATTTGTTAAATGTTGATGAAGATAGGGAAGCGTGATTTGTGTATAGGGCAAGGAAATAACTCTTGTAGAGTGAGGAAGACCCAGTTGTGATGGGGGGGAAGTTGTGGGGCAGTAGGTAAAATAAAAAGGGGGAAGGCCCCGGGGATTGATGGTAAAGATAGAAATGTTAAAAGCAGGGGGGGATAAGGTTTTAGGGAGTGGTTTGGTGCAAAAATTATTTTAATAATTATAAAAGGGGAAAATACCTAATTCAAACACATTTCCTTTTAAAACAAAATAAAAAATCAAAAATTATAATAATTTTTATTAAACCTTAAATTATTAAATAATTAAAAATTAAAAAAAAAATTTTAATACAAAAAACAAACTTAAAATATTTCCCCATTTTACTTTTTTTAACCAAAATTGCTTTTTAAAAACTAAAAATCTTTTTTTTATATTTAAAACTTAATATACAATTCAATTTCAAAAAGTGTATTTAGGATATACTAAAACATAAATTTTAAAGGAAGTACTAAGGGTTTAGAGATAAAAAAATTTTTTTTTCCCTAAAATACCTTTTAGACAAAGGGTTTTAATTCCCTGTTTTTTAAAAATTTTTTTTATAGTTGGGGTTTAAAAAGTAAATGGGGCTTCGGGGGGATTTAAAAAAAAAATCCCCTAGTTTCCACCTCCTCATGAATTGCTTTTAATTTCGAAAATTTTGAAATTTATAATTTGTGGGTGTCGAAGAAAATTAAAAGTAAAAGGGAAAGTAATTATAGGAAAACAAAAAGATTAGGTTGAAAAATTGAATACAAGGGGGGAGAGATAAAGGTGCTATTAGATATTTTACTTCACGGGGGGTTTTTAAAAGATATAACAAAATTTGGGGGGAAAAAAAGTATGGTGTTTGGGGATTGTGGAACAAGAAACTTTTGCCCTTTGGGGGCAAAAAATTTAATATATTTTACCAAGTTATATGGGGGTAACAGGGGATAAAAGGAGCAAAAGCTGGGGCATGGAGATTCTTCTAACCCCAATTGTTTGAATTAATGCAAGAATTGAGTTTGAAGTAGGAGGAGGTGGGATTAAAAAATGTTGGAGGGCTAAAAAATTTTTGAGGTTTTGGAATGTAGAGAGAATGGAGGAAAAAATGATTCAAATGTATAGTTGTGTGAAGGAAGGCGGGGGGGGGGGTCCCCTAAAAGGGGTTTTGGAGGGGGGGGGAAAAAGGAGGTTTTTGTGCGGGGGGCTTGGACTTCCAGCAGGATGCTGAGGTGTTTGATGGGAGTGAAGGGAGACAAAGGGTTTTTTAAACTTGCGGTTTTTTTGGAGTGTGAGCAAAGTAACATTTGAAGGGATTCAGGGAAACCGGCAGGGGATTTTGAGTCCGGGAGATGAATACGTGCCTGCACTCTAAAGGGGGGGGTGTTAATGTTGCAGTTTAAAAACGTAGGAAAGCACCTTCTGAAAGACATGATGGAGGAATGGGGTGAAATTTTTTTTTTTTTCGGGCCCCCCTCCCTTTGGGGGGAAAGGGCCGGGTGTGAAAATAAAAAAAAAATAAGTATGTAAAAGTAGGCCTTAGACAAGGATGTGTATGCCCACCGTGGTTGTTTAATATATTTATAGATGGGGTTGAAAGAGAAGTAAATGGAGGGCTTGGCAAGAGGCATGGGTTAAAGATAACACACATAAAGTGGGAGTTGTCACTTCTTTTTCTGATGACATTTGGCCTTGGGAGATTCTGAAAAAAGTTGCAGAGATTGGTGGATGAATTTGTAGGGTGTGCAAAAAGAAGAAAATTGAAAATGAATACAGGAAAGAGTAAAAGGGTTTTGAGGATAACAAAAAAAATTTGGGGTAAAAAATTGGTACAATTGGAGGGAGAGAGTAGGGGAGGTGAAAGTATTTGAATTTTGGGTGACGTGTCACGAGGGTCTAGAAAGAGAGGTGAAAATTTTGAATTGATGAGGGGGAAAAAGGGGGAGTGGTGCATTAGGATCTGGGAGACAAAGAACTTTTTCCTTGGAGGCAAAGAGGGGGAAAGTATGAAAGTATAGTTTTTCCAACACTCTTTTAAAGGGTGGAAGCATGGGGGATGAATGTTGCAGCGGGAAAGGCTGGGGGCAGTTTAGATGTCATGTCTGGAAACAATGTTGGGGTGAATATAAACAGGAATTCGTATTTGGAAGTTGGAGGAGGTGCGGGATTTCCAAAATGTTGTCCCGAGGGCTGGGAAAGGGTTTTTGGGTGGGTTTGGCATGTGGAGAGAATGGAGCAAAAAAAGAAAACTTTAAGGTGTATCTCGTATGGGAAGGGAAAGGGGGGGTAGGGTCGCCTAGGAAAAGGGTTGGGGGGAGGGGGAAAGGGGGTTTTGTGTGCGAAGGGGGTTGGGCTTCCAGCAGGGAGCGTGGCGTGTTTTTTATAGGAGTGAATGGAGACAAATGGTTTTTAATACGTGAACGTGCTTTGGAGTGTGAGCAAAATAACATTTTGAAGGGGTTCAGGGGAAAACCCGGCAGGCCGGGGCTTGAGTCCCCGGGATGGGAAATGCAGTGCCTGCACTCAAAAGGGGGGTGTTAAAGTTGCAGTTTAAAAAATGTAGTGTAAAACACCCTTTTGGCAAGACATGATGGAGTGAATATGGTGAAAGTTTTTTTTTCGGGCCACCCTGCCTTGGTGGGAATCGGGCCCGTGTATAATAAAAAAAAAAAAAAAAAAAAAAATGATGTATGTATGTATAATTTTTACACAGCGGGAACCTCAAAAATCGAACTTAATCCTTTCCGGGGCTGTTTTTAATTTCGAAAAGTCTAATTCGAATCATATTTCCCATATAAATAATGGAAATACAATTAATCCGTTTTCCGGAACCCAAAAATTTTTCACACAAAAAATACATTTTATAGATTAATTACGTTTTACTACATATGAAAAAAACTTCCCTTCTCTGCTTTTAATCCCTGGACCACTTGAGAGTCTCTGGCCCCCGTCCACAAAAAAAACTGTCCCCCATCCTCTGTTTCTGCCCTCTTTTAAAATTTCCCTAAAATGGGACAGGTTTGCCAATGAAAATTGTTGCAAAGATGGCTTGTTTCAGCTTTCTCAGGTGGTACTTCTGCACAAACATTTTGACATCATTCCACTTGGGACAAACTCCCTTTAAACTTTGAAAAAGGCCCTCACCACTCCCTCTTCCTCCCCTTTTCCCGAAGCAAGTTCCTCAGCTGTGGTCTGATACTGCTCCAGATGAAGCTTTGCGCTCTTCAGGGTTACTCTTTTCCCTGTTGTCCCCCCACCAACTCTTCCACACCTCACCACTCACCTCCAACCCCAGGGTTTCCCCAATGCCACAATAGAGTCCACAACAGGTGGGGGGTGAGCTGGGGCAGGGTCAGCCTCAAACCCTTCAAAATCCCCCTTTTGGACAACAATCTGGCCACAATTGTCTCCAAGCAGAGTTCAAAGTCCGGGGAAATCACTCCCCCAAGCCTTCATAAGGCTTATGTAGTTTAATGTTTTTAAGTGATTCCTCAAATCCTTCAAAGCACTTTTCAGACACTTATTTTGTGTAGAGTTTTTTGAAATTTGAAATACCTCTGGTCCAGGCTGGAGGAGAGGAGTGGTGTTTGGAGGGAAGAACTTCACTTTTAAAAAACGATTCCCTTTGCAAAAGGGCTAATAATTTGGAGGATGAGCGGAGCATTGTCCATTTAAAAGGGCACTTTAGTGGCAATTTCTTTTCTGGAGGTATTTTTTTACACTGGGCCAAACACTTCACTACCCCTCTTTGAAATTTGTCTTGTGACCCCTGCCCTTTTGTTAGCTTTTTCCCCAAACACATAACTTGTTTCAAAGAATTTTTTTTCTTAACACCTGGGATTTTCTGAATGATACACAAGTAAAAAGGGTTACTTTAAAAAACACCCTAGCATTTTCACAGAACAAAAGAGAAAACCCGTCTTTTTATAGCTTGTGTCCTGGCATGCCCTTTTTCCCCCTGTGTGATGAAGGCCCCTTTTTGGGATTTTCTTCAAAACAAACTGTTTCACAATTAAAAACTTTTTCAGGTTTGAATTCTTCACTGTCTATTTTTTTTTTTTTTTTATCCACTGGCCGATTCCCCCAAGGGAGGGTGGCCCCAAAAAAAAAAAACTTTTACCACATTCACTCCCCAAATGTTTCCGAGGGTGCTTTACCCCTACAGTTTTTAAAAATGCAACATTACACCCCTCCCCTTTGAGTGCAGGCACTCACTTCCCCTCTCCAGGACTCAAGTCCCGGCCCGCCCGGGTTTCCCCGAACCCCTTCATAAGTTACTTTGCTCACACTCCCAAAAGCACGTCACTTTTTAAAAACCTTTTCTCCATTCACCCATCAAAC
>NC_069453.1:4360518-4377958 GCF_026875155.1 Cherax quadricarinatus | reverse complement strand
GAAAACCCAAAATTTGGGGCGTACACCAAGGGCGGCAAGTGCGTAAAGCTGAGAGGGGCACCAGCGCAAACTGGTGAAGCACCAGTTAACAGCTGTTGAGAGCCCAGTGCGAAAGCAAGGGCCTGGGTGCTTGTGGAATGAAGAGGTGGAGGTTTTCCAAAGAGGAGAACTGGCATGTGTGAGGTAAGCTGTGATGTAAAAGGATCTGTTACTACACAGGAAAAGTACAGAAGTGCAAGTGCAGGAGGAGGTGCAGGCTCTAGAGGAAGAGCTTCAGGAAGTGTTAAGGACATTGACACCACCTGCAGAGGATGTTGTTCCTGAGCTGGTGAGAGGCACGGCGTTGCCTGTAGAGGAATGTAAGGATAAAAAACATAGCAGGGTTGACGGGCCAACTAGTAACAGAGAGTTGTCGCCGTGTGCTGTGGAACGGGGCGTGGTGGAGGTTGAGGTTCATCGTGAGGGAACCTCAGAAGATAACATGGATGTAGAGGGCATCACGAGGAAGAGAGCGGCGGCGTCAGACTCAGATGATGTCCTGATGCCAGCGCAGAGGTCTGGGAGGAAGGAAGAGCAATGTCGAAGCAGTCACGATAAGAGGCATCGCAAAAAATGGGGAGGGGTTGATGGTGTGAAGCCTTGTGCTGGCTCTGGGGCAGGAGGCCCTGGGATGAATGAAGAGAGGAGGAAGGGTTGGAAACTATAAAGAGGCCTTAGGTGTATGACTGTGAACGTAAATGGACTGTGTAATAGTGTGAAGAAGGAATGGTTTCGAATGTTTCTGTATAAATATAGGGTGGATGTAGTGTTCCTGCAAGAACACAATTTCAAGGAGGGAAGAGTGCTCGAGGTGGAGGGGTTTCAGGTCATGACTCTGCCATCTGCACGTCTGAAAGGTGGTGTGGGTATATTGATCAGGGAGGCAAGCCCGTTTGTGTTGCTAAGAAGTGAGGGGGGGGGGGGGGAAGAGTATTGCGCGTGGATGGGTGGTGGATGGGACAGCGGGTATCTTTTGTATGTGTGTATGCACCAGCGGAAAATGATGTGAGGGTAAAAAGGGATTTTGTATGTGAAGAACAGTTTTCTCTTACGTGGTTACCTGCAGTGGCCATCGATGGTGGGACTGGAACTGCGTTATTAGGAGGCTGACGTGGAACCAAAAGGGGCGTGGCACTGTCGGCGCACTTGCGAGATCTTTTGAGGATATACGGTTGCCGGATGCGGTTGGAGTAGGAGCGTGGGAGTAGAAGCACCTTTTGTAAGACGGGTTTACGCTGCTGCTAGTTGGATAGGCTGTATATATCACAAGGTGTTGGGTTGACATTTTTTTTCCGTACAATAGAAGTAGCTTATTCGGAATCATCGGGGCGGAGTAGCCAGAGTGGCGAGGGAGTCACTAGCAGGTATATCTATGGATATTTGGAAATTAAATACAAGTGTGTTAGGTATGAGAGTGGATAGAGGTATTTGCAATGCTTTGGGAGGGTTATGTGCAGAGATAAATGGGGTAGAGGATGTGGTGAAATGTGTGGGAATGGTGTTGCTAAAGAACGGATTAAGCAGTAATACTAAAGGAAGGAAACGTATCAATTCTTTAAAATATGGGCTTTGCTAACTATTTTGGAGGATAGATTACGGGGGGTTATGCGAGGGGGCGGATGGCGGGCACTTATCCAATGGATTAAATTATGGCCAATTAAAGGGAGGCAGCGTGAGGTACAGGATGAGAGGTGCCAAGGCGTTGATGGTACAGCGGGGGTTGGAAGAGTTGGTAAGGGCGATAGACCTTCAATCGTGCTTATTGCGTAGAGCAGAAACAAAGGACAGCATGCAATGACTATTCCATGGTTGGAGGTTCATGGAATCGATAGGAAGGGTACAGGGAGGGCAGGTCATACAAAGCTAACAGAAGGAAAGGGGGCCGTTTGCTGACAAGTGGTATGAGAAGTACTGGCAACGAGAAGGGACAGAGGATTGGGTTTTAGAACAGTGTGTGGGAAGTTGTGTATGTCAGTTGTGTAACATAGATAGGGAAGCACTGGGTGGGGAAATAACTGAGGGAGAAATATGGAGTGCTTTAAGTGGAATGCGACAGAGGGGGTTCAAAGCACCGGGAATTGATGGACTTCTCACCAGGCAGAGTTTTTTTATCAGGCAGCATTGGGAAATTAATGAGGCCATTTTCTGGTTAGGTTATTAAATGCATGAAGGAGAGAGGTAGCTGGGTGAGAACAGCACCGGCTGGGCGTGTATTGGTACCGAAGGTTAATGGGCAGCATACGCACGGGAATGTACCGGGCGATCTCTGTTGTTATGTGCAGAATTATAAATTGTTTGCGAAGATTTTTGGGAAAATCGGGTCAAGTGTGAGGTGGGCTGGTAGTAATCAAAAACTCAGTTTGGTTGCCAGGGAGGTCTATGGTGGAGGGGCATGGGTTACTTAGGGATATCGTGGAGGCAAAAGGGGGGGGAGGGGAGGGAGTTTTGGTGTGCTGCTCGATTGACAAGGGGCATAACGAAGAGTGGATCGTGAAAGCATTGAAAGCCATCCTCAGGGTCAGGGGTTTGGGGAAGAAATAGTGGGCTGGTTGATAGCTTTGTATGAGGTGCAAGGCGAGGGTCAAATAAAGGTCGATTGGGTATGGGAAATTTTAATAGGGTAGGGGACTTAGGCCAGGGTTGTCCTAAGTTCACAATATTGTTGTGCGTGCATACAGGACCCTTAATATAGATTGATGGAGCACGTATGTGTCACGTAGTGGGACCAGGGTGAGAGTTGTGAGGGTTTGGCCAGTTTTAAATTGGGTATGTGATGATACACTGTTCTGGATCAGGTCAAGATTGTCAATGGACACATTATACGGGTAGTACACATTACGCAGGGCACTGTATGAGGGTAAATTCAGATAAATCCATGGTCATGGGGGTTAGGAGATTGTGGCGGGTAGGGTTGATTGGGGTGTGCAGTATTTTGTGAGGAGGCAGGAGAATTCGATAAAAATTTGTGGTCTTATTTATGCAGGACTATCTAAACTGTGGCACGCGTGGAAAATCGACGCTTAGGATGTAAAAAGGATTCAGGACGTCTTGGGTGCAATTGTGACCTTATCAATTGACCCCTGTGCAAGCGGCCAATTGTTATTAAATATCTTACAGTAAGCAAATATGGCAACGTGGCAGCCGTGTTTCCATTAACTGGGCCAGCCAAATTATTATATATATTTCTTTATTTATTATTTATTTAAAATTTTGTGCACACATACAGAGGTACAAAAAAATACAGAAAAGATCAGTATGCCAAATGCCACAAATACTATGCATAGCATTACGCGCTACTTAAAAATAACTTAAGCATGAACTAATCAATGATGACATCGAGATAAACTTTAATGTAAACAATTACTAAAAAGCACAAGTGAGTATTACAAAGACAGGTCATAAGTGTTGTATGCATTGTTGTAGCATTCAGTAGATGGAGTATTTCAGTTAGGTAGTGTATTTAAAAAATAGTAAAGTTAAGATTGGGTTTTTAGGTTTACATTTATAGATACATAATTGTGAGAAACATTTAAGATATACAATTTATAAGTTCAGTTAATTTCGTATTAAATTTGTTTTGGGTGAGTATGTGAACTTGAGAAGGACTTAATTTATAAACAGGTAGTGATTCTTTTAATATTTACAGGTATATGAGTTCCAGATTTTAGGGCCTTTATGTGCATTGAGATTTTGGCAAAGTGTGAATGGACTCGAGGAACATCAAAGAGTGATCTGTGCCTTGTGTTATGGTCACAAGTGTTCTGTTGAGGTTGGCAAAGGAGATGTTTTGAGGGGAGGTTAATATCAGAGTTTAAGTGTTCTATGTATGTAATAGGCAAGTAATAAGGTATGAAATGTTTTGTATGTGAATATGTTTAAGTGTATTGAATATAAGTTGGAGTGTGCTGCCTATAGTGAAATTTGTTATCATTCTAACTGCAGGCCTTTTGTTGGGTAATTAGTGGTCTGAGATGGTTTACCTTGATGTTGAGCCCCATGCACAAATTCCATAGTTGAGATAGGGGTAAATAAAAGAGTGATATAGGCCCAGGAGGGCTGAACTGTGGAGCATAGTAACCGTATCTTCGAAGTATGCCTACAGTCCTTGGAAATTTTCTTAGAAATTTGTTGTATATTGTAATGAAATTTGAGTCTATTATCAAGTTGTATTCCAAGGAATTTTCCCTCTGTTTAGCTTTGTGATAGTATCCGTTTATCATTATGTTAAGAGGGACATCTGTACCCTGTTACCAACTGAATGAAGTAGGTATTTTTGTCAATGTTTAGTGTAGTTTGTTAGTCCTCAACCAGGTAGATATTTCTGTAATTTCGCATTTACAGTATTGGCTAGCGTGACTGGGCTCGGGTGGGAGAAGACGTATGTAGTGTCATCTGCAAATAGTGTGGGTTTGAGTAATTAGCAAAGCCCTTTTGTAAGGTCATTTATGTATAGGTAGAAAAGAAGAGGGCCAAGGACACTCTCCCTGTGGTACACCAACTGTAAATGGTTTGTGCAGAAGAGTTTGCCCCCATTTCATACACATATGGCTCTTGTTGCTGAGGTATGACTTGAGGTAGTTGAGGGAGGTGCCCTCTGATTACCATAGTGTGACAATTTTTCGTGGAGCAAGTCATGGTTAACTGTATCAAAAAGCCTTTAACGTAAGTCAATGAAGATCCCCATGTGGGATAACTTTTTTTCTAAATGCAGTGTAATAGTTACTAGCATGTGTATAATAGCATCATTAGTATTATATTTGCCCTGAATCCAAATATGGCAGGGTTAAGTATGTTTTTTGGGAGATTAGGTCGGAGTAGTTCGTCTATGAATTAATTTTTCGAAGATATTTGAGAGAGGGTGTAAGTTGGATATTGGCCTATAGTTATTCAACTCTGTTTGGTCTCCTCCTTTGTGGATCGGGGTGACCCTTGCTATTTTGAGTACTGTGGGGAAGGTGGAGGATTCAATGGATTTGTTTAAAGCGTGTTTCAATGATTGGTGATAGCAACTTGTGTACACTTTTTTGTAAATAAAGGGTTGTTAAGGTATTTAAATCTCCATCAATAATGAACAAACTTAGGAAGGTTTTTAAATTCTTGTGGGGTTCGAGCTGTGATTGGATTAAGAGGGATGTGGTAATGTTACCTGTAAGTAAGGGGAGGCTGGGATTGCTGGACTTAAAGCGGAGGGTCAAATGTGTCTTCATTAAAAGGGATGTGATGATGAAAGTGTGGTTTGGGGGGGGGTTTTGCCAGGACCATAACATATTGCAACGGATGTTATACAGGAGTTTAGTTGCTCATGAGTGTTAAACTGTGTTGAGGGCTCTGGGTGATCGAGAGCCAGCAAAGGTTAAAATAGCAGGTTTGTGTATATTGTTAGCCGGGAGGTTGTAGCGCATGTAGAGGAATTATCCCCCATGTATGCATGGGGGAAGAATATGGAAATAAGGTTGAGTAGATGGATGTTGCAAACCTCGTGATCGGGATGTAATGTAATCATTTTCTGCACGGGCATTTAACCGTCGGGTTGGTTCTATGGGATAGACGAGTCCGTTACGGGGGGGAGTGTGGGATATGTGGTGGGGAGGAGTCGGCTTTTCATGAACGATATATTTTTGTGATGAACAGAGGAGTGTCAGTGGTGGGGATAAATAGGGTTGAATAAATAGGAAGGAAGGTATGGAATTTCTTATTGAGAGCATTAATTCTCGACTGGGGGGGTTGGAGGAACGTGTATCAGAGCTGTGGATACATTATGGCAGATTATATCTATATATGTGAGGGATTGCGGGGGGAACAGGGTTACTGAGGTTAAGAGATGTGTTAGCGTTAACTTTCTATAAAACGGAATTGTAGAAATAAAGGAAATTTAGGGGAGTAGGTTGGTTGCAGGGATTTTTTCATGAGGGGATATAGTGCAACTTACGTACAGTTTTATTAGATCTTGTAATATACAGGGGAGGAGGGTATGATTGGAAAGTGTTTCTGGGGTAAGGGAAGTCAGGGGTGAAAACAGGGTTTGCCTCCCTGTAAAGGATAACAAAATGTTTGCGAGAGTGTTGGAATGAGTGATGCTGAGTTGAATAATATTGGACCCACGGGGTGCTAGCACCTGTGGAGCTGGCCGTTTTTGTGTGCCTGACTTTACCTTAATATACATATTGTGTGTGTTAAAATGATTACGGTAATGACATTGTAATTTGGAGAATTGCTATAATAAATGCATTATTTGCTCCACACTTTGTTTTCTAGGTGCCTTGCACTGCATAGTGATGATGCTGTATCATGCAACGGTAGTCCCAGAGATATGATGTGATATGATATTGTATTAATGTCTGTGCATTATTGCTCTCGTTCACTGTGTTCTGCAATTTTCAGTTTTGTTTGAGATAAGAGGTTAATGGCGAACGTCAGATAGTGTAAATAAAGTTGGTCAACAGTGGTGTTAAAGGTTTTTGTGGTTAGGTTCGTTCTAGGCAACAGTCTTAGGGTTTACTTATGTCATGGTTTATTTTTATGTTGTATTGTACTGTTGTCAATAGCACATGTTATTCCGCATATAGCTGTATAGAGCTTGAATGATCATAGTTGAAGCTGTGATATTGTTTTAAAAAAACACTGGAATTGTGCATGTTTAAAAGTGTGGAGGCTTACATGTGTTGATTTTGAGTACTAAGTTTATTCTTATGGTTTTGAATTAATTTTTGTAGTCCCTATTGTGACTTTTCTATATCACCATTGTTTGTGTAGAATACATATTGTTAAGTACCTGAACCATTAGGACCAAATACATAAAATTAATGTTTTTGATACATTGCGTGTGACTTAGATTAGGTAACATTTCATTGTTTATAGTATGAAAGGTTTGTAAATAGTGGGGGTGGTTGATAACCACGGGGGGGGGGGTAATGATGTCTGTATAATATGTTCATGCAATGCATTGCATGGTCTGTAGTCGATTATTAAGTACCATTTCAGGGATGTGGTATAAAAAAGAGTTGTTCATATCATGTGGATTCTGTTGAGTAGCTCCAACATGTTTGGGTTAAGTGATAGGATGAGGATGCAGTGGATGGGTGGGGTGTACCCACACGGAGTTGTATGTGTGTTGTGTAACATTAGCTGTAGGGAGGCGTCCCTCAAGTGAAGGATTTCCTTGATGTGGTGAGGGCCTCTTGATTTAGGGAATTGTTCATCTGTGCTCCAGTTCCCAGAATAAGCCTGAATGCCTTCACACATCCACCCCCCTCCAGGCGGCTGTATAATCCTCCGGGTTTAGCGCTTCCCCCTTGATTATAATATAATAATAATGTAGGGAGGAGTGTGTTAATTTTATAGACCTTCATGAGTTTTAAACTTATTATATTTTTGTAATGTCATGTTTAAAATAAAATATAAAAGAAAAAAAAAAAAAAACCTTAACAAGTAGCCGGCATGAAACTATTGTACTATTTACTTCCCTCGCTACACCTATCATATTGAACTTTTTCCCTCACATTCTTAATTCAAGCAGTATGAGGTATCCGTTGGTTTGTCCCGTTTAGAATGAGATGCCAAAAAAACTTCACTATCCTCGGACAGGGACAATGAGTAACAGGTGTTCGCTTGAGAACGGTGACTTATGTTATTGTTCACCCATTCTCTTAACTTGTGCTAATATCACCGGATTACGTACAATCACAAGAACGATTTAACACCTCTTAAATTTTACACACTTAGAGGTCAACCACATTAAATATGAGACCGATGCGTGATGATGAAATCGCGGGTATTTCCCCCTGAACACTGCCATATGCATCTATCATTATTTCACATCATTTTGTTGCCACTTATTACAGCAGTTGATCAGGCCTGATCCACCAGAGTCTGGTCACAGACCGGGCCAAGGGCGTTGACCCCCCGAACTCTCTCCAGGTAAACTCCAGGTCCCGTAAATCACGTTTCCCCTCTCTCTCACCATGGAACAGTCGCGACACATCCCTTTTTGAAGTTGGGCCTATGGTTAATTCTCTTTAGCTGCTGTGAATGCCAATACCTGTCCCGAGCTTTCCCAACCCTTAGCTCCCTTTTCCAAACACTCCCACATCCTCTACCCACGTACATCCGCGCAGGCGCAGATGTATCCCTTCATGTTTCTCTTTCCATAATTCAAATCATTTTTTTTGACCCAAATCAACACCTTCAACACCCCTTAGCACTATACATCGGAAATTAAAATATTTCAACAATGGATGACCTGGCCCTAAGCAAATCAAAGCTGAAGGGGGTAGTAAAGTTTCAGTGGGGAGAAATAAATGAGATTAAGTTAGGAGTACTGAAGAGTTTAGAGACTAAGAAGGATAGCAATAAGTTTGAAGGACCAATAATGGAAGGAAACGAGGGAATATAAATGTGTAAATTCAAGTTTATGTGGATAAAAATAAAGATGGATTTGAAAAGTGGGTCATAATAACATTATGCACCTGGAGAAAGAGGAAGCGGAAGATTTTGGAGATGTTAAGCAAATGTATAGGAACCTTTGAACCAAGTGAGAGAGTAATAGTGGTAGGGACCTAAAGCTAAATAGGAGAAAAACAGTTAAGAGAGTGTGGTAGTAAATTTGGAGTGCCCGGTGTAAATGATAATGGGAGCCCCTTTGACTGAATCTTTGTATAGAAAGGGTTTATTTATAAGGAATACTTATTTTAAGAAAAATGAGGAAAAAACAGTATACAAATATGATGTAGGGCATAATGCCAGTAGTTTTTTGGGACTATAAATTTTGGTAGATAAAAATTTTTATAACTTAAAGAGAAGTTTATAGGGGGGGGCCACAGAATACAATCACTTTCTGCTGTACTACAGTTAGAGCAGAAGGTGATGGGATACAAGGAAAATAAAAGCAGCAAGAGAGAGGTGAAGGGGATAAAAATAAAAGGGAGGCAGTTTGGGTAAGATATAAACAATACTGGAGGATAGATGGGCTATGAGAGATAGGCAATGGGTTGAAAATTTATGGGGTAGGTTTAAGAAAGAGTGTTTGATGTTCAGCAGAAGTTTGTGGTTGCAGGAAATGGGTGCAGGAGGGGAAGGGCGACTGATGGAAAAGAATGTAAAGAGGAAATAAGGGGGAAAAAAATTAGCATATGAAGGGGTTTTTCAAAGAAAGGGTACAAGGAGGGAAAGTATATGGGGAGAAAAAGCGAAAAGAGTGGTGAAACAATGTAAAAAGAGAGCAAATGGAGAGTGGGTAAGATGTTTTCAACAAATTTTCTTGAAAAAAAAAAAGGGTTTTGGGAGTGAGATTAATAAACGAGGAAACCCAGGGAACAAAAAGGATTTGACAGTTTAAAATAGGAGAGGAAAGTTATTAAATGAAGAGTAGAGGTATTAGGAAGATGGGGGGAAATATTCTGGGGAATACCCTAAATGCTGATGAATATAAGAGGCTGTGATTTCGTGTATGGGGAAAGGGAGGAATAACATCTTGTAGGAGTGAGGAAGAACCAGTTGTTAGTGTGGGAGAGGTTCATGAAGCAGGGGGTAGAATGAAAGGGGGGGTAAGGCAGCGGGGATTGATGGGATAAAGATAGAAATGTTAAAAGCAGGATTTGGATATATTTTTGGGGTGGTTGGTGCTTTTATTTAATAAATGTATGGAAGAGGGTAAGGTACCTAGGGATTGGAAGAGAGCATGTATAGTTCCTTTGTATAAAGGCAAAGGGGATAAAAGAGAGTGCAAAAATTATAGAGGGATAAGTCTGTTGAGTATACCTGGTAAAGTGTATGGCAGAGTTATTATTGAAAGAATTAATAGTAAGACAGAGAGTGGGATATTTTTATTATTATTATAATCAAAAAGAAGCCTAAGCCCACAAGGGCTATACAGCGCTGCAGGGTAGGGGAAAGGGAAGGGGAGGGTATCGGCGGCAGAAGGGGGGGAAGGGGTGATTAGTAGGTTACGAAAACAGCAGGGGAGGGGATAGTGCAGGGGTAGAGGGTAGCAAGAGATTAAGGGAGAAAGGGCTGAAGGTATCATCAGAGTATGTGGAGTACGTCAGTTGTTGTCAAAAAGTCAATGAGAGAGTCTGGATCAAAGGTGGTCCATCAGCGAGAAGGGGAAAGGGAAAGAGAGAGCAGCGGGGGAAAACGACGTTGGAGGTAAATTCTGCGTGCTCGTTGATAAGTGGGCAGTCTAACAGAATTGGTTGAAAAGATAATGGAAACTGACAATTCTCACAGAGAGGAGCAGGGGCCTCTCCAGAGAATCCATGAGTAAGACGAGTATGGCAATGCAAAGGCGGGAGAGAGTAGTCTCCCAACCTAGACACTGGTGACAAGAAGACGGCCAGTAACCTATACTCGGTTTAAAAGAACAAAGTTTGTTATTGAGAAGAGCAGACCAACGTTGTTGCCAACGGGTGTGAAGGTGGGTAGCTATTACAGCAAAATAGTCCGGAAATGGAACACCTCTATATGAAATTGGTAGGTCATGTACTGCTGACCGCACAGCAGTGTCTGCCTGTTCATTGCCCTGTACGTCAACATGACCCAGGGACCCAACAAAAAACAATATCTTTATGCTTGGTAGAGATACAGTGTAGCCAAAGTTGGATACGGAGAACTAGGGGGGTGAGGTGAATCAAATTTCCATATAGCCTGTAGAGTGCTAAGGGAGTCTGAGACAACCACAAATGATGACACAGGCATAGATGCAAAAACGAATAAGTGCAGCAAGAATGGCATACAATTCAGCAGTAAAAATGCTAGCTGAAGACTGTAAATGCCCTCGCACGACGCTGTCCGGAAACACTGCTGCGAATCCGATGCCATCAGAAGATTTAGAGCCATCTGTGCACACGGCGATGGTATGACAATGAGAGTAGAAGTGGTCAAGAAAAAGAGAGCGGGAAGCCACCAAAGGCAGTTGGGCTTTCAAGCAAGGGAGTGAAAAAGAACAGACCCGAACAGCTGGAACTTCCCAGGGGGGTAGGGAAAAGTGAGATGCTACATGAACACATAAAGGTGGTAACTGAAGGGAAGACAAGAGCGAATGAAGGGGAAGAGAGAAGGGATGGAGTGAACAAGGGGTGGCAAACAAATAAAGAATGTCTACTAATATCAGTGACCATTCTATAAATGGAAGGATTGCGGAGATCGTGAGAGCGAAGGCAATGGGCATCACGGCGATCAGACAAGGATGGAGCATTCACTTCTGCATAGAGGCTCTCAACAGGGAAAGAGCGAAAAGCACCAAGGCATAAACGTAATCCTTGGTGATGGGTGGGGTTAAGGCTAGAGAGAGAAGCAAGAGAGGCTGCTGAATAGATCTGGTCACTATAATCGAGTATCGATAAAATGAGGGCTGAATGTAGGTGGAGAGTTCACAATCAGCTCCCCTGAAGATGAGCAAGGGGTTTAAGAAGATTCAGTCCCGGCTGTGACAAGTTTGCCTTTAGGAGGGGTGAGGCTTACTCACCCTGTAACACTTCAGACAGTATTACTCAGGCTGGCTCCTCCTCAGGAAAATTAATGAATAGAAAAAGAAATAATAATTTCACAAAGATAAACCCCTTTTTAATTAAAACAAACAAAAACAACAAAACAAAAAAGGGTATACCCCTATTTAAAAAGAAAAAGGGAAAAAGGGAAATAAATAAAAATAAATTTGCCTCAACACTAATACCCTACAAAGGGTTGCCCGGGTGTTTGGTGCCCAACGTTGTTGAACCGTAGCCTTTTTGCTGGGGAAAAGGGGGGGGGGTTTTGGGCGGGGTTTTTGGGGGCCCATCCACTGGCTAGTTCTTCACATATCCACGAGTATTCATCCCAAGACAGGAAAGCAGGTTTCTTTACCACTGCAATGCGTGGAGTTAGGGTCCTCCCAATTTCATACATTTGCACATTTAGTGAGATTAAATTGGCGAAGCCCTCTAGACTTAAAGCCCCAACTCCACCTTCTACCATTGATTGCCGGGGTGACCCTCTCTGACATCCAAGCGGAAAAAGATAGACGGTTACCCACTGCTTAAAAAAATCACTCTTCAGGGGTTAGTGTAAAAATTTTTCAAAAGACGTGGTATTTTTCCCAACAGCCCAACCTAGAGCAAACGAAAGGACAAGTTTTATTATTGGTCAAAAGTAAAAGTTTTAAACAAATAAATCCACAATAAAAACAAGGCACCCCCATGTACTTACGAAAGGGGTTGGGGAGCTGGAGTCTATTTAAATTTACTGTTTAACCAAAGCCCCAAAACCAAAATTTTGGGGGGGGGGGAGAACAGGGGGGGAAAGGGGGAAAGCGGGAGCTAGACTGCCCCCTACCTTAAAAAGGTAGCCTGCAGACAAACTATAAATTTTAAAAGGGAGGGGGAGAAAAGGCAAAAAAAAGGGGAGATTAAATTTAAACCCCCCTTTAAAATAAAACCGGCATGAAACTAAATACTAAAATATTTTCCCTTCTATACCTACTATTAATTTTTCCCTCAAAACCCCCATGCCAAACTTTAGTCAAGGAGTAAAAGAAGAATGGCGGGAAAAAGTTTCCAACATTTTGGAAGTCGTGTAAGGCAACAAATTTTCTATTGACTGTCCAGACTTAACCATCAAAAGAAAAAATTTTTGGATGAACCTTTGATATACCAAAAATGGAACTTAAAAGCCTAAAGGGTGCCAATGTCCACCTAAAAGAGGCACTTTTGGGGTTCCCCCTTAAAAGTTTTTTGGGTATATCAAAGGTTTGTGGTCCATTTCAAAAATGAATTCTTTTCCCAACAAATAAAATTTAATTTTTGGAGATACCCCCAAAAAGGGTTTAAACTTTCCCTTTTTCTTTTGGGGGATTCTTTTTTCTGCGGAAAGGAGTTTCCGGTTTTAGGAAGCATACGGGGAAGGGAGTACCACCCATGGTATTGTAGTAACACCGCCCCTTTAAGCCAGTATTGGAGGCATTTTTTCCCAAAAACAAAATTTTTTATTAAAAATCGGGAAATCTTGTAAAAGGGCCCTTTCGAAAAGATCCTTTTTAATTTTTCTTTTAAACTTTTCCCGAGCTAGTCGGAAAGTTCAAGGGTTCCTTCACAGATTTTTTTAAAGGGAAGCCAATAAATCCCCTGTAAGATCAGCAAGATTCGGGATAAACCGTGCAAAAAAAAAAATTTACAGAACCAAAAAAGCTACCCCATAAAGTTTTTTGGGTTTTGGGGAAATTTTAAATTCTAATAAAGCTTTGATCTTATTTGGGGAAAAGGCCTGCAAAAGAGTTATTGAAAGTATCAGCCCAAGATATCAAATCTTGTTATACCCAAGGAAGAAATTTCTTTCGTTTGGCGGGTGAGGCCATGTGAGCGAACCACGCAAAACTGATTTTTAATTTTTGGATATGTTGGGCCCCCCCCGTAGTTTGTCATTACGTAAATGTTACCCAAAAAAAAACTAAAACCCTTTTAGCATTTTCCCCAAAGACCTTTCTCATCACCCTACGTAGGTACACAGGCATTTTCCAAAACCCGAAGGGCATGGGTTTCTATACGCATCAGCCCCTTGGTGGGGGTAGGAAAAGCGGTGTATTTGTTTAGAAAAAGGGATCTAACATTACTTAAATGATTTTGCCTCCCAAAATATCAATCTCTGAAAAGAAGGAAGCGTAAAAAAAATTTTGTAGATCGCTATCTATTAAGGGGCAAAAGGCCAGCATCCCACCGGTATAGCATTAAGGCCTTTTAATCAATAGAAAGTCTATATAAATTTCCCCCTTTTCTAACCATGACTATGGTGAACAATATAAAAGATACTGAGTTCAATGGGTCTTTAGTTTTAATAATTTTTTCTACCTCCGGGCAAAAAGCACCCCAAGGGGAACTGGAACTGGGTATAATTTCCGTTTTTAAAAGGGTTGTCCCCTCACAAAATCCAAACTTATGGACTACCGTGGAGGAACACCTTGGGAAAATCAGTGAAACGTCCCGAAAAATTAAATCACACAATTTAAGTAGGGTTTTGTCTTTTTAAAAGGGCATCCAAAGGGTTTATTAATATTAAAAAAAGGGTTTCAACCAGTGGTCAAGAGTCACCAAGTCATGTAGTTCTTCATCATAAATCAAAATTAGAGGGGTCAATACGCACACTTTACATTCCCTTTATTGTCTTATCAAGTTCGTGTGGGGGAAAAAAAAAAGTCAAAGTTTTAAGGCAGTTAACTGAATTTTTTTCCCGTAATATATTCTTCAGGGTGTTGATATGAAAAACTTAGGTTTCCCCTTTTTTTTTATTCTATGAGGTAGTCAACTTTTCCCCCAAATTTTTTAAAACTTTTTAAAAGGACCTTTTCCCCTCACCCAATAATTTATTTTTACTTGATATGCAAAATTTCAAGAACTTCATCTCCACTTTAAAAAATTCTCCCCCTGACTTTTGGAGTCAAAATAGGGTTTTTTAAATGGCCATTGAAAAACCCAAAGGTTTTTCGAACTAAAGTCCCGAGGTCTCCTTTCCCTTTGGATCTAAAGGGCAAGGAGGGAAAATGGTTTAAAAAACTGAACCTCAGCATTTTTCCTCCTCAAATTTGTCCATAAGTCCCTGAAGGATGGACATGGAAACCCCTGGCCTGTCTACCCCAAAAGAAGTTCAAAAGGGGAAAACCCCAAAAAAGTCCCCGGGGAAAATTTCCCCCATGGCAAACAAAGCACAGCAAAAGGGAACGAGCCACTCCTTAGGTTTAAGGGGGCAAAGTTTCCTTAAAAAAGGACCCTTTAGAAACGAAAAGCTGGCGCCCAAACCCCCAAATTTCACTGGGGTGGGTAGGGTTTTTTTTTGGAAAAAGAGGCTTTACTCCCAGAAGTTGGTAAAAGGGTTTTTTGAAATTTAAATCAGATGTGAAATTTTGTCCCCCGGTCAAACAAAAAATTTTTCTAGGGATGCCCACCTTTTGGAGAAGATGGACAAAAGGGCTTCACCACCTCTGTAGTAGTTATGGGGCTTTTAAAGGGGGGATGGCTTTAGGGAAACTCAAAACCCTAAATTTAACCAATGTTAATATATATCTATGGGCCCCCAGATAAAGATGGAGATAAAAGGGCCAACGATGTCAATTTGCTACCTTTTTAAAAAGGGAAACCCGTAAAGATAGGTTTTAAAACCCAAAAGGGCTTTGGGCCCGGGTACCCCTTTTGGGAAAGGGTAAAAATTTTGGGAAACTTTTCACGATCAAAAATAGGTAGGACATCTGAGGATATTTTTGGGCCAAAAAAAGGTTTTTCCCCTAATTTTTATTTAAAAGGGTTTTACGATCGAGAAAAAGTCCGGCCCCCTGGGAGGGGCCCTGAGCCATTTTTTAAAAACATCCCCTCTGCATTGACTTGGAACAAATAAATGGAATAGTCGTCTCAAACTGAATTTAATTTGAATACTGACTTTTTAAAAAGAACCCTTTTATATATTCAAATTTATTTTAAAAGTTTTTCCCTTTGGATCACTTGATTTTTTGGTTTTGCGGCATTAAGGGGAATTCTGAAGAAAAAGGGCAATTACGTTGTTTTAAAAAGCAAAGGGAAAAATTCGATAAAATCAAAGCCCTTTAAAATCATGAAAAAAACCCAAAAGGGTGGAAAAGTTTGGAAAAAGCCTGGGCTTTGGCTAGGCCCCCATCAAGACATTTAAAGGTAAACCGAGGTGATATCTTCACTTTTATCTAACAATGAACCGGTTTATCCTTTTTTTCCTCGCTTTCCCAAGAAGCATCACTGGTTTTTAATCCCATAGAATCTCAAAGAGACATTGTCTCATCTGAACTTTCGAGGGGGTTCTTTCCCACTCTACAGGAAAGAGGATCTGAAACACTTTTAACCATCTTTGGGGATGAAAGGTCAACCTCAGAAGGAAGAATGGCCCCTTTTTTACATTACCTATTAGTACGGAGCAAGAAGTGAGGGGAGCTAGTACGGCTTCAGACCAACCTGTGAACCATTTAGACCTAATGTAACAACGGATGGTAGGGAAACTGTCTGTACGGCCCAAGTAGTCTGAAAGTATAGCAGAGGAATGAGTTTCTTTAAGATTAGGGAATAGCTTATCAGAAATGACTATACAAGTGCATCCAGTGTCTCGTAAAATGGTAGATACATTAAGTCCATTAACTGTTCCTGAACAGAAGGGTGCTTGGTCATTACAGTCTTTAAAACATCTTCCAACTTTTTGGACCTTCTTAGAAGGACAATCTGGACGTTTATGTCCCTTAACACCACACAAATGACAAACAGGAATAAAAGAAGTCATTTTACTTTCCACCGGCTTTCACCGGCTCTTCAACACGCAAGTTATACTTTTGTATTAAACAAATCACATATTACTCGGGTAGATAATTTCCAGTAGATCCTTCATGTGTTAGCTCAAATCACCGACCAATATGGTTTAAATAAGTGACCCACTGATCAGATCAGATAGACTGGTCCGAACCCTTGACTGGTCCGAACCCTGGACTGGTTTCAAACGGTTTCGTTGTGCACTACCTAGCAGGTTATTAATAGAATATTCAAGAGGTTGCTAGTAGAATTGCAGTAAATCAACCATTCAAATCATTACGAAGCTGTGTGTAGTCTGTGGTCAGTCAAACAAACGGGCTTCCACATGCATAAATTGTCATTTTTGTGGAAATTGGTGTCACGCCCCTTGTGCAAATATCCAAGAACTAGCTACAAGCAGTATTAAAACAGGGGAAATGTTTTTGGGTTGCCCAAATGAGGAAAATCTGTGGACTAAAATCACAAGGGTATTAAAAGAGGTCAACATTAAAGCTGCTTTCATAGAAAATCTGGAAGCTTTCTACAACAGATGGGAACATAAAAAGTCTGGGCTGAATGGTACTGCCCTTGATACTGGCCATGTATAAGAAACTGTAAGGCTGGAGATGATTCCTGGTAGTCAGTAAAAGGGGGGCTGATAGTGCTGGGCCTGGGAGACAGTAATGGTGAAGCTGGGGGTGCTGTCCTCGGAGACAGTAATGGTGAAGCTGGAGGTGCTGTCCTGGGAGACAGTAATGGTGAAGCTGGAGATGCTGTCCTGGGAGACAGTAATGGGGGAAACTGGAGATGCTGTCCTGGGAGACAGTAATGGTGAAGCTGGAGATTTTTTCCAGGTATCGGGAATTATACGCAGGAAGGAATACATATAAATGACCTCATAGGGGACAGGAGCCATAGTAGGGAAACAAGTGTAGTCAAAGATAAGATAAAACCAATATTGCAAACTAGAAAATACCGCAGGAAATAGCAAACAAGAGGACCCACTAGCAAAGTGAGGGTAATTTCCAAAAACAACTTGGGAGCTCCATTGGGTGCAAGGGAGGAAGAAAATAAAACAGGGGAAAAATGCACCAAAAGGAATACAGTCACAGAAAACCCCAAAGGCAAACAGAAACCAACCT
>NC_069453.1:4325340-4360018 GCF_026875155.1 Cherax quadricarinatus | reverse complement strand
CTATCACCACTGTCCACACTATCACACCGGGATTGATACTGTCCACCACTATCACCACTGCCCACATTATCACACACTGTCCACACTCTCACACACTGTCCACTGCCTGTCACACACGTCACACTATCACACACTGCCACCCTGTCAGACACACAGTCCACACTATCACACACTGTCCACTTCTGTCACACACGCCCACAACTATCACACACTAGCCACACTATCACACACTGTCCATCCCTGTCACACACTGCCACACTATCACACACTGTCCCACACTAATCACACACAGTCCACTCCTGTCACACACAGTCCCACTATCACGCACCTGTCCACACCTTCACACACAGTCCTACACTATCACACACTGCCCACACTATCACAGCTGTCCACACTACACTCACTGTCCTCACTATCACACACTGTCTCACACTATCACACACTGCCCCACACTATCACACCCTGTCACACACTGTCCCCCAGTGTCACACACTGTCCACAACTAACACACACACTAGCTCACTATCACACACTGTCCACACTATCACACACTGTCCACACTATCACACACTGCCCACACGATCACACACTGTCCCACGCAACTATCACCACTGTCCTACCCTGTCACACACTGTCCACACTATCACACACTGTCCACACTGTCACACACTGCCCACACTATCACACACTGTCTACACTATCACACACTGTCCACCCTGTCACACACTGTCCACACTATCACACACTGTCCACCCTGTCACACACTGCCCACACTATCACACACTATCCACACTATCAACTACACTTGCCTCACACTTCACTCACTGTCCACACAATCACACCTGTCCACACATCACACAACCTGTCCACACAATCACACACTGTCCACAATATCACACACTGTCCACACTATCACACACTGCCCACACTATCACACAACTGTCCAACACTGTCACATCACACTGCCCACACTATCACTACACTAGCCACACATCACAGCACAGTCCACACTAAACACAACACTGTCCACACTATCACACAATGTCCCCCTATCACAACTGTCCACACCCTGTCAGTAAACACTGTCCTCACCTATCACCACACTGTCCACACTGTCACACTGACACTGTCCCACACTATCACACACAGTCCACACTATCACACACTGCCCACAACTATCACACACTGTCCACCCTGTACACACACTGTCCACTACTACACACACACTGTCCACACTGTCACACACAGCCCACACTATCAGCACACTGGTCCACACTATCACACACTGCCCTCACCTTTTAAAAATTTCCCCACACACTGTCACACCCTGTCACACACTGTCCACACATCATAACACACTACCACACTATTCACGCCACTGTCCCACACAATCACACACTGTCCACACTATCACACACTGTCCACACTATCACACACTGCCCACACTATCACACACTGTCCACCCTGTCACACACTGTCCACACTATCACACACTGTCCCACACTATCACACACTGTCCACACTATCACACACTGTCCACACTATCACACACTGTCCACACTGTCACACACTGTCCACACTATCACACACTGTCCACACTATCACACACTGTCCACACTATCACACACTGTCCACACTGTCACACACTGTCCCACACTTTCAAACACTGTCACACTACACACCTAGGCCACACTAATCACACACTGTCCACACTATCACACCGTCCACACTATCACACACTGTCCCCTCCTGTCACAACACTGTCCACACTATCACATAATCACACACGTCCACGGACTATCACACACTGTCCAACCCGGTCCACACACTTGTCCACACTATCACACACAGTCCACACTGTCACAACCACTGCCCACACTATCTCACACTAGTCCCACACTAATCACACACTGTCCTCACTGACACACACTGCCCACACTATCACACACAGTTCCACCTATCACACACTGTCCACCCTTTACACCACTGTCCACACTGTCACACACTGTCCCCAAAGGTGGCTATCACACACTAAAAGCCACACTATCACACACTGTCCACACTATCACAACACAAGCCCACACTGTCACACACTGTCCACACTATCACACACTGTCCACACTATCACACACTGTCCACACTGTCACACACTGTCCACACTATCACACACTGTCCACACTATCACACACTGTCCACACTATCACACACTGTCACACACTGTCCACACTGTCACACATTGTCCACACTGTCACACACTGTCACACACTGTCCAAACTGTCACACACTGTCACACACTGTCACACACTGTCCACACTGTCACACACTGTCACACACTGTCCAAACTGTCATACACTGTCACCACACTGTCACACACTGTCCACAACACTGTCCACACACGTCCACAACAGTCACACACACTGTACCAACACAGTCACACAGCTGTCCACACTGTCAGAGATAACACTGTCCACACTGTCACACACTGTCAACACTGTCACACACTGTCACACACTGTCACACACTGTCCCACACTGTCACACACTGTCCACACTGTCACACACTGTCACACACTGTCACACACTGTCCCACACTGTCACACACTGTCCCACACTGTCACACACTGTCACACACTGTCACACACTGTCACACACTGTCACACACTGTCACACACTGTCACACACTATCACACACTATCACGCACTGTCCACGCTATCACACACTGTCCACACTATCACACACTGTCCACCCTGTCACACACTGTCCACCCTGTCACACACTGTCCACCCTGTCACACACAGTCCACCCTGTCCCCACAATGTCCACACCTGTCCACACACTGTCCACCACTGTCACAACACGGTCCACCCTGTCACACACTGTCCCACACGAGTCACACACTGCCACACTGTCAACACTGTCCACACTGTCACATCACACTGTCCACACTGTCACACACTGTCCACACTGTCACACTACAGTCCACACTATCTTCACACACAGTCCACCCTGTCACACACTGTCCACACTGTCACGACACTGTCCACACTGTCACACAACTGTCCACACGTCACACACTGTCCACACACTGTCACACACAGTCCACTACTGAAACACACTGCCACACTGTCACACACTGTCCACGACTATCACTACCTGTCCACCCTGTCACACATACACTGTCCACACTGTCACACACTGTCCCACACTGTCACACACTGTCACACACTGTCACACACTGTCCACACTGTAACACACTGTCCACACTGTCACACACTGTCCACACTAATCACACACTGTCCCAACTGTCACACACTGGTCCCACAACGACACACACTGTCCACCCTGTCACACACTGTCCACACTGTCACACACTGTCCACACTGTCACACACTGTCCACACTGTCACACACTGTCCACACTGTCACACACTGTCCACCCTGTCACACACTGTCCCAACTGTCCACTCACTGGTCACACACTGTACCACTGTCACACACTGTCACACACTGTCACACACTCTCCACACTGTAAAATACTGTCCACACTGTCACACACTGTCACACACTGTCACACACTGTCACACACCTGTCCACACTGTCACACACTGTGCACACGTCAACACACAGTCACACACAACTGTCACACACTGTCCCAACACTGTCCACACTGTCACACACTTCACCACTGTCACACACTTGTCCACACACTGTCCACACTATCACACACTACTAGCCACACTATCACACACTGATCCACCCTGTCACACACTGTCCACACTGTCACACTCTGTCCACTAAAACTAACTCACAACTGTCACACACTTCAGACACACTGTCACACTCTGTCACACACTGTCACACACTGTCACACACTGTCCACACTGTAACACACTGTCCACACTGTCACACACTGTACACAATGTCACACACCTGTGCACACACTGTCACCAAGCACTGTCCACACTGTCACACACTGTCCACACTGTCACAACACGTCACAGTCTGTCACCTTGTCACACACTGTCACACAGTCACACACTGTCCACACACTGTCCCACACACTGTCACAACTGTCACAACACTCACACACTGTCCACACTGTCACACACTGTCTACACTGTCACACACTGTCCACACTGTCACACACTGTCACACAGTCACACACTGTCACACACTGTCAACTTGTCTCAACAGTCCACACACTGTCCACAACACGTCACACTGTCACACACTGTCCACAACAGTCAACACACTGTCACACACTGTCACACACTGTCACACACTGTCACACACTGTCACACACTGTCCACACTGTAACACACTGTCCACACTGTCACACACTGTCACACACTGTCACACACTGTCCCACACACTGTCCCCACTGTCACACACTGTCCACATCTGTCACAGGCACTGTCACACTGTCACACACTGTCACACCGTTTCACACACTGTACACACACTTGTCACACACTGCACACACTGCACACACATGTCAAACCACTGTCACACACTGTCACACACTTGTCCACACTGTCACACACTGTCACACTGTTACACACTGTCACACACTGTCACACACACACTGTCCACACATGTCACACCCTGTCACACAGTCACACATCTGTCCACACACAGTCACACCGTCACCACTGTCACACACTGTCCACACTGTCACACACTGTCACACACTGTCACACACTGTCACACACTGTCCACACTGTCACACACTGTCACACACTGTCACACACTGTCACACACTGTCACACACTGTCACACACTGTCACACACTGTCACACACACTGTCCCACACACTGTCCACACTGTCACACACTGTCACACACTGTCCACACTGTTCACACACTGTCCACACGTCACACACTGTCCACACTGTCACACACTGTCACACACTGTCACACACTGTCACACACTGTCCACACTGTCCACACTGTCACACACTGCCCACAGTACTCCTGACCAACAGTCATAACCACAGTTCGAGATAACATCTCAGTGTTGACAATAATTCACAACTTTTCTTCTTCACATTAAGATTTACAAAGCAATTTTCCTGGTGTCTAACTCTTAACAAACTGAAGGTCTCTTGGTGTAAGTTTAGATGAGTTTTACCTGTTTGTAGGAAACTGTCATTCTAATGTTTGTAGGAAACTGTCATTCTAATGTTTGTAGGAAACTGTCATTCTAATGTTTGTAGGAAACTGTCATTCTAATGTTTGTAGGACAAAATCCCTGTCATTCTAATGTTTTAGGAAACTGTCAATCAATGTTTGTAGGAAACTGTCATTCTAAGTGTTTGTAGGAAACTTCATTCTAATGTATTGTAGGCAACAGCATTTCTAGTGTTGGTAGGAAACTGTCAATTCTAATGTTTGTAGGAAACAGTCAATCTAAAGTTTGTAAGGAAACTGTCATTCTAAAGGATTTGTAGAAACTGTCATTCTAATGTTGTTGGAAACTGTCATTCTAATGTTGTAGGAAACTTCCATTCTAAATGTTTGTGGAAACTGTCATTCTAATGTTTGTAGGAAACTGTCCATTCTAATGTTTGTAGGAAACTGTCATTCCTAATTTTGTACGGAAACTGTCATTCTAATGTTTGTAGGAACTGACATTCTAATGTTTGTAGGAACTGTCATTCTAGTGTTTGTAGGAAACTGTCATTCTATGTTTGTAGAAACTGGTCATTCTAATGTTTGTAGGAAACTGTCATCTAATGTTGTAGGAAACTGTCATTCTAATGTTTGGTAGAAACTTCATTCTAAGTTTGTTGGAAACTGTCATTCTAAAGATTGTAGAAACTGTCATTCAAATGTTTGTAAGGAAACTGTCATTCTAATGTTTGTAGGAAACTGTCATTCTAATGTTTGTAGGAAACTGTCATTCTAATGTTTGTAGGAAACTGTCATTCTAATGTTTGTAGGAAACTGTCATTCTAATGTTTGTAGGAAACTGTCATTCTATATGTGTTGTAGGAAACTGTCATTCTAATGTTTGTAGGAAACTGTCATTCTAATGTTTGTAGGAAACTGTCATTCTAATGTTTGTAGGAAACTGTCATTCTAATGTTTGTAGGAAACTCTCATTCTAATGTTCGTAGGAACTGTCATTCTAAAGTTTGTAGATACTGTCATTCTAATGTTTTTGTAGAAAAACTGTCATTCTAAGTTTGTAGGAAACTTTCATTCTAATGTTGGTAGAAACTGTCATTCTACTTTTTGTGTAGGAAACTGTCATTCTAAGGTTTTGTAGGAAATTGTCATCTAATGTTTGTAGGAAACTCCTCAATCTAATGTTTGTAAGGAAACTGACATTCTACTGTTTTTGTAGGAAACTGTCATCTAATGTTTGTAGAAACTCTCATTCTAATGTGCAGGAAAACTGTCATTCCTAATGTTTAATCTCTGTTGAGTGTGTGTGTTGTGGGTGTGGTTGAGTGTGTTTGTGTTGTGGTGTGTTGAGTGTTGTGTTTGTGGTGTGTTGAGTGTTTTGTGTTGTGGGAGTGTTGAGTGTGTTTGGTGTTGTGGTGTGATTGAGTGTTGTGTTGAGGGTGTGTTGAGTGTGTTTGTGTTGTGGTGTGTTGAGAGTTTTTAGTTTTGTGTGTGTGTTGAGTGTTGTGTTGAGGGTGTGTTGAGTGTGTTGGTTGGTGTGTGTTAGTGTTGTGTTGTGGGTGTGTTGTGTGTGTTGTGTTTGTGGTGGTGTTGAGTGTGTTGTGTTGTGGGGTGTGTTTGAGTGTTTGTGTTGTGGTGTGTTTGATGTGTTGTGTTGTGGGTGTGTTGAGTGTGTGTTGTGGGGTGTGTTGAGTTGTGTTTGTTGTGGGTGTGTTTGAGTGTGTTGTGTTGTGGGTGGTGTTGAGTGTTGTGATTGTGGGAGTGTTGAGTGTGTTGTGTTGTGGGTGTGTGATGTGTTGTGTTCGTGGTGTGTTGAGTGTGGTGTGTTGGGTGTGTTTGAGTGTGGTTTGTTTTGTGGGTGTGTTGAGTGTGGTGTGATTGTGTGGTTGAGTGTGTTGTGTTCTGGGTGTGTTGAGAGTGTTGTGTGTTGTGGGTGTGTTGAGAGTGATGTTGTGTTGTTGGGTGTGGTGAGGAGTGTTGCGGTTTGTGGTGTGTTTGGTGTTATGTGTTCTTGTGTGTTGAGAGTGAGTGTGTTGTGGGTGTGTTGAGAGTGTTTGTGCGTTGTGGGTGTGTTGAGAGTGTTAGTTTGTGGGTGTGTTGAGAGTGTTGTGTGTTGTGGGTGAGTTGAGTGTTGTGTGTGTTAAGAGTGTTTGTGTTGTGGGTGGGGGGGTGGGGGGGGGGGGGGGGGGGGGGGGGGGGGGGGGGGGGGGGGGGGGGTGATGTTGTGTGTTGTGGGTGTGTTTGAGTGTTGTGAGTGTGTTGAGTGTGGTGTGTTGTGGGTTGTTTTTGAGTGTGGTGTGTTGTGTGTTTTGAGTGTTTTGGTGTGTTGTGGGTGTGTTGATGTTGTGTGTTGGTGGGTGTGTTGAGAGTGTTGTGTGTTGTGGTGTGTAGTGTGTTGTGTTTTGGGTGTGTTGATGTGGTGGTGTTGTGGGTGTGTTGAGTGTTGTAGTGTTGTGTGTTGTGGGTGTGTTGAGAGTATTGTTGTGTTGTGGGTGTGTAGTGTTTTTGTGTGTTGTGGTGTTTGAGTGTTGTGTTGTAGTGGGTGTGTTGAGTGTTGTGTGTTGTGGGGTGTTGAGAGTGTTGTGTGTTGTGGTGTGTTAGAGTGTTGTGTGTTTGGGTGTGGTGAGAGTGTTGTGCGTTGTGGGTTGTTGAGATGTTATGTGTTGTGTGTGTTGAAGTGTTGTGTGTTGGGGTTGTTTTGAGAGTGTTGTGCGTTGTGGGTGTGTTGAAGATGTTATGTGTTTGGGTGTGTTGAGAGTGTTGTGTGTTTGTGGGTGGTGTTGAGTGTTGTTGGGTGTTTAAGAGTGTTGTGTGTTGTGGTTGTTGAGTTTGGGGGGTTGGGTGTGTTTTGAGTGTTGTGGTGTGGTTATGTTGGTGTGGTGGTGTGGTGTGGTAGTGGGGGGGTGTGTTGTGTGTGGTATGTGGTGGTGTGTTGTGGTGTTTTGTGTGGGAGGGGTAGTGTGGTGTGTTGTGGTTGTTGCTGTGGGTGTGTTGGTGTTGTGTGTGTGGTATGTTGAGTGTTTTTGGTTGTTGAGTGTGGTGTGGTTGTGGGTGTGTTAGTGTGTTGTGTGTGGTGTGGTTGAGTGCGGGGTGTGTGGGTGTGTTGAAGTTGGTGTGTTGTGGGGTGTGTTAATGTTGTGTGTTGAAGTATTTGTGTGTTTTTGTTGAAATTGTGTGTTGAAAGTATGTGTGTTGTGAGAGTGTATGCGTGTTGTGGGTGTGTTGATGTGGTGTTTGTGGGTGGTTGGGAAAGTTGTGGTGTGTTTGTGGGTGTGTTGAGTGTGGGTGTGTTTGGGTGTTGTGGTGTGTTGAGTGTGGGTGTTGTGGGTTGTTGATTGTTGGGTGTTGTGGTGTGTTGAGTGTTTGTGTTGTGGGTCTGTTGAAGTGTTATATTGTTGTGGTGTGTTGAGTTGTGTTTTGTGGGTGTGTTGAGTGTTGAGTGTCGTGTGTGTTGAAGTGTTGTGTGTTGAGGGTGTTGAGTGTGGTGTTGTTTGTGGTGTGTTGAGGTTGTGTGTTGTGGTTAGTTAGTTTGTGTTGTGGGTGTTTGAGTGTTGTGTGTCGTGGGTGTGTTGAGTGTTGGTGTGTGTGGTGTGTTGAGTGTGGTGTGTTGTGGGAGTGTTGAGTGTTTGTGTATTGTGGGTGTGATGCGTGTTGTTGTGTCGTGGTGGTTGAGTGTTTGTGTGTTGTGGGTGTGTGGTAGTGTTGTAGGTGATATGAGTGTGGAGTTGTTTGAGGTTGAGGTGAGTGTTGTCCTGAGGGGTGTGTTGTTGGTGTGTAAGTGTATGTTGTTTAGAGAGTGAGAAAAGAAGCTGGACAAGTATGTCACACAATGTCACCACAATGTCATACAATTGTTCACCGGGGGGACAAGGTCAAGCGACACTGTCGTCACAATGTCACCGGGCGCAAATGTCATCACAATGACACCACCATGTCCACCCAGGACAATGTCATCACAATGTCACTACCGTTGTCACCACAGTGTCACCACAATGTCATCACATGTCACCACAAATGTCACCACAATGTCACCACAATGTCACCACAATGTCACCACAATGTCATCACAATGTCATCACAATGTCATCACAATGTCATCACAATGTCATCACAATGTCGTCACAATGTCAATCACAAAGTCACACCACAATGTCATCACAATGTCATCACAAGGTCGTCCACAATGTCTCACCATGTCACCCCACAATATCATCACAATGTCATCACAAGTCCGTCACATGTCATCACATTGACACCACAATGTCATCACAATATCACCACAATGTCACCAACATGATTTTCGACACGGCGCAGGTCCACCGGGGGGGGACAATGTCACCACAATGTACCCACAATGTCACACAATGTCACCATAATGACACACAATGTCACCCACAATGTCACCACAATTGTCCCATCGAGCAATGTCACCACAAAGTCACCACAAAGTCACCACAATGTCATCATCAAATGTTCACCCACGTCATCACAATGTCCACCAAAATGTCACCACAATGTCACCACAATGTCCATCCACAATGTCACAACAATGTCACACAATATCACCACAATGTCATCACAAGTTCCACCACAAATGTCACCACAATGTCCACCATATGGTCATCACAATGTCATCATCTATGTCATCACAATGTCACCACAATGTCTAATCACAATGTCACCAAGAATGCCACCGACAATGTCCATCACAATGTCACCACAATGTCATCACAATTGTCAACCATACAATGTCACCAATGTCCACCACAAATGTACCACAATGTCCCACCACAGAACGTCAGTCACGTCATCCAATTGTAATCACAATGTCTACCACAAATGTTACCACAATGTCATCACAATGTCAACCACAATGTCAACCACAATGTCATCCCATTGTTCACCTACAATGACATCACAATGTCACCACAAAGTCACCACAATGTCAACACAATGTCACACACAATTGTCATTCCACAATGTCACCACAATGTTATCAACAATGTCATCACAATGTCACCACAATGTCACACAACATGTCATCAACAATGTCACCACAATGTCATCCACCAACAATGTCCACCACAATGTCATCACAATGACACCACAATGTCATCACAATGACACCACCATGTCATCACAATGTCACCACAATGTCACCAAGGGGGGGGGGGGGGGGGGGGGGGATAAGGCAATGTCATCACAATGTCACCACAATGTCAACACAGTCACCACAATGTCACACAATGTTCATAACAAGTCACCACCACAATGACACCACAATTCATCAACAAGTCACTACAATGTCACCACAATGTCACCACAATGTCATCACAATGTCATCACAATGTCACCACAATGTCATCACAATGTCACCACAATGTCACCACAATTTCCATCACAAATGTCACCACAATATCATCACAATGTCACCACAATGTCACCACAATGTTATCACAATGTCATCACAATGTCACCACAGTGTCATCACAATGTCACCACAATGTCACCACAATGTCATCCCAATGTCATCACAATGTCATCACAATGTCACCGACAATGTCAACAAAATTGCACCACAATGTCTCCACAATGTTCATTCACAATGTCATCACAAGTCATCACAAATGCACCACAATGTCATCAAATGGTCACCTACAATGTCACGCACAATGAGTCATCACAAGGTCACCTACAAAAGTCACCACAATGTTATCACAATGTCCATCACAATGTCCCACACAATGTCACCACAAAGTCACCACAATGTCATTACAAATCACGCAAAATGTTTCACCACAATGTCACCACAATGTCACCCACAATGTCACCATAAGTCACCACAATGTCACCCCAATGTCACCACAATGTCACCACCAAATGTCATCACAATGTCACCACTCTCAATCACGACAATGTCAACACAATGTTCACACAATATCATCACAAGTCACCACAATGTCATCCAGCAAAGCACCACTAGTCACCATCAATGTCAATCACAATGTCACCCCACAAATGTCACTCACAATGTCACCTCAATGACACCACAATGTCCACCACAATGTCACCACAATGTCATCACAATGTCACACAATTGCCCCACAAGTCACCACAATGTCACACACAATGTCATCACAATTCTCCACAATGTCACCACAATGTCACCACAATGTCACCACTATGTCACCACAATGTCATCACAATCTCAGCACAATGTCACCACAATGTCACCACAATGTCACCACAATGTCACCACAATGTCACCACAATGTCATCACAATGTCATCACAATGTCATCACAATGTCACCACAATGTCACCACAATGTCACCACAATGTCACCACAATGTCACCACAATGTCACCACAATGTCACCACAATGTCACCACAATGTCATCACAATGTCATCACAATGTCATCACAATGTCACCACAATGTCACCACAATGTCACCACAATGTCACCACAATGTCACCACAATGTCACCACAATGTCACCACAATGTCATCACAATGTCACCACAATGTCACCACAATGTCATCACAATGTCACCACAATGTCACCACAATGTCATCACAATGTCACCACAATGTCACCACAATGTCATCACAATGTCATCACAATGTCATCACAATGTCACCACAATGTCACCACAATGTCACCACAATGTCACCACAATGTCACCACAATGTCACCACAATGTCATCACAATTTCACCACAATGTCATCACAATGTCACCACAATGTCACCACAATGTCACCACAATGTCACCACAATGTCACCACAATGTCACCACAATGTCACCACAATGTCACCACAATGTCAGCACAATGTCACACCACAAAGTCATCTACAAAGACACCACAAATGTCACCACACTGTCATCACAAAATGTCCCCACAAAATGTCACCCACAATGTCACCACAATGTCACCACAGAAGTCACCACAAATGTCCCCACGTCACCACAATGTCACCACAATGTCACCACACTGTCACCCACAATGTCAATCAACAAGTAATCCACAATGTCCACCACAATTTCACCACAATGTCACCACAATGTCACCACAATGTCACCACAATGTCATCACAATTTCACCACAATGTCATCACAATGTCACCATAATGTCACCACAATGTCACCACAATGTCACCACAATGTCACCACAATGTCACCACAATGTCACCACGTCACCCGAGGGAAGGGGGGGGCAATGTCACCACAATGTCAACACAATGGTCACCACAATGTCATCATAATGTTCACCTACAATGTCACCACAATGTCACCACAATGTCACGACAATGTCACCACAATGTCACCACAATGTCACCACGTCACCACAATGTCACCACAATGTCATCACAATTTCACCACAATGTCATCACAATGTCACCATAATGTCACCACAACGTCACCACAATGTCACCACAATGTCACCACAATGTCACCACAATGTCACCACAATGTCACCACGTCACCCTACAATGTCAACCACAATATTTCACCTACAATGTCCACCACAATGTCATCACAATGTCCACCACAATGTCACACAATGTCACCAAATGTCCACCACAATGTCACCACAATGTCACCACAATGTCACCACGTCACCACAATGTCACCACAATGTCATCACAATTTCACCACAATGTCATCACACTGTCCCATAATCACCACAATGTCACCACAATGGTCACCGACAATGTCACCACAATGTCACACTACAATGTCACCACCAATGTCCACCACAATGTCCCACAATTCACCACAATGTCACCAACAATGTCACCACAATTCCCCAACAATGTCACCACAATGTCACCACAATGACACCTACAATGTCACAACAATGTCCTCACAATGTCATCACAATTTCACCACAATGTCATCACAATGTCACCATAATGTCACCACAATGTCACCACAATGTCACCACAATGTCACCACAATGTCACCACAATGGTCTCTTATGGGAAGTTTATTTCCTATAACCTGATTACAAATTTTATTTTATTCTTTTTATTATTCAGTTTCTTCTTATTTATCTATTCATTTTCTTAATTCCTATTTCTTTCTTTCTTTTTTCTTTTTCTCCATTTTTCTTCTGTGTTAATTTATTCTGTTTCTTCTTCTTCTTCGTCGTCGTCGTCTTCTCCTCCTGCGTTCCTCTGATCCTCTTCTCCAGAATGTAACCCACAACAGTCATCTCACACCAGATACCTACTTACTGCTAGGTCTCTTCTCCAGAATGTAACCCACAATAGTCATTTCACACCAGATACCTACTTACTGCTAGGTCTCTTCTTCATAATGTAGACCCACCAACAGTCATCTCACCCCGATTACCTACTTACTGCTAGGTCTCTTACGTTCAGAATTTAACCCACAACAGTCATCCTTCACAAACCAGATACCTACTTACTGCTAGGTCTCTTCTCCAGAATGTAACCCACAACAGTCATCTCACACCAGATACCTACTTACTGCTAGGTCTCTTCTCCAATGATAACCCCAATAGTCATTTCACACCAGATACCTACTTACTGCTAGGTCTCTTCTTCAGAATGTAACCCACAACAGTCATCTCACACCAGATACCTACTTACTGCTAGGTCTCTTCTTCAGAATGTAACCCACAACAGTCATCTCACACCAGATACCTACTTACTGCTAGGTCTCTTCTCCAGAATGTAACCCACAGCAGTCATCTCACACCAGATACCTACTTACTGCTAGGTCTCTTCTTCAGAATGTAACCCACATCAGTCATCTCTCACCAGATACCTACTTACTGCTAGGTCTCTTCTCCAGAATGTAACCCACAAAAGTCATCTCACACCAGATACCTACTTACTGCTAGGTCTCTTCTCCAGAATGTAACTCTCCACAGTCATCTCACACCAGATACCTACTACTGCTAGGTCTCTTCCTCCAGAAAGTAACCCATCAACAGTCATCTCACACCAGATACCTACTTACTGCTGACGTGTCTCTTCTCCAAATGTAAACCCACAACAGTCATCTACTCCAGATACCAACTTACTGCTAGGTCTCTTCTCCAGAATGTAACCCAACAACAGTCATCCTCACACCGGAGATAACCTACTTACTGCTAGGTCTCCTTCTTCAGAATTAACCCCACACAGTCCATCTCACACCAGATAACCTAATTACTGCTAGGATCTACTCGCAGAATTGGTTAACCCACAACAGACATCTCACACAGATACTACATACTGCAAGGTCTCATCGTCCTATAATGAAACCCACAACAGTCATCTCACACCAGATACCTACTTACTGCTAGGTCTCTTCTCCAGAATGTAACCCACAACAGTCATCTCACACCAGATACCTACTTACTGCTAGGTCTCTTCTCCAGAATTGTAACCCATAAACAGTCATTCTCACACCAGATACCTACTTACTGCTATGGGGGGGGGGGGGGTCTCTTCTCCAGAATGTAACCCACAACAGTCATCTCACACCAGATACCTACTTACTGCTAGGTCTCTTCTCCAGAATGTAACCCACAACAGTCATCTCACACCAGATACCTACTTACTGCTAGGTCTCTTCTCCAGAATGTAACCCACAACAGTCATCTCACACCAGATACCTACTTACTGCTAGGCTCTTCTCCTGAATGTAACCCACAACAGTCATCTCACACCAGATACCTACTTACTGCTAGGTCTCTTCTTCAGAATGTAACCCACAACAGTCATCTCACACCAGATACCTACTTACTGCTAGGTCTCTTCTCCAGAATGTAACCCACAACAGTCAACTCACACCGGGGGGCAGATACCTACTTACTGCTAGTCTCTTCTTCAGATGTTAACCCCCACAACAGTCTTCTCACACCAGATACCTACTTACTGCTAGGTCACTTTCTCCAGAATGTAACCCACAAACAGTCCCTCTCAAACACCAGAACCTACTTACTGCTAGGTCTCTTCTCCAGAATGTAACCCACAACAGTCATCTCACACCAGATACCTACTTACTGCTAGGTCTCTTCTCCAGAATGTAACCCACAACAGTCATCTCACACCAGATACCTACTTACTGCTAGGTCTCTTCTCCAGAATGTAACCCACAACAGTCATCTCACACCAGATACCTACTTACTGCTAGGTCTCTTCTCCAGAATGTACCACAAACAGACCATCTCACAGCCAGATACCTACTTACTGCTAGGTCTCTTCTCCATAATGTAACCCACAACATCATCTCACACCAGATACCAACTACTGCCTAGGTCCTCTTCTCCAGAATGATAACCCACAACAGGTCATCTCACACTAGATACCTACTTACTCTAGTCCTCTCTCCAGAATGTAACCCCCAACAGTCATCTCACAACCAGATACTACTTACTGCTAGGTCTCTTCTCCAGATGTAACCACAACAACCATCTCACAACCAGATATCCACTTACTGCAGGTCACTTTCTTTCAGAATGTAACCCACAACAGTCATCTCTCACCAGATACCCTACTTACTGCTAGGTCCTCTTCTTCAGAATGGTAACCCACAACAGCCATCTCACCACCATATACCCTACTTACTGCAGGTCTCTGCTCCAGAATGTAACCGCACAACTAGTCATCTTCACACCAGATACCTACTTACTGCTAGTCTGCTTCTCAGAATGTAACCCACAACATTCTTCTCCCACCAGATACTCTACTTACCTGCTAGTTCTCTTCTCCAGAACGATACCACAACAGTCTCTCAACACCAGATACCAACTTACTGCTAGGTCCTCTCTCCAGAATGTAACCCACAATAGTCAACTCACACCAGATCCTCTTACTGCTAGTCCTCTCTCCAGAATGTAACCCACAACAGTCACTCACAACCAGATAACCTACTTACGCTAGTCTCTTCTCCAGAATGTAAACCCCCAACATCATCCCACACCAGATCACCTACTTACTGCTATCTCTATCTCCAGAATGTAACCCCACACAGTCATCTCACACCAATACCTACTACTAGCAAGGTCTCTTCTCCAGAATGAACCCACAACAGTCATCTCACACAGATACCTACTTACTGCTAGGGTCTCTCTCCCAGACTGTAACCCACAACATTCATCTCAACACCAGATACCAACTACTGCTAGGTCTCTTCTCCAGAATGTAACCCACAACAGTCCATCTCACACCAGATACCTAACTTACTGCTCTATCACCACTGTCCACACTATCACACCGGGATTGATACTGTCCACCACTATCACCACTGCCCACATTATCACACACTGTCCACACTCTCACACACTGTCCACTGCCTGTCACACACGTCACACTATCACACACTGCCACCCTGTCAGACACACAGTCCACACTATCACACACTGTCCACTTCTGTCACACACGCCCACAACTATCACACACTAGCCACACTATCACACACTGTCCATCCCTGTCACACACTGCCACACTATCACACACTGTCCCACACTAATCACACACAGTCCACTCCTGTCACACACAGTCCCACTATCACGCACCTGTCCACACCTTCACACACAGTCCTACACTATCACACACTGCCCACACTATCACAGCTGTCCACACTACACTCACTGTCCTCACTATCACGACACATCACCACCTCTCATCAACCATCCATCTCAATTATCATTCTCCCTCTCACCAGAACTCATCCAGCCATTTACCTCTCTTACCCAACCTCCACTAACAAACCTCTCACTAACACAACCCTTCCCCACCTTCACTGGAACCCTCCACCCTACCTAACACACCACCTCCATCTCCCAACCGTCATGCCAACCTCAGCATCTGACCCCCAAACACTGACATTATTGCCGGACTCCTGTACTCATCCCTCCACACTCTGATCTGCCACATATCATCCCTCCACACTCTGATCTGCCACATATCATCCCTCCACACACTGATCTGCCACATATCATCCCTCCACACTCTGATCTGCCACATATCATCCCTCCACACACTGATCTGCCACATATCATCCCTCCACACACTGATCTGCCACATATCTTCCCTCCACACTCTGATCTGCCATATATCGTCCCTCCACACTCTGATCTGCCACATATCATCCCTCCACACTCTGATCTGCCACATATCATCCCTCCACACTCTGATCTGCCACATATCATCCCTCCACACTCTGATCTGCCACATATCATCCCTCCACACTCTGATCTGCCACATATCATCCCTCCACACTCTGATCCGCCACATATCATCCCTCCACACTCTGATCCGCCACATATCATCCCTCCACACTCTGATCTGCCACATATCATCCCTCCACACTCTGATCTGCCACATATCGTCCCTCCACACACTGATCTGCCACATATCATCCCTCCACACTCTGATCTGCCACATATCATCCCTCCACACTCTGATCCGCCACATATCATCCTCCACACTCTGATCCGCCACATATCATCCCTCCACACTCTGATCTGCCACATATCATCCCTCCACACTCTGATCTGCCACATATCATCCCTCCACACTCTGATCCGCCACATATCATCCCTCCACACTCTGATCCGCCACATATCATCCCTCCACACTCTGATCTGCCACATATCATCCCTCCACACACTGATCTGCCATATATCATCTCTCCACACTCTGATCTGCCATATATCATCCCTCCACACTCTGATCTGCCACATATCATCTCTCCACACTCTGATCTGCCATATATCATCCCTCCACACTCTGATCCGCCACATATCATCCCTCCACACTCTGATCTGCCACATATCATCCCTCCACACTCTGATCTGCCACATATCGTCCCTCCACACTCTGATCTGCCACATATCATCCCTCCACACTCTGATCTGCCACATATCATCCCTCCACACTCTGATCTGCCACATATCATCCCTCCACACTCTGATCTGCCACATATCATCCCTCCACACTCTGATCTGCCACATATAATCCCTCCACACTCTGATCTGCCACATATCAACCCTCCACACACTGACCTGCCACATATCATCCCTCCACACACTGATCTGCCACATATCATCCCTCCACACTCTGATCTGCCACATATCCCTCGGACTACCATATTAAATATAACTTCTCATCAACGTTATTTCTTACCTCCATGAGGTTTCTTTATTCCACATAATACAACAGCCTTTAAATAAAAATAATTCAAAGGGTAAAAACCTATCTTTCACACACAAACACACATACACATTATACTGTGACTGTTAGATACACCTGTGCACTTGTTAATGTAAATATCTAAGTAGCCAATTACGTGGCAGCATCTCAGTGCTTAACAGTATACAGACTTGGCCACGATGTTCACTTGTTGCTCTGACCAAACATTAGAATGTGGGAAAAATGTGTTGTAAGTGACTTTGTGGAATGATTGCTGATGCCAGTGTGGATGGAGTGTCTCAGACACTGTTGATGATCGAGACTCATGCAACATATGGGATCTTTATTAAAAAAAACCGTTTATCACACAGTAGCTTCATCAGTCCAATACAAAGCAGAAAGGTGTAAAGAGATGACTAGTTTGAGGTAATCAGTTGTTATTGATTAAATACCACTCGTTCGTGCTACATTACGATAATGCTTGTAGAGGCTAGTTCACCAAACGGGGAGTAGAATGAAATTAGCTCTGGAGGCACCCACACCACCATATGTCCTCGGATCACGGTACAACACCTAGCTCTGCTGGGTGAGGGATTCTTGTAGCCTGGAATACTGCTGTACATTAACATCCGCATTCAAGGAAGGTGAAATTGCAGATCTAGAGACTGTGCACCTATAAGTTCCATCAAACACCTTTACTGGGAGCGCCTGAAAGCACTTGTACTCAATGGAGCGCAGGCGAGAGAGATATATCATAATCTACACCTGGAAGACTCTGGAGGGACTGGTCCCTAATATGCACACAGAAATCACTCCATACGAAAGCAAAAGACTTGCCAGGCGATGCAACATACCCCCACTGAAAAATAGGGACGTCACTGGTACACTAAGAGAAAATACAATAAGTGTCCGGGGCCCAAGACTGTTCAACAGCCTCCCACCAACAATAAGAGGTATTACCAGTAGACCCCTGGTTGTCTTCACGAGGGAGCTGGACTATACCTAGTCAGTGCCGGATCACCCGGGCTGTGGTTCGTACGTTAGATTGCGTGCGTCCAGCAGTAACAGCCTTGTTGATCAGTATCTGATCCACCGGGAGGCCTGGTCGTGGACCGGGCCGCAGGGGTGTTGATCCCTGGAATACCCTCCAGGTAGACTTCAGGAAGACCGTGGGTTAGAACGTCGTGGAATTTTCGCTCATCATGAGACAGGCTAAAACAACACGGGTTCGATCCCCCGCAGTCGACATTTGAGTTAATATATATAAATATACATATAAATTATGGTTACGAAATATTAGTTTCCATCAGAGGATGCACCACCCTTAACACCTATACATAATACGTACGACTGTCAGGTAACATATATCATCTGGGTCTTCAAACTTTAACACAAAATATTAAACACATTACAAAAACCTTCACGTGCACGATGGAGACTTAACACATTCAAACTCGTGTTGTAAACTGAATAAAAAGTTAAATATTGTTGACGAGTGTCACTTTTGTCAACGATTACTTGTTCTGCAAGCTGATAATAATAATAATAATATTAATAATAATAATAATAACGAGAGAGGTAGATAGAGCGAGTGTGGTGGGTAGTGAGACACAAGGTAGAGGGTGTGTGGGTAAGTGAACACAAGGTAGAGGTGTGGTGGTATGAACACAAGGAAGAGGTGTGGTGGGTAGTTAGAGACACAAAGGGGTGGTGGGTAGTGAGACACAAGAGGGTGTGGGTTGGGTAGTGAGACACAAAGAAGAGGGTGCTTGGGTAGTGAGACACAAAGAGAGGGGTTTGGGGTAGTGAGACCCAAGAGGATGTGGTGTGTGGTGAGACACAAGGAAGAGGTGTGGTGGGTAGTGAGACACAAGGTAAGAGGGTGTGGTGGGTAAGTGAGACACAAAGGAAAGGGTGTGGTGGGTAGTGAGACACAGGGCAGTGTGCGTGGAGGTAGGGAGACACAAGGAAGAGGGTGTGGTGGGTATGAGACAAAAGGATAGAGGTGTGGTGGGTAGTGAGACCCAAGGTAGAGGGAGTGGTGGGTAGTGAGGACAAAAGGTATAGGGTGTGGGTGGTAGTGTATCGGGACGACACAAGGAAGAAGGGGGGGGTGGGGGGTTTGGAGGGTAGTGAGACACAAGGAAGAGGGTGTGGTGGGTAGTGAGAAACACAAGAGAGGGCGTTGGAGGCAGTGACACACAAGGGCAGAGGGTGGGGTGGTAGTGAACACAAGGTAGAGGTGTGGTGGTAGTGCGACACAAGGAAGAGGATGTGGTGGGCAGTGAAGACACAAGGAAGAGGGAGTGGTGGGTAGTTGAGACACAAGGAAAGGCTTGTGGTGGTAGTGAGACACAAGGAAGAGGGTGTGGTGGGGTAGTGAACCACAAGGAAGAGGGTGGTGTGAGTCGTGAGACACAACGAAGAGAATAGGTGGGGTAGTGAACCATGAAGAGGGTGTGGTGGGCAGTGAGAAACAAAAAGAGGGTGTGTGTTTGTAGAGACACAAAGGAAGAGGGGTAAGTGGGTAGTCAGACACAAGGAAGAGGGTGTGGTGGGTATGGAGCCAAAAGGGAATAGAGTGGTGATGGGTAGTAAGAGACACAGAAGAGGGTGGTGGTGGGTAGTGAGAGACACAACAAAAGAGGGTGTAGTGGGTATGAAGACACAAGAGGGTGGGTGGGTATGGAAGACCAGGGGGAGTGTGTAGTGAAGACCCAAGGAACAGGAGTGGTGGGTTTAGTGAAGAGAAAAGGAAGAGGGTGTAGTGGTAGTGAAGACAAGGAAGGGTTATAGTGGTAGTGAGAGACACAAGAGGGTGTGGTGGGTAGTGAGAAACACAAGAGGGTGTGGTGGGTAGTGAGACACAAGGAAGAGGGTGTGGTGGGTAGTGAGACACAATGAAGAGGGTGTGGTGGGTAGTAAGACACAAGGAAGAGGGTGTAGTGGGCAGTGAGAGACACAAGATGGTGTGGTGGGTAGTGAGAGACACAAGAGGGTGTGGTGGGTAGTGAGACACAAGGATGATGGAGTGGTGGGTAGTGAGAGATACAAGGAAGAGGGTGTGGTGGTAGTGAGAGACACAAGGAAGAGGGTGTGGTGGGTAGTGAGACACAAGGAAGAGGGTGTGGTGGGTAGAGAGACACAAGGAAGAGGGTGTGGTCAGGTAATGAGAGGACACTAGGAAGAGGGTGTGGTGGTATGAGACACAATGAAGAGGGAGTGTGATAGTGAGACAATAAGAGGGTGTGGTGGGTAGTGAGAACAGCAGTGTGTGTGTGGGTATGAGACACAAGGAAAGAGGTGTGGTGGGTAACCGAGACACAAGAGGGTGTGGTGGGTAGTTGGGAGACACAAAGAAAGGGTGTGGGTGGGTAGTGAAGACACATGAGGGTTGGTGGGTAGTGAGACAAGGGGGAGGCGTGGGTAAGTGAACACACGGAACAGGGTGTGGTTGGTAGTGGAGAGAGAAAAGGAAGGGGTGTAAGTGGTGGTGAAAGACAAGGAAAGGGTTTAGTGGGAGGAGAGACACAAGAGGTGTGGAGGGTAGTGAGAAACACAAGAGGGTGTGAGTAGTGAGACACAAGGAATATGTTGTGTTGGGTCGTGAGACACCAGGAATAAGGTGTGGTGGAGTAGTGTACACAAGGAAGAGGTGTGGTGGTGGGTAGGTGGAGACAAAAGGTAAGGGTGGGGTGGGTAGTGAACACTAGGAAGAGGTGCCGGGTGGAAGTGAAACCACAACACCACAAAGAAGACGGATGTGGTGGGTATGAGACAAAACAAGAAGAGGGTGTGGTGGGAAGTGAACTACAAGGAAGAGGTTGTGGGTAGTGAGACACAAGAAGAGGGGGTTCTGGTGGGTAAGAGAGACAAAAGGAAGAGGGTGGGTGGATAGTGAAGACACAAGGAAGAGGTTTTGGTGGTAGGGAGACCATGAAGGGTGTGTGGTGGGGGTAGTGAGTACACAAGGAAAGAGGGTGTGGTGGGTAGTGCGACACTAGGAAGAGGGTGTGGTGGGTGGGAATAGTGAGACACAGGATAGGGTGTGTAGGTATGAACATAAGGTAGCAGGTGTGAGGGTAGTGAGACACAAGGAAGAGGGTGTGGTGTGTTGTGAGACACAAGGAAGAGGGTGTGGTGGGTAGTGAGACACACAAGGAAGAGGGTGTGGTGGGTAGTGAGACACAAGGAAGAGGGTGTGGTGGGTAGTGAGACACATGGCAATGTGTGTGGTGGGTAGTGAGACACAAGGAAGAGGGTGTGGTGGGTAGTGAGACAAAAGGTAGAGGGTGTGGTGGGTAGTGAGACACAAGGAAGAGGGAGTGGTGTAGTGAGACAAAAGGTAGAGGGGTGTGGTGGGGTAGTGAGCCACAAGGAAGAGGGTGTGGATGGCTAGTGCGACACAAGGAAGAGGGTGTGGTGGGTAGTGAGCCACAAGAAGAGGCGTTGAGGCAGTGAGACAACAAAGAAGAGGGTGTTGTGGTATGAGACCAAATAGAGGGTGTGGTGGGAAGTGAGACAACAAGGAAACAGGATGTGGTGGTAGTGAGACACAAGGACGAGGGTGTGGTGGTATGAGACAAATGAAGGGGGGTGTGTGGGTAGTGAGACACACGGAAGAGAGTGGTGGTGGATAGTGAGACCACAAGAAGAGGGTGTGGTGGGTAGTGAGACACAAGGAAGAGGATGTGGTGGGAAGTGAGACACAAGGAAGAGGGTGTGGTGTGTAGTGAGACACAACGAAGAGGGTGAGGTGGGTAGTGAGACAATGAAGAGGGTGTGGTGGGCAGTGAGAAACAAGAAAGAGGGTGTGGTGGTTTGTGACGACACAAGGAAGAGGGTGTAGTGGGGTAGATCAACACAAGGAAAGGTTTGGTGGGTAGTAAGAGACAAAAGGAAGAGGGTGTGGTGGGTAGTGAGAGACACAACAAAGAGGGTGTAGTGGGTAGTGAGAGACACAAGAGGGTGTGGTGGGTAGTGGAGACAAGGGGGAGTGGTGGGTAGTGAGACACAAGGAACAGGGTGTGGTGGGTAGTGAGAGAGAAAAGGGAGAGGAGTAGTGGGTAAGTGAAAGACAAGAGAGGGTTTAGTGGGAAGTGAGAGACACAAGAGGGTGTGTGGTAGGGAAGAAACCTCAAGAGGGTGTGGTGGGTATGAGACACAAGAAGCGGTGGTGGGTAGTGAGACACAATAAGAGGGTATGGTGGGTAGTAGGGAGACCCAAGGAAGAGGGTATAGTGGGCATGAGAGACACAAGAGGTGTGGTGGTAGTGAGAGAACACAAGAGGGCGTGGTGGTATGAGACCACAAGGAGATGGAGTGGTGGGGTAGTGAGCGATACAAGGCAGAGGTGTGGTGGGTAGTAGAGAGACACAAGGGAAAGAGGTGTGGTGGTATGAGACACAAGGAAAGGGTGTGGTGTTAGAGAGACACAAGGAAGAGGTTTGGTGGGTAATGAGAGACACAAGGAAGAGGGTGTGGTGGGTAGTGAGACACAATGAAGAGGGTGTGGTGGATAGTGAGACAATGAAGAGGGTGTGGTGGGTAGTGAGACACAAGGAAGACAGTGTAGTTGGCATCAGAAGAACACTAAAGGGTGTGGTGGGTAGTGAGAGACACAAGGAAGAGGGTGTAGTGGGTAGTGAGAGACACAAGAGGGTGTGGTGGGTAGTGAGAGACACAAGAGGGTGTGGTGGGTAGTGAGACACAAGGAAGAGGGAGTGGTGGGTAGAGAATACAAGAAGAGGGTGTGGGTTGGGTAGTGAGAGACACAAGGAAGAGGGTGTGGTGGGTAGTGAGACACAAGTAAGAGGGTGTGGTGGGTAGTGAGACACAAGGAAGAGGGTGTGGTGGGTAGTGAGACAATGAAGAGGGTGTGGTGGGTAGTGAGACAAGGAAGAGGGTGTGGTGGATAGTGAGATACAAAGAATAGGGTGTGATTGGTAGTGAGAGACACAAGGAAGAGGGAGCAGTGGGAAGTGAGACAAGGAAGAAGGTGTGGTGGGTAGTGAGAGACACAAGGAAGAGAGGTGTAGTTGGTAGTGAGACTAGGAAATAGTGTGGTGTTTTAGTGAGTCACAAGGAATCGGGTGTGATTGGTAGTGAGAGCCACAAGGAAAGAAGGGGTGTTGGTAGTGAGAGACCAAGGAAGAGGTGGGGGTGGGGTATGAAGACACAACAAAGAGGGGTGTAGTGGGTAGTGAAGACGAAAGGAATAGGGATGATGGTAGTAAGAGACACCAAGGAAGAGGGTGTAGTGGGGTAGAGTGAGAGACAAGGACGAGGGTGGTGGTGGTAGTGGAGACAAGGGGGAGTGGTGGGTAGTGAGACACAAGGAAGAAGGTGTGGTGGGTAGTGAGACACAAGGAAAAGGGTGTGGTGGATAGTGAGACAATGAAAAGAGGGAGTGGTGGGTAGTGAGACCACCAGGAAGAGGTGTGGTGGGTATGAGACACAAGGAAGAGGGTGTGCGAGTGTAAGTGAACCACAATGACGAGGTGTGGAGGGTAGTGAGACAAGGAAGAGGGTGTGGTGGGTAGTGAGACACAAGGAAGAGGGTGTGGTGGGTAGTGAGACAAAAGGTAGAGGGTGTGGTGGGTAGTGAGACACTAGGAAGAGGGTGTGGTGGGAAGTGAAACACAAAGAAGACGGTGTGGTGGGTAGTGAGACACAAGGAAGAGGGTGTGGTGGGTAGTGAGACACAAGGAAGAGGGTGTTGTAGGTAGAGAGGAGACACAAGGACAGAGGGTGTTGGTGGGTATAGAGACCCAATAAGGAAGAGGGTGGGTGGATAGTGAGTCACAAGAAGAGGTTTGGTGGGTAGGGAGAACAATTGAAGGGTTGTGGTGGGTAATGAGACACAAGGAAAGGGGTGGTGGGTAGTGCGAAACGCACGGTATAGTGGTGGTCGGTAGTGAGACACAAGTAGAAGGTGTGGTGGTAGTGCGACACAAGGAAGAAGGGTGTGTGTGTTGAGGACACAAGGAAGACGTGTGGTGGGTAGTGAGACACACAAGGAAGAAGGGTGTGGAGGGTAGTGAGACACACAAGGAAGGAAGGGTGTGGTGGGTATTGAGAGACACAAGAAGAGGGTGTCGTGAGGGTAGTCAAACAAGAAGAGTGGTGTGGTTGGTTAGTGAGACACAAGGAATAGGGTGTGATTGGTAGTGGAGAGACACACGGAAGAGGGTGTGGTGGTAGTGAGACACAGAGGTAGAGGGTGTGGTGGGTAAGAGAGACAAAAGGCAGAGGGGGGAGGTGGAATATGAGACACAGGAAAAGGGTTGTGGGTTAGGGAGACAATGAAGGGTGTGTGGTGGTAGTGAGACACAAGGAAGAGGTGTGGTGGTAGTGAGACAACTACGGAAGAGGGTGTGTGGGAGTGAGACACAAGGAAGAGGGTGTGCTGGGTAGTGAGACACAAGGAAGTAGGGTGTGGTGACGGTAGTGAGACACAAGGTAAAACAAACAAAAAAAAATTAAAGGGTGTGGTGGGTAGTGAGACACAAGGTTAAGAAGGAGTGGTGGTAAGTGAGACACAAGGAAGAGGGTGTGTGTGTGGAGACACAAGAAGAGGGTGTGGTGGGTAGTGCGACACACAAGGAAGAGGTGTGTGGGTAGTGAACAACACAAGAAGAGGGTGTGGTGGGTAGGAGAGAACACAAGGAAAAGGTGGAGTGGTAGCAGATCACAAGGAAGAGTGTGTGGTGGGTAGTGAGGCCAACAAGGAATAGGTTGATTGTAGTGCGAGACACAAAAGAGGGTGTGGTAGTAGTGAGACACACAAGAAGAGGGTGTGGTGGGTAGTGAGAGACACAAGGAAGACGTGTAGTGTTAGTCAGATACAAGGAAGAGGGTGTGTGGGTACTGAGACACAAGGAATAGGTTGTGATGGGTAGTCAGAGACACAGGAGAGGGGGGAGGGTAGTGAGAGACACAAGAATAGGGTGTAGTGGTAGTGAGAGACACAAGAGGTGTGGTGGGTAGTGAGAGACACAGAATTGTGGGGTAGTGAGACACTAGGATAAGGTGTGGTGGGTAGTGAGACAAGAAGAGAGTGTGGTGGTATGAGAGACACAAGGAAGAGGTGTGGTGAAGTGAAGACACAAGGAAGCGGGTGACTTGGGAAGTGAGCGACACAAGGCAGTGGGCGTGGTGGGTAGTGAGAGACACCAGAAAGTGGGTGGTAATTGGGATAGTGAGAGACCAGTAAGAGGGTGTAGTGGGTAGAGAGAGACACACGGAAGAAGGTGTGGTGGTAGTGAGAGACACAAGGAAGAGGGTGGGGTAGGTAGTGAAGACACAAGAAGAGGGGGTGTAGTGGTCGTGAGAGTTACAAGGAATAGGGTGTGGTGGGTAGTGAGAGACACAAGGAAAGGGCGTGATGGTAGAGTGAGAGTCACAAGGAAGAGGGGTGTGGACGTAGTGAGAGACACAAGAAGAGGGTGTGTGGGTAGTGAGAGACACAAGGAAAGGGGGTGGTGGGGTAGTGAGACACACAAGCAAGAGGGTGTGGTGGGTAGTGCGAAACACAAGGAATGAGTGTGGGTAGAAGTGAGAGACGCCAGGAAGAGGGTGTAGTGGGTAGGAAGAGTTACAAGGAATAGGGTGTGGTGGTAGTGAGACACAAGGACAGAGGGTGTGGTGGGTAGTGAGAGACAACACGGACGAGGGTGTGGTGGGTAGTGAGAGACCCAAGGAAGAGGGTGTACCGTAGCGGAGACACAAGGAAGAAGGGTGTGGTGGGAAGTGAGAGACACAAGGAAGAGGTGTGTTAAGTAGGAGAGACACAAGGAAGAGGGTGTATGGGTAGTGAGAGATACAAGGAAGAGGGTGTAGTGGTAGTGAGAGGCATAATGACGAGGGTGGTAGTGGGTAGTTAAGAGACACAAGAGGTTGTGGTGGGTCGTGATAGACAAGAGGGTGTTCCGGTATGAGACACAAGGAAGAGGGTGTGGTGTCTGTGAGACCCAAGAAAGAGGTTGTGGTGGGTAGTGAGACACCAGGAAGAGGGTGTGGCGGGTAGTGCAGACAATTAAGACGGGTGTTGTGGTAGTGAGACACAGGTAGAGGGTGTGGTGGTAGTGAGACACAAGGAATAGGGTGTGGGTGGGTAGTGAAGACACAAGGAATAGGTGAGGTGGGTAAAGGAGACACAAGAAAGCGGTTGGTGGGATAGTGAGACAACAAGGGAATAGGGTGTGATGGTAGAGAAGACACAAGAAGTGCGGAGGTAGTGAGAGGATCAAGGCAGAAGGTGTGGGTGGGTTAGTGAGAGACACAAGGAGGAGTGTGGCGATGTGAACACACGGAAGCGGTGTGTGGTATAGTGGAGACACAAGGAATAGGTGTGAAAGGTAGTGAATACAAGGAATTGGGTTTGTAGGGTGTGAGAGACACAAGAAAGAGGGTGTGGAGTAGTGACCGCCACAAGAGGGGGCGGGTGGGTAGTGAGGGGGGGGAAGGGGGGGGGAGACACAAGAGGGTGTGGTGGGTAGTGAGACACAAGGAAGAGCGTGTAGTGGGTAGTGAGAGACACAAGAGGGTGTGATGGGTATTGAGAGACACAAGAGGGTGTTGCGGGTAGTGAGACACAAGCAAGAGGGTGTGGTGGTTAGTGAGACACAAGGAATAGGGTGTGATGGGTAGTGACACACAAGGAAGAGGGTATAGTGGGTAGTGAGAGATACAAGGAAGAGGGTGTAGTGGATAGTGAGAGCCACAAGGAAGAGAGTGTAATGGGTAGTTAGAGACACAAGAGGGTGTGTTGGGTAGTGAGAGACAAGAGGGTGTTGTGGGTAGTGAGACACAAGGAAGAGGGTGTGGAGGGTAGTGAGACACAAGGAAGAGGGTGTGGTGGGTAGTGAGACACAAAGAAGAGGGTTGGTGGATAGTGATACAATTTAGAGGGTTGGTGGGCAGTGAGACAAAGGTACGGGTGCGGTGGGGTAGTGAGACACAAAGAATAGGGTTTGGTGGGTAGTGAGAGAGGACACAAGGACGAAGGTGAGTGGGTACTGAATACAAGAAAGAGGTGTGGTGGGATAGTGAGACACAAGGAATCGGGTGTGATGGGTAGTGAGAGACACAAGAAGGGTGCGGGTGGTAAGTGAGAGACACAAGGAAGAGTGTGTGGTGGGTAGTGAGGAGCCACAATGGGTGTGGCGGTAGAGACACAAGGAAGAGGGTTGTGGTGGTTAGTGAGACCCAAGGAATAGGGTGGGGGGGGGGGGTGATGGGTCGTGAAGATACAAGAATTGGTTGTGGGTATGAGCAGGCACAATGAAGAGGGTGAGTGGGTTAGTGAGAGACACAAGAGGTGTGGTGGGTAGTGAGAGACCCAAGAGTGGGTGGTGGGATAGTGAGACCACAAGAGGAGTGGGGTGGGTAGTGAGACACAAGGAAGAGCGTGTAGTGGGTAGTGAGAGACACAAGAGGATGTGATGGGTATTGAGAGACACAAGAGGGTGTGGCGGGTAGTGTGACACAAGCAAGAGGGTGTGGTGGTTAGTGAGACACAAGGAATAGGGTGTGATGGGTAGTTACACACAAGGAAGAGGGTTTGGTAGGTAGTGAGAGACACAAGGAAGAGGGTGTAGTGGGTATTGAGACACACAAGGAAGGGCGTGTGGTGGGTAGTGAGAGACACAAGGAAGTGGGTGTGGTGGGTAGTGAAACAATGAAGAGGGTGTGGTGGGTAGTGAGACACAAGGAATAGGGTGTGGTGCGTAGTGAGACACAAGGAAGAGGGTGTGGTGGGTAGTGAGACACAAGATGGTGTGGTGGGTAGTGAGAGACACAAGAGTGGGTGGTGGGTAGTGAGAGACACAAGCGGGTGTGGTGGGTAGTGAGAGAGACAAGAGGGTGTGGTGGGTATTGAGAGACACAAGAGGGTGTGGCGGGGAGTGAGACACAAGGAAGAGGGTGTGGGGTCAGTGAAGACACAAGAGGGTGTGGTGGGTAGTGATAGAGAACAGGCACGAGGTGTTGTGGGAATTGAGGCACACAAGGAAGAGGGTGTGGTGGGTAGTGAGAGACAGAAGGAAGTGGGTGTAGTGGGTAGTGAGAGACACAAGGAAGAGGGTGTGGTGGGTAGTGAGAGACACAAGGAAGAGGGTGTGGTGGTAGTGCGACACAAGAAGAGGGTGTGGTGGTTAAGTGAGAACCCAAGGAATAGGGTGTGATTGGTAGTGACACACAAGGAAGAGGGTTTGGTGGGAAGTGAGAGACACAAGGAAGAGGGTGTTGTGGGTATTGAGGCACACAAGGAAGAGGGTGTGGTGGGTAGTGAGAGACACAAGCGGGTGTGGTGGGTATAGAGCGACACAAAGGGTGTGGCGGAGTGATACACAAGGAAGAGGGTGTGGTGGTTAGTGAGACACAAGGAATAGGGTGTGATTGGTAGTGACACACAAGGAAGAGGGTTTGGTGGGAAGTGAGAGACACAAGGAAGAGGGTGTTGTGGGTATTGAGGCACACAAGGAAGAGGGTGTGGTAGGTAGTGAGAGACAGACGGAAGAAGGTGAAGTGTGTAGTGAGAGACACAGAAGAGGGTGTGGTGGGTAGTGAGAGACACAAGGAAGAGGGTGTGGTGGGTAGTGAGACACAAGGAAGAGGGTGTGGTGGGTAGAGAGACACAAGGAAGAGGGTGTGGTGGGTAATGAGAGACACAAGGAAGAGGGTGTGGTGGGTAGTGAGACACAATGAAGAGGGTGTGCTGGATAGTGAGACAATGAAGAGGGTGTAGTGGGTAGTGAGACACAAGGAAGACAGTGTAGTGGGCAGTCAGAGACACTAGAGGGTGTGGTGGGTAGTGAGAGACACAAGGAAGAGGGTGTAGTGGGTAGTGAGAGACACAAGAGGGTGTGGTGGGTAGTGAGAGACACAAGAGGGTGTGGTGGGTAGTGAGACACAAGGAAGAGGGAGTGGTGGGTAGTGAGAGATACAAGGAAGAGGGTGTGGTGGGTAGTGAGAGACACAAGGAAGAGGGTGTGGTGGGTAGTGAGACACAAGTAAGAGGGTGTGGTGGGTAGTGAGACACAAGGAAGAGGGTGTGGTGGGTAGTGAGACACAAGGAAGAGGGTGTGGTGGTAGAGAACCAAGGAAAGGGTGTGGTGGGTAGTGAGACAATGAAGAGGGTGTGGTGGGTAGTGAGACAAGGAAGAGGGTGTGGTGGATAGTGAGATACAAAGAATAGGGTGTGATTGGTAGTGAGAGACACAAGGAAGAGGGAGCAGTGGGAAGTGAGACAAGGAAGAAGGTGTGGTGGGTAGTGAGAGACACAAGGAAGAGAGTGTAGCGGGTAGTGAGACAAGGAAGAAAGTGTGGTGGTTAGTGAGTCACTAGGAATAGGGTGTGATTGGTAGTGAGAAACACAAGGAAGAAGGTGTGTTGGGTAGTGAGAGACACAAGGAAGAGGGTGTGGTGGGTAGTGTGGCGGAGGGACACAAGGAAGAGGGTGTGGGTGGGTAGTGAGCCAAAAGGAAATAGGGTGGTGAACGGTAGTAAAGAGACACAAGGAAGAGGGTGTAGTGGGTAGTGCGAGACAAGGAAAGTAGGTGTGGTTGTGTAAGTGGAGACCAATTGGGGGGAGTGGTGGGTAGTGAGACACAATGAAGAAGGTGTGGTGGTATGAGACCCAAGGAATAGGGTGTGGTGGCTAGAGAGACCCCGACGAGGTGTGGGTATTGAGATACACGGAAGAGTGTGGTGGGAATGATACACCGAGGCAGAGGGTGTGGTGTGTAAGAGACCCAAAGAAGAGGGTGTCGTGGTTAGAGAGACAATGAAGAGTGTGGTGGAGGTAGTAGACAAAAAGGAAGAGGTGTGGTGTTAGTGAGACAAAAGGTAGAGGGTGGGGTGGTAGTGAGACACTATGAAGAGGTGAGGAGGGAAGTGAAACAAAAGAAGAACGGAGTGGGTGGGTAGTGAGACACAAGAAGAGGGTGTGGTGGGTAGTGAGACACAAGGAAGAGGGTGTGGGTGGGTAGTGAGACACAAGGTAGAGAAAAAGTGTTTTTATGGGTAAGGAGAGACAACAGGAGAGGGTGTTGTTGATAGTAAGACACAAGGAAGAGGGTTTGGTGGGTAGGAGACAATGAAGTGTGTGATGGTTAGTGAACACAAGAAGAGTGTGAGGTGGGGTAAGTGAGACTCTAGAAAGAGTGTTGGTGGGTAAGAGAACACCAGGTATAGGGGTGTGGTGGGTAGTGAGACACAAGTAGAATGTGTGGTGCGTAGTGAGAGACAAGACGAGGCGTGGCGTTAGTGAGACACAAGAAGCGGGTGTGAGGGTAATGAGGAACCCACAGGAAGCGGGTGTGGTGGTAGTGAGCCACACAAGGAAAGGTGTTGGTGGTATTGAGCGACACAAGGAAGAGGGTGTATTGGGAAGTCAGACACAAGTAAGAGTGTGTGGTGGGTAGTGAGACACAAGGAATAGGGTGTGATTGGTAGTGAGAGACACAAGGAAGAGGGTGTGGTGGGTAGTGAGACACAAGGTAGAGGGTGTGGTGGGTAGAGAGACAAAAGGAAGAGGGTGTGGTGGATAGTGAGACACAAGGAAGAGGGTTTGGTGGGTAGGGAGACAATGAAGGGTGTGTGGTGGGTAGTGAGACACAAGGAAGAGGGTGTGGTGGGTAGTGAGACACTAGGAAGAGGGTGTGGTGGGGAGTGAGACACAAGGAAGAGGGTGTGGTGGGTAGTGAGACACAAGGAAGAGGGTGTGGTGGGTAGTGAGACACAAGGTATAGGGTGTGGTGGGTAGTGAGACACAAGGTAGAAGGTGTGGTGGGTAGTGAGACACAAGGAAGAGGGTGTGGTGTGTTGTGAGACACAAGGAAGAGGGTGTGGTGGGTAGTGAGACGCACAAGGAAGAGGGTGTGGTGGGTAGTGAGACACACAAGGAAGAGGGTGTGGTGGGTAGTGAGAGACACAAGGAAGAGGGTGTAGTGGGTAGTCAGACACAAGGAAGAGTGTGTGGTGGGTAGTGAGACACAAGGAATAGGGTGTGATTGGTAGTGAGAGACACAAGGAAGAGGGTGTGGTGGGTAGTGAGACACACAAGGAAGAGGGTGTGGTGGGTAGTGAGAGACACAAGGAAGAGGGTGTAGTGGGTAGTCAGACACAAGGAAGAGGGTGTGGTGGGTATTGAGACACAAGGAATAGGTTGTGATGGGTAGTAAGAGACACAAGGAAGAGGGAGTGGTGGGTAGTGAGAGACACAAGGAAGAGGGTGTAGTGGGTAGTGAGAGACACAAGAGGGTGTGGTGGGTAGTGAGAGACACAGGAGAGTGTGGTGGGTAGTGAGACACAAGGAAGAGGGTGTGGTGGGTAGTGAGACACAATGAAGAGGGTGTGGTGGGTAGTGAGACACAATGAAGAGGGTGTGGTGGGTAGTGAGACAATGAAGAGGGTGTGGTGGGTAGTGAGAGACACAAGGAAGAGGGTGTGGTGAGTAGTGAGAGACACAAGGAAGAGGGTGAAGTGGGAAGTGAGAGACACAAGGAAGTGGGCGTGGTGGGTAGTGAGAGACACAAGAAAGTGGGTGCATTGGATAGTGAGAGACAAGTAAGAGGGTGTAGTGGGTAGTGAGAGACACAAGGAAGAAGGTGTGGTGGGTAGTGAGAGACACAAGGAAGAGGGTGTGGTGGGTAGTGAGAGACACAAGGAAGAGGGTGTAGTGGGCAGTGAGAGATAAGAAAGAGGGTGTAGTGTGTAGTGAGAGACACAAGGAAGAGGGTTTGGTGGGTAGTGAGAGACACAAGGAAGAGGGTTTGGTGGGTAGTGAGAGACACAAGGAAGAGGGTGTGGTGGGTAGTGAGAGACACAAGGAAGAGGGTGTAGTGGGTAGTGAGAGACACAAGGAAGAGGGTGTAGTGGGTAGTGAGAGACACAAGGAAGAGGGTGTAGTGGGTAGTGAGAGACACGAGGAAGAGGGTGTGGTGGGTAGTGAGAGACACAAGGAAGAGGGTGTGGTGGTTAGTGAGAGACACAATGAAGAGGTGTGGTGGGTAGTGAGAGACACAAGGAAGAGGGTGTAGTGGGTAGTGAGAGACACAAGGAAGAGGGTGTGGTGGGTAGTGAGAGACACAAGGAAGAGGGAGTGGTTGGTAGTGGAGACACAAGGAAGAGGGTGTAGTGGTTAGTAAGGCACAAGGAAGAGGGTGTAGTGGGTAGTGAGAGACACAAGGAAGAGGGTGTGGTGGGTAGTGAGAGACACAAGGAAGAGGGCGTGGTGGGCAGTGAGAGACACAAGGAAGAGGGTGTGGTGGGTAGTGAGAGACACAAGAAAGAGGGTGTTTTGGGTAGTGAGACACACAAGGAAGGGGGTGTGGTGGGTAGTGAGAAACACAAGGAAGAGGGTGGGGTAGGTTGTGAGAGACACAAGGAAGAGGGTGTAGTGGGTAGTGAGAGTTACAAGGAATAGGGTGTGGTGGGTAGTGAGAGACACAAGGAAGAGGGCGTGGTGGGTAGTGAGAGACACAAGGAAGAGGGTGTGGCGGGTAGTGAGAGACACAAGGAAGAGGGTGTGGTGGGTAGTGAGAGACACAAGGAAGAGGGTGTGGTGGGTCTTGAGACACACAAGGAAGAGGGTGTGGTGGGTAGTGAGAAACACAAGGAAGAGGGTGTGGTGGGTAGTGAGACACAAGGAAGAGAGTGTGGTGGGTAGTGAGACACAAGGAAGAGGGTGTGGTGGGTAGTGAGACACAAGGAAGAGGGTGTGGTGGGTAGTGAGACACAAGGAAGAGGGTGTGGTGTGTAGTGAGACACAAGGAAGAGGGTGTGGTGGGTAGTGAGACAATGAAGAGGGTGTGGTGGGGGGAGGGACACAAAGGAGAAGGGTGGGGTAGTGAACACAAGGAAGAGGTTTTGGTTGTTTGAACACAAGGAAGGGGGTTGTGGGGGGGGGTAGTGAGAACCAAGGAAGAGGGTGTGGTGGTAGGAGAACACAAGGAAGAGGGTTTGGGGGGAGTGAGGACACAAGGAAAAGGGTGGTTGGGTAGAGACACAAGGAAGAGTGGTGGGGGAGTGAAACAAGGGGAAAGGGGGGATGGTTGAGAGACACAAGGAAAGGTTTTTGGTGGGTAGTGAAGACACAAGGGAAAGGGGGGTTGGTGGGTGGAAGAAAAAGGAAAAGGGTTTGTGGGGTGTAAAACACGGGGAAAAGGTGGTGGGTTTGAGACAAAGGAAAGGTTGTGTTTTTGTAGAGACACAAGGAAAGGGGGGTGGGGTTGAAGACACAAGAAGGGGTTTGGGGTAGGAGGACACAAAGGGTGTGGTGGGTTGTGAGAGACACAGGAGGTGTGGTGGGTATGAGACACAAGGAAAGGGTGTTGGGGGGTGATAGAACAAGAAGAAGGGGGTGGGGGTAGTGAGACAAGAAGAGGGGGGA
>NC_069453.1:4295530-4324840 GCF_026875155.1 Cherax quadricarinatus | reverse complement strand
GAGGGTGTGTTGGTTAGTGTGACACAAGGAATAGGGTGTGATGGGTAGTGACACACAAGGAAGAGGGTTTGGTGGGTAGTGAGAGATACAAGGAAGAGGGTGTAGTGGGTAGTGAGAGGCACAAGGAAGAGAGTGTAGTGGGTAGTTAGAGACACAAGGGGGTGTGTTGGGTATTGAGAGACAAGAGGGTGTTGTGGGTAGTGAGACACAGGGAAGAGGGTGTGGAGGGTGTTGAGACACAAGGAAGAGGGTGTGGTGGGTAGTGAGACACAAGGAAGAGGGTGTGTTGGGTAGTGAGACAATTAAGAGGGTGTGGTGGGTAGTGAGACACAAGGTATAGGGTGTGGTGGGTAGTGATACACAAGGAATAGGGTGTGGTGGGTAGTGAGAGACACAAGGAAGAAGGTGTGGTGGGTAATGAGACACAAGAAAGAGGGTGTGGTGGGATAGTGAGACACAAGGAATAGGGTGTGATATGTAGTGAGAGACACAAGAGGGTGCGGTGGGTAGTGAGAGACACAAGGAAGAGGGTGTGGTGGGTAGTGAGAGACACAAGGAAGAGGGTTATTGGGTATATGAGACACATGAGGGTTGGGGTTTGGGTAGTTGAGCCAAGAGGGTTTTTTGGGGGTAGTGAAAACACAACAATAGGGTGTGATGGTGGGAAAGAGCCCACAAAAAAAGGGGTTAAGTGGGTATTGAAGACACAAGGAAGAGGGCGTAAGGGTAGGGGGGGGACAAAAAGAGGGTGTGGTGGGTAGGGGAAGGAAGCCACAAGGAAAAAGGGGGTGGGGGTAGTGGGGGGACCAAGAGGGTGTGGGGGGTATTAGACACAAAAGGGGGGGGGTGGGGGAGGAAAAAAAAAAAACCAAAGGGGGGGTTGGGGGGGGGGGTAGGAAGAGCCCAAGGGGGGTTTGGGGGGTTTAGTAAAGACCCAAGAAAAGATGGTGTGGTGGGTTAGGAGAAGACACAAGGGGTGGTGGGAAAGGAGCCACAAAAGAGCTGTATGGGTAGTGAGACACAAGGAAGGAGCGTGTAGTGGGTAGTGAAAAGACACAAGGGGTTGGTGGGTATTGAGAACACAAGAGGGGTGGGGGGGTTAGTGAGACACAAGGAAAGGGTGTGGGGGTTTTAGTGAGACAAAAGGGAAATTTAAGGTGTGATTGGTGTGACACACAAGGAAGAGGGTTTTGGGTGGGAAGTGAGAGACAACCTTTTTGGAAGAGGGAGTTGGGGGGTATTGAGGCACAAAAAAAGAGGGTGGGGTGGGTGGGGAGAGACACAAGGAAGGGGGTTTGAAGTGGGTAGTGAGAGACAAAAGGGAAAGGGAGGGTGTGGTGGGTATGGAGAAAAGAGGAAGAGGGTTTGGGGGGTATTGGAGAACAAGGAAGAGTTTTAAAGTCCGTATGAGAGACACAAGAAGATGTGGTGGGAAAGTGAACAAAAGGGGAAGAGGGGGTGGTGGTAGTGAGAGACAAAAGGGAAAAGAGGGTTTTGGGGGGTAGTAAAGAGCCCACAAGTAAAGGGGGTGAATGGGTAGAGAGAGACACAAGGAAAGGTGTATGGGTAGTGAGAGACACAAGGAAAAGGGGGGTAATGGGTAAAGGGGAGACCCCAAGGAAAGGGGGGTGGGGGGATGAGAGACACAAGGAAAGGGTGGGGTGGGTATTTGAGAGACCCCAAGGAAAGGGGTGGTGGTAGGGGAGAGCCCAAAAGGGAAGGGGGGTGAAGGGGGTATTTAGGACACTAGAAGGGGGTTGGGGGTGGGGGTAGTGAGAGACAAAAGGGAAGAGGGTTGGTTGGTATGAGAGACAAAAGGGAAAGGGGGGTGTGGGGGGGTAGGGGAAAAGACAAAAAGGGTAGGGGGTTTTTGAGGGGTATTGAGAGACAAAGGAAGAGGGTGGGGGTGGGGGGGAAGAACAGGGGAAAAGGGGGTTGTGGGGGGTAGGAGAGACAAAAGGGAAGAGGGTTGGGGGGAAAGTGAAGACAAAAGGGAAAAGAGGGTGTGGTGGGTGTAGGAGGACAAAAAAGGGGGGTTTTGGGTGGGTATTTGAGAGCACAGGGAAATGGTTTTGGGAAAGGTAGTGAGAGACAAAAGGGAAAGAGGGTGTGGTGGGTAGGGGAGAGATAAAAGGGGAAGGGGGTGTAGTGGGAGTGGACCCCCAAAAGGGAAGAGGGTGTGGGGGGTATGAGAGACAAAAGGAAGAGGGTGTGGGGGTTTAGTAAAGGGGACAAAAGGAAGGGGGGGGGGGTGAGGTAGGGAGAATACAAGGAAAGGGTGTAGGGGTAGTGAGACACAAAAGAAGGGGGTTTTGTGGGGGTTGGGAAGACAAAAGGGAAAGGGGGGTTTGGGGGGTAGGGGAGACCCCCAAAAGGAAAGGTTTTAGTGGGTTTAGTAAGGGGACACAAAGAAAAAGGGGGTGGGGTTTGGGTATGAGACACAAAAGGAAGAGGGGTGGGGTTAGTGGTTATTAGAGATACAAGGAAGAGTGGTGGTGGGTAAGGAGACAAAAAGGAAGAGGGTGTGGGGGGTTGTGAGAGACAAAAGGAAGGGGGGTTTTGGGGGGGGTAGTGAGAGACAAAAGGGAAAGAGGGTGTGGGGGTATGAAGACACAAGGAAGAGGGTGGGGGGTAGGAAGACAAAAAGGAAGGGGTGTGGTTTTGTGAGGGGACACAAGGAAAAGGGTGTGGTAGGGTAGTGAAGATAAAAGGGAAGGGGGTGTAGTGGGTATTGAAGGCACAAGAAAAGGAGGTGTAGGGGAAAGTTAGAGACACAAAGGGGTTTTGGGGGGTTGTGAGACACACAAGAAGAGGGTGGGTGGGTAGTGAGAGACAAAAGGAAGAGGGGTGGTGGGTATAGAAACACACAAGGAAGAGGGGTGTGTGGGTAGTGAAAGCCCAAAAAGAAAAAGGGTTGGGGGGGTTAGTGAGACACAAAAGGGGGAAAAGGGGTGGGGGGTTAGGAAGAAAAGGGAAAGGGGGTGTGGGGGTAGAGGGGAAAACATAAGGAAAAGAGTGGGGGTTGGGTATGAGAGACAAAAGGGAAAAGAGAGTGTGGTGGGTAGGAGAAAACACAAGGAAGAGAGTGGGGGGGGGTAGTGAAAGGACACAAAAAGAGAGTGTGGGGGGGTAGGGAGAGACAAAAGGGAAGAGTGTGTGGGGGGTTTAGTGAGAGACACAAGGAAGAGAGTGGGGTGGGTATTGAGAAAAAACAAAAGGGGAAGAGAGTGGGGGTGGGGTAGGGGAAGGACACAAGGAAGAGTGGTGGTGGTAGTGGGAGACAAAAGGAAAAGAGGGGTGGTGGGTATGAAAGAAAAAAGGGAAGAGGGTGGGTGGGTATGAAAAGACCCCAAGGGAGAGAGTTTGGTGGGTAGTGGGGAGCCCCCGGGGAAGAGAGTGGGTTGGGTAGGGAGAGACACAAGGAAGGGGGTTGTGGTGGGTAAAAAACCCCAAGGAAGAGTGTGTGGGGGGTATTGAGAGACACAAGGAAAAAGGGGGTTTTGGTTTGGGGTTTTAAAAGGGGAAAAAAGGAAGAGGGTGTGGTCTGTATGAGGGGCCACAAGGAAAGAGTGTGGGGGGTATTGAGAGACAAAAGGAAGAGGGTGTGGTGGGTAGTGAAACAAAAAGGAAGAGGGTGGGGGGGGGGGGTGGGTGAGGCCCCAAAATTAGAGGGTGTGGGGGGTTGTGAGAGACAAAAGGGAAGAGGGTGGGGTGGGTATAGAGCCCACAAGGAAGAGGGTTTTGGTTGGGTAGTGGAAAACAAAAGGGTTAGAGGGTGGGGTGGGTTGTGAGAGACCCCAAAGGAAAAGGGTGTGGGGTATTGAGAGACAAAAGGGAAGAGGGTGGGTGGGTAGTGGAGACAAAAGGGAAAGGGTGTGGGGGGTTTAGTGAAGACAAAAGGGGAAGAGAGTGGGGTGGGTAGTGAGGGGACAAAAGGGAAAGAGGGTGTGGGGGGGTGGGTGAGAGACAAAGGTAGAGGGTGTGGTGGGTTGTGAGAGACAAAAAAAGGGTAGAGGGTTTTGGTGGGTAGAGAGAGACACAAGGAAGGGGGTTTGGTTGTGGGAAAGTGAGGGGAACAAAAGGGAAAAGAGAGTGGGGGGTGGGTATGAGAGACCCAAGGAAGAGAGTGGGTGGGAAATGAGAGCCCACAAGGAAGAAGGTGGGGGGGTTTGGGGAAGACAAAAAGGAAAGATGTGGTGGGAAAATGAGAGAAAACAAGGAAGGGGGTGTGGGGGTTTTATTGAGAACACAAGGAAGAGAGTGGGGTGGGTAGTGAGAGAAAACAAGGAAGAGGGTGGGGGGTTATGAGAGACACAAGAAGAGAGTGGGGGGGTTGGTATGAGAGACAAGGAAAGGGTGTGGGGGGGTAGGGGAAGGAGACAAAAGGGAAGAGGGGGGGGGGTTTTGGGTAGTGAGAGACAAAAGGGAAAAGGGGTGGGGGGGGTAGGGGAAAAAACACAAGGAAGGGGGTTTGTGGTGGGAGTGGAGACACAAGGTAGAGGGTGTGGTGGGTTTTTAAAGGACAAAAAGGTTGAGGGTGTGGGGGGTAGTAAAGGAACAAAAGGGAAAGAGAGGGGGGTGGGAAAGGAGAACAAAAGGAAGAGAGTGGGGGTGGGAGTGAGGACAAAAGGGGAAAGTGTGGTGGGGTAGTGGGGGAACAAAAAGGAAAAGAGAGTGGGGGGTTTAGTGATAGACACAAAAAAGAGGGTGTGGGGGGGTAGTGAGAACACAAGGAAGAGAGTGTGGTGGGTGTGAGAGACAAAAGGGAAAAAGAGTTTTGGTGGGTGGGGAGAGACACAAGGAAAAGGTGTGGTGGGTAGGGGAAGACACAAGGAAAGGGTGGGGGGTAGGGGAGAGACCAAGGAAGAGAGTGTGGTGGGAAATTGAAGACAAAAAGGAAAGAGAGTGTGGTGGGTATTTAAGAAAAAGGAAAAGGGTTTGGTTTTGTAGTGAGAGCCCAAAAGGGAAGAGAGTGGGGGTGGGGTAGAGAGAAACAAGGAAGAGGGTTTTGGGTCTGAGTGAGAGACAAAGGAAAAAGGGGTTTTGGGGGTTTAGTGAGAGAAACAAGGAAGAGAGTGGGGTGGGAAATTGAGAGACACAAGGAAGGGATGGGGGGTTTAATTAAAGGACACAAGGAAGAGGGTGGTGGGTAGTGAGAGACACAAGGAAAAAGGGGTTTGGTGGGTAGTGAAGCCACAAGGAAGAGGGTGTGGGGGTAGTGAAGACAAAAAAGGAAGAGGGTGGGGTTTGGGTATGGAGACAAAAGGGTTAGGGGGTTTTGGGGGGTATTGAGAGCCCAAAAGGGTTTAGAGGGTGTGGGGGGTTTTTTGAGAAAAACCAAGGAAGAGGGTGTGGTGAGAAAGTAAAGAGACACAAGGAAGAGGGTGTGGGGGTATTGAGGGGACACAAGGGGGGGGTTGGGGGGGTGGGTGAGAGAAAAGGGAAAAGAGAGTGGGGGGTAGGGGAAGACAAAATTAAGAGAGTGTGGGGGGTTTTAGTGAGAGACCCAAGGAAGAGAGTGGGGTGGGTAGGGGAGAGACAAAAGGGAAAAGAGAGTGGGTGGGTAGTGAGAGAACAAGGAAGAGAGTGTGGTGGGTAGTGAAGACAAAAAAAAAAGAGTTTGTTGTGGGAAATTTGAGAGACACAGGAAGAGGGTTTTGGTCTGTAGTGAGAACACAAGGAAGAATTGTGGGGGGTAGTGAGAGCCCAAAAGGGAAAAGAGTGTGGTTGGGTAGGGGAGAGACAAAAAGGGAAGAGAGTGGGGGTGGGTAGTGAAGACCCCAAGGAAGAGATGGGGTGGGAAAGTGAGAGACACAAGACAGAGAGTGTGGGGGGTTATGAGAGACACAAGGAAAGATTTGGGGGGTTTAAGTGAGAGACAAAAAAGGAAGAGATTTGTGGTGGGTAGTGAGAAAACAAAGGAAAGAGTTTTGGGGGTTTGGAAGACACAAGGAAAGAGATGGGGTTGGTAGTGAAGACAAAAGGGAAAAGGGGGTTTTGGGGGGGTAGTGAGAACACAAGGAAGATGTGTAGTCCGTAGTTGAGGGGACCCAAGAAGATTGGTGGGAATGAGACACAAGGAAGAGGGTGTTGCTTTAGTGAGACAAAAAAGAAAGAGGGTGTAGTGGGTACAGAGAGCCCACAAGGAAGAGGGGGGGTTTGGGTAGTGAGAGAACAAGGAAGAGGGTGTGGGGGGATAGGAGAGACAAAAAGGAAGAGGGTGGGTGGGTAAAAGAGACAAAAGGGAAGGGGGTGTAGTCGAAAGTGAGAGACAAAAGGAAGGGGGTGCCCTTGGGGTAGTGAGACCCCAAGGAAGGGGGGGTTGAGGGGGTATGAGAGACAAAAGGGAAAAGGGGGTTGTAGTGGGAAATTTAAAAACAAAAGGGAAGAGGGGGGTGGGTAGTGAGAGAGCCCAAGGGAAGTGGGGGGGAATGGGTATTTTAGAGACACAAGGAAGAGGGTGTGGTGGAAAGGGGAAGACAAAAAGGGAAAAAAAAAAAGGGGTGTGAGGGTATGGGAGACAAAAAGGAGGGGGGGTGTAGGGGGCAGTGAGAGACACAAGAAAGAGGGGGGAAAGTTTTGTAGTGAGAAAACACAAGGAAGGGGGTTTTGGGGGGTATTAAAGAAAACGGGAAGGGGGTTTTTGGTGGGAGTGAGAAAACGGGGGAAGAGGGTGTGGTGAGTTTTGGAAAAACAAAAGGAAAAGAGGGTGAATTTGGAAGTGAGAGACACAAGGAAGGGGGCGGGGGTTGGTAGTGAGAAACAAAAAGGAAGTGGGTGAAAGGGGGTTTTGGGGGAAACAAGAAAAGGGGGTGTAGTGGGTAGTAAAGAGACAAAAGGAAGGGGGGTGGGGAGGGTATGAGAGACAAAAGGAAAGAGGTGGGTTTGGGTAAGAGAGACACAGGGAAGATTGTGTGGGGGGGTAGTGAAGACAAAAGGAAGGGGGTGTTTTGGGGTAAAGAGAGACACGGGAAGGGGGGTGTAGTGGGCAGTGAGAGAACAAAAAGAGATTTGTAGCGGGGTATTGAGAGACACAAAAAGATTTTTTGGTTTGGGTAGTGAGAGCACAAAAAAATTTGTGGGGGGGTATGAGAGAAAAAGGGAAAGGGGGGGGTTAGGGTAGTGAGAAAACAAAAGGGGAAAAAGGTTGTAATGGGTAAGAGAGACCAAGGAAAAAAGGTGTGGGGGGTATGAAGACACAAGGAAGGGGGTTTTTTTGGGGGGTTAGTGAGAGACCCCAAGGAAGGGGGGTTTTTGGTGGGTAGTGAGAGACACAAGGAAGGGGGTGTAGTTTTTAGGGGAGAGACAAAAGGGAAGAGGTGTGGGGGGTAGTGAGAGACAAAAGGGAAGAGGGTGGGGTTTGGGTTATGAGAACACAAGGAAGAGGGTTTTGGTTTTGGAAGTGAGAGACAAAAAGGGAAAGGGTTTTTTTTGGGAAGTGAGAGCCAAAAGGGAAGGGGGTGTGGTGGGAAGTGAAAAACCAGGGGGAAAAGAGGGTGTTTTTGGGTAGAAGACACAAGGAAATGTTTGGGGGGTAGTGAGAAAACACAAGGAAGGGGGTTTTGGGGTTGGGTATGAGAGACAAAAGGGAAAAGGGGTTGGTGGGTAGTGAGAGACAAAAGGGAAAACGGGGTGTAGGGGGTAGGGGAGAGCCATAAGGAAGAGTGTGGGGGTGGGTAGTGAGAGCCCCAAAAGGGGAAAAGGGGTGTGGGGGGTTAGTGAGAGACAAAAGGAAAAAGGGTGAAAGTGGGTATTTAGAGACAAAAGGGAAGGGGGGTGAAGTGGTATTTAAAGACCAAGGAAAGGGTGTGGGGGGTAGTGAGAGACACAAGGAAGAGGGGGTAGGGGGTAGGGAGAGACAAAAAGGAAGTTGGTGTAGGGGGTAGTGAGAGACAAAAGGGAAAGAGTTTTGGGTGGGTATGAGGACACTTGGAAAGGGTTGGTAGGTAGGAGAAACACAGAAAAGAGGTTGTAGGGGGTTATTAGAGTACAAGGAAGGGGGTGGGGGTGATTAGGAGAACACAAGGAAGAGGGTTTGGTGGGTAGTGAGAAAAACAAGGAAGGGGGGGGGGGGTGGAGAGGAAGACACGAGGAAAAGGGAGGGTGGGTAGAGAGAAAAAAGGAAGAGGTGGTGGTGGGTAGTGAGACACCAAGGAAGAGGGTGTATTGGGTAGTAAAGACAAAAAGGGAAGGGGGTTGGGGTCGGAAAGTGAGACACAAAAGGAAAGGTTTTGGGGTTGGGTAGGACAGACACTAAAGAGGGGGGTGGAGGAAAGTGAGAGCAAAAAGGAAAAAGGGTGTAGGGGGTTTTGAGAGATCCCAGGAAGAGGGTGGGGGTAAAAGTGGAGCCCAAAAGGGGAGAGGGTGTGGGGGGTTTGTGAGAGCCCCCAAGGAAGGGGGTGGGGTGGGTAGTGAGAAACAAAAGGGGAAGAGGGGGGTGGTGGGTTTAGTGAGAGAACAAGGAAGGGGGTTTTATTTGGGAGTGAGACACAAAGAAGTGGGGGGGTGGGGAGTGAGAGACACTGGAAAGGGTGTGGGGGGTATGAGACCCACAAGGAAGAGGGGTAGTGGGTGGGAGAGACACAAAGAAAAGGTGTGGTCGTGGGAAAGACACAGAAGGAAAGGGGTGGGGGGGAAAGTGAAGACACAAGGAACGGTTTGTGGTAGGTAGTGAGAGACACAATGAAGAAGGTGTAGTGGTTATTGAGAAACAAAAGGGAAGGGGTGTGGTGGGTAGTGAAGACAAAAGGGAAGAGGTGTGGTGGGTGGGTGAAGACACAAGGAAGAGGGTGTGGTGGGTAGTGGAGACTAAAGGGAAGAGGGTGGGGTTTGGGTATTGAGAGACCCCAAGGGAAGGGGGTGGGGGGGGTAGTGAGAGACACTAGGAAAAAAGGGGGGTGTGGTGGGTAGTGGAGACACAAGGAAGAGGGTGTGGTGGGTAGTGAAAGACAAAAGGAAAAAGGGGGTGTGGTGGGAAAGTGAAACAAAAGGGAAAGGGGGGGTTTGGGGTGGGTAGGGGAGAGACACAAGGAAGGGGGTTTGGTGGGTATGAGAGACACAATAAAAGAGGGTGTGGGGGTTAGGGGAAAGACACAAGGAAGGGGTGGGGTTTGGGTAGTGAGAGAAAACAAGGAAGGGGTGGGGTGGGGTAGTGAGAGAAAACAAGGAAGAGGGTGTGGAAAGGTAGTGAGGGATAAAAGGGAAAAAAGTGTAGTGGGTAGTAAAAGGCAAAAGGGAAAGAGGGTTAGTGGGTTGTTTAGAAACAAGAGGGTGTATTTTGGGTTGTGAGACACACAAGAAGAGGGGGGTGGTAGTGAGAGACCAAAAGGGAAGAGGGTGTGGGGGGTAGTAAAGACAAAAAGGAAAGAGGGTTAGTGGGAAATGATAGACACAAAGAAGAGGGTGTGGTGGGTAGTGAGACACAAAAGGGGTGAGGGTGTGGGTTGAATGAGAGAAAAGGGAAGGGAGGTTTTTTGGGGGAAAAAAGGGGAAAACATAAGGAAGAGGTTGGGGTGGGTAGTGAGAGAAAAAAGGGAAAGAGAGGGGGTTTGGGTAGGGGAGAGACACAATAAAGAGAGTGTGGGGGGTTTTAGTGAAGACACAAGTTAGAGGGTGTGGTGGGTAGTGAGAGACAAAATGAAGGGGAGTGTGGTGGGTAGTGAGAGCCAAAAAGGAAGAGAGTTTTGGTGGGTAGTGAAAGACACAAGGAAGAGTGTGTAAATGGGTAGTGAGAGACACAAGAAGAGCGTGGGGGTGGGGTAGTGAAAGAAAAAGGGAAGAGAGTGTGGGGGTAGTGAGAAAAACACAAGGAAGAGAGGGGTTGTGTGTATGGAGAACTCCAAGGGAAGAGAGTGGGGGTGGGTATGAGAGACACAAGGAAGAGAGTGGGGGGTTTGGTAGTGAGAGACCCAAGAAAGGGGGTTTGGGGTGGGTAGTGAGGGGAAAAGGAAGAGGGGGGGTTTGGGTTGGAGACACAAGGAAGAAGTGTGGGGGGTAGTGAAGACACAAGGAAGAGGGTTTGGGGGGTAGGAGAGACCCCAAGGAAAGGGTTTGGTGGGTTAAAGAGACAAAAGGGGAAGAGGGTTTGGGGGGTATTGAGAGACACAAAAAAAAGGGTGTGGGGGTAGTGAGAGACAAAAGGAAGGGGGTTGTGGTGGGTATAAGAGACCCCAAGGAAGGGGGGTGGGGTGGGTAGTGAGAGCCCAAAAAGGGAAAAGAGGGTGTGGGGGGTAGTGGGGAGACACAAGGAAAGGGTTTTGGTGGTATGATAGACACAAGGAAGAGGGGTGGTGGGTATGAAAACCCCAAAAGGGAAGAGGGTGGGGGGGTTAGTGGGGGAGACACAAGGAAGGGGGTTTGTGGGTGGGTAGTGAAAAAAGCCCCAAAAAGGGAGGGGGTTTGTTGGGGGTTTTGAGAGACAAGGAAAAGGGGTTTTGGGGGGGTACTGAGAGACACAAGGAAGAGAGTGGGGGGTTATGAGAGACAAAAGGGAAGGGAGTGTGGGGGGGTAATGAGAGACAAAAGGGAAGAGAGTGGGGGGGAAGTGAGAGACACAAAAAAGAAGTTTTTGGTGGGTAGTGAGAGAAAAAGGGAAGAAGTGTGGTGGGTAGTGGAAAACAAAAGGGAAGAGAGTGGGGTGGGTAGTGAGAGAAAACAAAAAAAGTGTGGGGGTTAGTGGAGCCCACAAGGAAGAGGGTGTGGTCTGTAGTGAGAGACAAAAGGGAAGAGAGGGGTGGTGGGTATGAGAGACAAAAGGGGGAAGAGAGGGGTGGGGGGGTATTTAGAGACAAAAGGGAAAAAGAGGTGGGGGGTTGGGTAGGGGGAGACAAAAAGGTAGAGAGGTGGTGGGTAGGGGGAGAACACAAGGAAGAAGGGGTTTTTTGGGTAGTGAGAGCCAAAAGGGTAGGGGTGTGGGGGGTAGGGAGAGACACAAGGAAGAAGTGTTGTGGGTAGTGAGAGACAGAAGGTAGAGATTTTGGTGGGTAGTGAAGACAAAAAGGAAAGAGGGTGGGGTGGGTAGTGAGAGACACAAGGAAGAAGTTTTTTTTGTGGGTAGTGAGGGAAAAGGAAGGAGAGAGTGTGGGTGGGTATTAAAGGGGACACAAGAAAGGGTGTGGGGGGGTTAGTGAAAAGACAAAAGGGTAGAGGGTGTAGGGGGTTATTAAAAGACAAAAGGGTAAGGGTGTGGTGGGTAGGAGAGACAAAAGGTAGAGGGTGTGGGGGGTATTGAAAAGACACAAGGTAGAGGGGTGGTGGGGGGAGATAAAAAAAAATTTTCGATGGAAATGGGTGTGTGTGGGTGGGGCTGTGGGGTTTTATCAGGGGTTCCCAAATTGGGAATTATTTGTTTTAATTGTATTTTTTGGTTTCCCAATTTGGGGAATTCTTAGAAATACCAAAGTTGAAAATTTATATAGTTTGTCTGGGTTAAATTTCGGGGTTTCCCCGGGTTGTAATTACCTAGCTAAAACTATAGTCTAGGATTAAGTTTCAGCTTTTAGACTTGTTTAGCTGATTTAAATTGGAATTATCAAATAGCTCTCCTAGCTATGAAGTGTTTAAGCTTCTGCTATGAAACTCCTTAAGTTTTTTTTACACTTGTGTAGTTGTCTAGCGCTCTAGAAATATTTATGTATCTACGAGTAAACTACGAACTCAGGTTCCTGTTTATGTTCTCGCTATGGTCTCAGCGATGACTGATTAAAAATGTTTACCTTTATGTATACGAGTATTTTGTATGGCAGGATTAAGTGTTCTCACTTTCCTTGTTCTTTTAGCATAGCGAGATTCATTCTGTGTTAAGTTTCCATGTAACAAACGTTTTCCAGTTGTTGTATCAACCAGGCAGGTTCTAGGTGCTGATGGCCCTCCTGGGCCACTGAGATGAATACGCTGCTGAATACGTTCCTTGGTCTTCTTGATGCGATCTTTTCCAAGGTAGATAAACTATGTATTGCCATTTTGCAATCGTGTCATTACGATTTCGTGAGTCACCTATAGTAACTAATAATCGAGATGGACAAAGATCAAGTACAAGACAGTTATTCTGATATTCTAAAATTGTACAATAAGGACTAATTTAAGTGTGGATAATACTTTAGAGTATATGGAAGGTCTTCGGTGTTGACGCTGCCCGTAAGTTTACCGATGAACAACTGGAATTTAGCTTGGATTTGTTTGCTCGGCCATTAGAACAAGATTTGTGGTAAATAATAATAATAATCAGGTTCGCTGACGGGAAGTGTTGGCACCGATGAAGAATCGTAAGTAAACAAGGGTATAAAGGCACCAATGTGACATCTGCTCCAGATCCGGATAGGTGGATGCTTAGTAATTTGAAGATGCCTCCAGATGATGTACGGGTCGCTGTTTATAATCTGTGCTCCTTGCGCAGTGAATACAAATCAATAACTGTATTAAGTATTATGGGCAAGTGTTCGGTAGAATAGTGGCTTAACTCTATGTAAACTGGATTTCGCTTCACCCTGCTCAAAGGGTTTTTCTAAATACTGTTAAGTTAGGGCAAGAAAACTCTGAAACCACTGTCAGCGTTATTCCATTATGTGAAAAAAACACATGATTCTGTTAATCATATTTTTCTGTAGACAGAACGATACGAAATTATCAAGTTCTGGGCACAGTGATTAAAATATATAATGATCACATTTGACGTGCAAAAACAACAGTGTTAGGGATATGTGGATATTAAAATGGAGGGACGAGTCCCTCTAATGCGTCCTGTTTAACATATTGATGAATGAAGTGTTGCAGCCCTGGATCAATCATTATAGAATGATGCTTTACAGTTATGATAAGCGGATTCCAGCACTGGCCTTCTCTGATACCATCCACGGTGTTCTTGGCAGACACAGATACTGTAATGAACGCTCAGCTGACAACTTTCTTGAGAAATCTGACTGCGGCGGGATTGAAATTGAATCCACAAAAGTGTTCTACCCTAAAGTTTAGAACGATCTGTGAGAAAAAACAGTCGTGTGTTAACACCGTCCATCATAAATTGATTGAGGAGATTCCAGTTAAGCCCTGAAACCTACCGGGGTATATAAAGAACTCGGTAAGCACTCTTCAACAGGAAAAGGAAAGACTCTCTTAAGAATTATGGGAAGTTAGGAAGACATGACCTCTCTAAATCGTTTGTTCAGCACTTGGCAAACTTCCCTCATTGTTCCTGTGAGCTCGCATCCTCCCTTCTTCAGTCGAATTACCTGGCGTTTTAATGTCGCTTTTTCCTCCTCATGTGGCTGTGAAGCAGTGTTGGTGCAGACTTGGTCTTAGGTGTTATGTCTTTCTAAAACTGTGTGTGTACTCACCTAATTGTGGTTGCAGGGGTCGAGACTCCTCTCCTGGCCCCGCCTCTTCACTGAGCGATACTAGATCTTCTCTCTCCCTGCTCCATGAGCTTTATTATACCTCGTCTTAAAGCTATGTATGGTTCCTTCCTCCACTACCTCGCCTGCTAGACTATTCCACTTCCTGATTGCTCTATGACTGAAGAAAGATTTCTTAACATCCCTTTGACTCATCTGATTCTTCAACTTCTAAGTGTGACCCCTTGTTTCTGTGTCCCATCTCTGGAACATCCTGTCTCTGTCCACCTTGTCTATTCCGCGCAGTATTTTATATGTCGTTATCATGTCTCCCCTGACCCTCCTGTCCTCTAGTGTCGTCAGGCCGATTTCCCTTAACCTTTCTTCGTAGGACATTCCCCTTAGCCCTGGAACTAACCTTGTCGCAAACCTTTGCATTTTCTCTAATTTCAAGTGCGGGTTCCAAACAGGTGCTGCATACTCCAGTATGGGCCTGACGTACACGGTGTACAGTGCCTTGAACGATTCCTTACTAAGGTATCGGAACGCTGTTCTCAGGTTTGCCAGGCGCCCATATGCTGCAGCAGTTATCTGGTTGCTGTATGCTTCCGGAGACATGCTCGGTGTTATACTCACCCCAAGATTTTTCTCCTTGAGTGAGGCTTGCAGTCTTTGGCCACCTAGCCTATAATCTGTCTGCGGTCTTCTTTGCCCTTCCCCGATCTTCATGACTTGGCATTTGGCTGGAATTTGACTTGGCAGTTGCTGGACCAGGTGTCCAGCCTGTCCAGGTCTCTTTGAAGTTCTGTCTAATCCTCGTCTGATTTAATTCTTCTCATTAACTTCACATAATCTGCCAACACGGACAATGTGTTTGGGTGTGAATGAATGTGTGATGCCTGTGTGTGGATTATTGGAATGGATATAGTGTGTATACGAGTGAAAGGTGTGTATGGATGTGTTATGGGTATAGGATATGTAAGAGGCCGGAGAGGGAGTGAAGGGGGCGATTAAAAGAGAGTTGTGTGACATCTATGATAATCAACTGTAAGTGGGGAAGGAAGAAGAGAAATCTGGATTAGTTAATATATCTAACTACGTATTACATTAACATACAATGCGGAGTTATTGCATGCAAAATAATATATACTGGTTTTAGCCTCGTGAAAAACTGCGACACCACCAACAGTCACCAGCTCGGGAAAGACAAAAATATGGAGACAGCGGAGTGGGCAGCAGGAACACGGACAATTGCTATATCTACAAATACTACAATTGTCACGTACGAGAGTACATACACCTGTCGACAAATAACAGGGTGGAGGAGTACTGGATAGACCAAGAGTACTGGGCAGACCAAGAGTATTTAAGAGGTGTACCAGCAGGTCTGGATGCTGAAGTGGTCTCGCCTCCATTAGTAAACAACCAAAAACAATAACCGACACAAGGGAGAACGAAACCGAGTCTCTGAGTGACTAATTAATGTTCCAAGGGGGACCGAAACATCGTCATAACTTTCTGTCTCCTATATGTCGGTTGTGTATTGTTTGTCACGGCATTGCGCCTTTTTATTCCCTAAGAAACTTGATTTTATACCCGCTGGTAGTACCTGCTGGTAGTACCTGCTGGTAGTACCTGCTGGTAGTACCTGCTGGTAGTACGTGCTGGTAGTACCTGCTGGTAGTACCCGCTGGTAGTACTCGCTGGTAGTACCCGCTGGTAGTACCTGCTGGTAGTACCTGCTGGTAGTACCTGCTGGTAGTACCTGCTGGTAGTACCTTCTGGAAGTACCTTCTGGTAGTACCTTCTGGTAGTACCTGCTGGTAGTACCCGTTGGTAGTACCTGCTGGTAGTACCCGTTGGTAGTACCTTCTGGTAGTACCCGTTGGTAGTACCTTCTGGTAGTACCTGCTGGTAGTACCTTCTGGTAGTACCTGCTGGTAGTACCTGCTGGTAGTACCTGCTGGTAGTACCTGCTGGTAGTACCTTCTGGAAGTACCTTCTGGAAGTACCTTCTGGTAGTACCTGCTGGTAGTACCTGCTGGTAGTACCTGCTGGTAGTACCTGCTGGTAGTACCGGCTGGTAGTACCTTCTGGAAGTACCTTCTGGAAGTACCTTCTGGTAGTACCTTCTGGTAGTACCTGCTGGTAGTACCTGCTGGTAGTACCTGCTAGTAGTACCTGCTGGTAGTATATGCTTGTAGTACCGCGGAATACTTTCCACACTTGTACATTTTCCACAAGTTTGTATAAGTACCAAAATATATATGCAAATAGATGTTCCTGATTCCTTTCAGATAGATTTCCACTCAGTGAACTTGATAATGAAGATAAAAATCAGGGGATGTCAGAGATGGCTCATCAGGGGATGTCAGAGAGGGATGGGTCATCAGGGGATGTCAGAGAGGGTTGGCTCATCAGGGGATGTCAGAGATGGCTCATCAGGGGATGTCAGAGAGGGATGGGTCATCAGGGGATCTCAGAGAGGGTTGGCTTATCAGGAGATGTCAGAGGGGGATGGCTCATCTGGGGATGTCAGAGAGGGTTGGCTCATCAGGGGATGTCAGAGAGGGATGGCTCATCAGGGGATGTCAGAGAGGGATGGGTCATCAGGGGATGTCAGAGAGGGTTGGCTTATCAGGAGATGTCAGAGAGGGATGGCTCATCAGGGGATGTCAGAGAGGGATGGGTCATCAGGGGATGTCAGAGAGGGTTGGCTTATCAGGAGATGTCAGAGAGGGATGGCTCATCTGGGGATGTCAGAGAGGGTTGGCTCATCAGGGGATGTCAGAGAGGGATGGCTCATCAGGGGATGTCAGAGAGGGATGGCTCATCAGGGGATGTCAGAGATGGCTCATCAGGGGATGTCAGAGAGGGATGGGTCATCAGGGGATGTAAGAGAGGGTTGGCTTATCAGGGGATGTCAGAGAGGGATGGCTCATCCGGCGATGTCAGAGATGGCTCATCATGGGATGTCAGAGAGGGATGGGTCATCAGGGGATGTCAGAGAGGGTTGGCTCATCAGGGGATGTCAGAGATGGCTCATCAGGGGATGTCAGAGAGGGATGGGTCATCAGGGGATGTAAGAGAGGGTTGGCTTATCAGGGGATGTCAGAGAGGGATGGCTCATCCGGCGATGTCAGAGATGGCTCATCATGGGATGTCAGAGAGGGATGGGTCATCAGGGGATGTCAGAGAGGGTTGGCTCATCAGGGGATGTCAGAGAGGGTTGGCTCATCAGGGGATGTCAGAGAGGGTTGGCTCATCAAGGGATGTCAGAGAGGGTTGGCTCATCAAGGGATATCAGAGAGGGTTGGCTCATCAGGGGATGTCAGAGAGGGTTGGCTCATCAGGGGATGTCAGAGAGGGTTGGCTCATCAAGGGATGTCAGAGAGGGTTGGCTCATCAAGGGATGTCAGAGAGGGTTGGCTCATCAGGGGATGTCAGAGAGGGAAGAGACAAGGAACAGAGAAAAACGTTTGTGTATCAGTGTTGTCGGGGAAATGGAGTAAACAGCAATACTGTATTCAAGGATTTAAGGAAGATCATAGAAATTAGGTAGAGGGGAAACAGTAAAGATGAAAGATTTTGACAAGGTGAAAGAAGAAGAGAAGGAAGCGAGGCAAAGATCAAAGAGAATATGTAGTTGGGTACTGAAAATTCCCTTCTGTGTTGCAGCTCTGCCTCAGTGATTGCCAGTCTAATCTTTCTCCTCTCTCTCCCTCTCTCTCTCTCTCTCTCTCTCTCTCTCTCTCTCTCTCTCTCTCTCTCTCTCCCTCTCTCTCTCTCTCTGCGTTATCTCATATATTTTGGTTTTGTTTGCCACTTCGCCCGGTTTTTATCCTGGTATTTAACGTGATTAGTTCCACTGGCCACTTTCTACTGAAAACTTCCAGACATACTGACTAATCACTAACTGAAAACCTTCCTCCATTCCTGCCCTAGAATATACCTCCTCTAGTTACAAAGAATATTCCTAGTTCCCTACTGCCGACCTTCTCTAGTTCCTTAACATCTTTATCTTGTGGTTCCCTAAAATATTCCTCCCCAAGTCCCGAAGAATACTTCTCCAATGAGTTTTTCTTTATTTGTTTGAGTATTATTTTTTGTATGTTAGACTGAGAAATTATTTTTATTTGGTTAAGTTCTGTGATAATGATGTCTGTCTTCCCTTGTTCACTGATGTCTGTCTTCCCTTGTTCACTGATGTCTGTCTTCCCTTGTTCACTGGTGTCTGTCTTCCCTTGTTCACTGATGTCTGTCTTCCCTTGTTCACTGATGTCTGTCTTCCCTTGTTCACTGATGTCTGTCTTCCCTTGCTCACTGATGTCTGTCTTCCCTTGTTCACTGATGTCTGTCTTCCATTGTTCACTGATGTCTGTCTTCCCTTGTTCACTGATGTCTGTCTTCCCTTGTTCACTGATGTCTGTCTTCCCTTGTTCACTGATGTCTGTCTTCCCTTGTTCACTGATGTCTGTCTTCCCTTGTTCACTGATGTCTGTCTTCCATTGTTCACTGATGTCTGTCTTCCCTTGTTCACTGATGTCTGTCTCCCATTGTTCACTGATGTCTGTCTTCCATTGTTCACTGATGTCTGTCTTCCATTGTTCACTGATGTCTGTCTTCCCTTATTCACTGATGTCTGTCTTCCCTTGTTCACTGATGTCTGTCTTCCCTTGTTCACTGATGTCTGTCTTCCCTTGTTCACTGATGTCTGTCTTCCCTTTTTCACTGATGTCTGTCTTCCCTTGTTCACTGATATCTGTCTTCCCTTGTTCACTGATGTCTGTCTCCTTGTCACTATGTGTCTTCCCTTGTTCACTGATGTCTGTCTTCCCTTGTTCACTGATGTCTGTCTTCCCTTGTTCACTGATGTCTGTCTTCCCTTGTTCACTGATGTCTGTCTTCCCTTGTTCACTGATGTCTGTCTTCCCTTGTTCACTGATGTCTGTCTTCCCTTGTTCACTGATGTCTGTCTTCCCTTGTTCACTGATGTCTGTCTTCCCTTGTTCACTGATGTCTGTCTTCCCTTGTTCACTGATGTCTGTCTTCCATTGTTCACTGATGTCTGTCTTCCCTTGTTCACTGATGTCTGTCTTCCATTGTTCACTGATGTCTGTCTTCCCTTGTTCACTGATGTCTGTCTTCCCTTGTTCACTGATGTCTGTCTTCCCTTGTTCACTGATGTCTGTCTCCCATTGTTCACTGATGTCTGTCTTCCATTGTTCACTGATGTCTGTCTTCCCTTGTTCACTGATGTCTGTCTTCCCTTGTTCACTGATGTCTGTCTTCCCTTGTTCACTGATGTCTGTCTTCCCTTGTTCACTGATGTCTGTCTTCCCTTGTTCACTGATGTCTGTCTTTCATTGTTCACTGATGTCTGTCTTCCATTGTTCACTGATGTCTGTCTTCCCTTGTTCACTGATGTCTGTCTTCCCTTGTTCACTGATGTCTGTCTTCCCTTGTTCACTGATGTCTGTCTTCCCTTGTTCACTGATGTCTGTCTCCCATTGTTCACTGATGTCTGTCTTCCATTGTTCACTGATGTCTGTCTTCCCTTGTTCACTGATGTCTGTCTTCCCTTGTTCACTGATGTCTGTCTTCCCTTGTTCACTGATGTCTGTCTTCCCTTGTTCACTGATGTCTGTCTTCCCTTGTTCACTGATGTCTGTCTTTCATTGTTCACTGATGTCTGTCTTCCATTGTTCACTGATGTCTGTCTTCCCTTGTTCACTGATGTCTGTCTTCCCTTGTTCACTGATGCCTGTCTTCCCTTGTTCACTGATGTCTGTCTTCCCTTGTTCACTGATGTCTGTCTTCCCTTGTTCACTGATGTCTGTCTTCCATTTTTCACTGATGTCTGTCTTCCCTTGTTCACTGATGTCTGTCTTCCCTTGTTCACTGATGTCTGTCTTCCCTTGTTCACTGATGTCTGTCTTCCCTTGTTCACTGATGTCTGTCTTCCTTGTTCACTGATGTCTGTCTTCCCTTGTTCACTGATGTCTGTCTTCCTTTGTTCACTGATGTCTGTCTTCCCTTGTTCATTGATGTCTGTCTTCCATTGTTCACTGATGTCTGTCTTCCCTTGTTCACTGATGTCTGTCTTCCCTTGTTCACTGATGTCTGTCTTCCCTTGTTCACTGAAGTCTGTCTTCCCTTGTTTCACTGATGTCTGTCTTCCCTTGTTCACTGATGTCTGCTTGTCTTCCCTTGTTCACTGATGTCTGTCTTCCCTTGTTCACTGATGTCTGCTTGTCTTCCCTTGTTCACTGATGTCTGTCTTCCCTTGTTCACTGATGTCTGTCTTCCCTTGTTCACTGATGTATGTCTTCCCTTGTTCACTGATGTCTGTCTTCCATTGTTCACTGATGTCTGTCTTCCCTTGTTCACTGATGTCTGTCTTCCCTTGTTCACTGATGTCTGTCTTTCCTTGTTCACTGATGTCTGTCTTCCCTTGTTCACTGATGTCTGTCTTCCCTTGTTCACTGATGTCTGTCTTCCCTTGTTCACTGATGTCTGTCTTAGCTTGTTCACTGATGTCTGTCTTCCCTTGTTCACTGATGTCTGTCTTCCCTTGTTCACTGATGTCTGCTTGTCTTCCCTTGTTCACTGATGTCTGTCTTCCCTTGTTCACTGAAGTCTGTCTTCCCTTGTTCACTGATGTCTGTCTTCCCTTGTTCACTGATGTCTGCTTGTCTTCCCTTGTTCACTGATGTCTGTCTTCCCTTGTTCACTGATGTCTGCTTGTCTTCCCTTGTTCACTGATGTCTGTCTTCCCTTGTTCACTGATGTATGTCTTCCCTTGTTCACTGATGTCTGTCTTCCATTGTTCACTGATGTCTGTCTTCCCTTGTTCACTGATGTCTGTCTTCCCATGTTCACTGATGTCTGTCTTTCCTTGTTCACTGATGTCTGTCTTCCCTTGTTCACTGATGTCTGTCTTCCCTTGTTCACTGATGTCTGTCTTCCATTGTTCACTGATGTCTGTCTTCCCTTGTTCACTGATGTCTGTCTTCCCTTGTTCACTGATGTCTGTCTTCCCTTGTTCACTGATGTCTGTCTTCCCTTGTTCACTGATGTCTGCTTGTCTTCCCTTGTTCACTGATGTCTGTCTTCCCTTGTTCACTGATGTCTGTCTTCCATTGTTCACTGATGTCTGTCTTCCCTTGTTCACTGATGTCTGTCTTCCTTGTTCACTGATGTCTGTCTTCCCTTGTTCACTGATGTCTGTCTTCCCTTGTTCACTGATGTCTGTCTTCCCTTGTTCACTGATGTCTGTCTTCCCTTGTTCACTGATGTCTGTCTTCCCTTGTTCACTGATGTCTGTCTTCCCTTGTTCACTGATGTCTGCTTGTCTTCCCTTGTTCACTGATGTCTGTCTTCCCTTGTTCACTGATGTCTGTCTTCCCTTGTTCTCTGATGTCTGTCTTCCCTTGTTCACTGATGTCTGTCTTCCCTTGTTCACTGATGTCTGTCTTCCCTTGTTCACTGATGTCTGTCTTCCCTGTTTCACTGATGTCTGTCTTCCCTTGTTCACTGATGTCTGTCTTCCCTTGTTCACTGATGTCTGTCTTCCCTTGTTCACTGATGTCTGTCTTCCATTGTTCACTGATGTCTGTCTTCCCTTGTTCACTGATGTCTGTCTTCCCATGTTCACTGATGTCTGTCTTCCCTTGTTCACTGATGTCTGTCTTTCCTTGTTCACTGATGTCTGCTTGTCTTCCTTTGTTCACTGATGTCTGTCTTCCATTGTTCACTGATGTCTGTCGTCCCTTGTTCACTGATGTCTGTCGTCCCTTGTTCACTGATGTCTGTCGTCCCTTGTTCACTGATGTGTTTGTCTTCCCTTGTTCACTGATGACTATTTGTCTTCCCTTGTTCACTGATATCTGTCCTCCCTTCTACAGTTGTTCATTGATGTCCGTTTGTTCTTCCTTCTACCCCTGTTGTAAGACGTCTGTTTGTACTCAAAGCGTAGTAGTATAAGTAAGGTGTGTTGGTGAAGTGTGGGGTAGACTCGGTATAAGAAGTAACCGTCATAAACAGTCATGGCCCCAAATAGACTGACTTCTGACAAGCAGAGAGGTAATAAGCGCAGCTTGCTTGAACAGCACAGTCACCAGTTCCCGAGGAACAGTATGCACGAGGCCACTGTAAGCAGCACAGAGCCTCACAAGACGTACATAAAGAATTAACTGGGGATAATCGACATTTCCTCCTCCGTCGGTAAAATAAAGCTTCTGAATTACTGATAGTGGGATTAACAACTTCCAACCCCTTCTCCCTTCACAATGAGGGACTGATTACCTCTCTATCCTCCTCGTCTTCCAGTTTCTCTGCATTGGACTGAAGAAGTCACTGGTTGGCGGAACGTTTCAAGAATAAAGGTACCCAGATATTGCACATATGTCTTATTTATCAACTTGTAGGTTTTGTAAACCATTTGTTAAAACATTCCAGTCACAGTAAGTTAGATCGAGAGTTAAACTCACGACCTCCACCACATTGTCTCAAGACATATCATCAGAAACTGTTGAAAATCATTAATTCTAAATTCTAAAAGAAATCACCATACTCTACCATACAACTGAGTTTATATGAGAAGAACTGTGGAGACTACCATACTCTACCATACAACTGAGTTTATATGAGAAGAACTGTGGAGACTACCTACTCTACCATGGGCAAAAAAGGAAAAAAAAAAAAAACGTGAGTTTATATAGAAGACCTGCCTGATGTTTTGAATGAAAAGAAGTTTGGATGTCCTCCCCTAAGCGAATACAAAGCTGAAGTTGGGTAGGGAGAGTTTTTTCAGTGGGGAAAAAATGGGGTTAAATCGGAGTATCTGAGAGAGTAGATGCAAAAGGAAGGGGTACAGTAATTGTTAAAATGATCAGTTATTGAAGGAGAAAAGAGAATATGAATGTGTAAATTCAAGAATTAAATTGGATTAAAGTAAAGGTTAGGATGCGAGTAGAGTGTCATAGATAACGTGTAAGCACCTGCGGAAAAGAGGAATGCAGAGGAGAGAGAGAGATTATTGGGAGAAGTAAGTGATATGTAGTAGTGAGCCTTTTAAACAAAGGAGAGTAAATTGTGGTAAGTGGACATGAATTCTAAATGTAGGAAAAAACCTTTTAGGAGAGGTTTGTGGTAGGTAATTTTCGTGTAGGAGCCGATAGTGTTAATGATAATAGGGAGCCTTTGTTGATACTTGTATATAAAAGGGGTTAGGTATAGGGAAGTAACATATTTTAAGAAAAAGAGGATAAATAAGTATACAAAGAACTGATGAGTAGGGCGAAATCGACACAGTAGTTTGATTATGATTAATGATATTGGTGAATAACAGACTGTTGAGTAGACTTCAGGATTACATGTTTTATAATAGGCGGCCACACGATAATATCGCGATCACTTTCCTAGTTGTAAATCTTACACTGAAGAGTAAAAAGGTAGATGGGATCAAGAGAATAAAGCAACAGGGAAAGAGAGATGTGAAGGTTTTTAAACTAAAAGATGAGCAGTTAGGGTAAGAAATCAACAGCATTCGAGGATAGAATGGGCTAATTGAGAGCATAAGGCAAATGGGTTTCGAAGAGGTATGGTCTAGGTTTAAAATTGAGTGTTATGAGACTGTTTCAGCAAAGTATTGTGGTACAGAAGAGTTGGGTGCAGGGAGGAAAGAAAGGGATGCGATTGGTGGATAAGATGATGTAAAGAGCGTAGTAAGGGAGAAAAAGTTAGCATATGAAGAAGGTTTATTACAAAGTAGAAGTGATCAAGGAATGGGCAGAGTAATATGGAGAAAAGAGAGTAAGTAAATTAATGGTGGAAGCCATGTAGAAAAAGAGAGTCAATGATAGAGTGGTATTGAGATGTTATCAACAAATTTTGTTGAAAATAAGAAAATGTTTTGGCGATGATATTACAAGTTAAGAAGCCTAGAGAACAAATGGATTTGTCAGTTAAAAAATTAGAGAGGAGAGTTATTAAATGGAGAGTTAGAGGTTATGGGAAGATGAGGAATATTTTGAGAATTGTTAAATGTTGAGGAAAGATAGTGGAAGCTGTGATTTCCGTGTATCAGGAGCAAAGGAGGAATAGACCTCCATTTGTATGGAGTAGAGGAAAGAGCCCAGTTGTGAGTTGTGGTGGGGAAAGTTCCGTGAGGCATAGTAAAATGGAAAAGGAGGGTAAGGCATGCCTGGAATGATGGGAATAAAGATGGGAAATGTAAAAGCAGGTGGAGGGTATATAGTCTTGGAGTGGTTGGTGCAATATTTAATAAATGTATGGAAGAGGGTTAGGTACCTAGGGAATAGGCGAAGACATGCATAAGTTCCTTGTATAAAGCGAAAGGGAAAAAGAGATGCAAAAAAGTTATAGGGGGATAAGTCGTGTTGAGTTACCATGGTAAGGTGTAATGTAGAGTTATAATTAAAGAATTAAAAGAAGCGACGGTGAGAATAGTATAGCATATGAACCAAGGAGCTTTAGGAAGCGGTAGGGGGTGTGTGGTACCAGGTGTTACATGAAAACATATAAGTGAACAGTATTTGATAGAGGCGCTAATAGATCTTGTGGCATTTATGGATTTGAAAAGAGCGATAGGAACAGGGTGGATAGGGGGGGCAATGTGGCAGATGTTGCAATGTGTATGGTGTAGGAGGTAAGTTTACCTGAAAGCAGTGAAAGAAGATTTTACAGGATAGTGAGGGCTCAAGATATGAGTTATGTAGGAAAGAGGAAAATTTTTTCCCAGTAAAAAGTAGGCTAAACAAATGATGTGTGATGTCACTATGGTTGATTTAATATATTTATAGATGGGGTTTTAAGAAAGTAAATGCGAGGTCTTGGCAAGAGGCGTGGAGTTAAAAGATAAAAATCACACACAAAGTGGAGTTGTCACAGCTGACTCTTTGCTGATGACGGACTGAGCTCTTGGGAGAATCTGAAGATAAAGTTGCAGAGAATGGTGTACGAATTTTGGTTGTGTGTGCAAAAGAAGAAAAATAGAAGGTGAAATACAGTAAAGAGTAAGGTTTATTAGGAATAACAAAATGATTAAGGTGATGGAAAGATTGAATATCAGATTTGTGGAGGAGAGAGTATGGGCGGAGGTGAACGTATTCAGAATTTGGGAGTGGACGTGTCAGCGTGATGGTCTTTGAAATGATTAGGTGAAGTACATCAGAATTGATGAGGGAAAAAGAGTGAGTGGTTCACTAAGAGTCTGTGGAGACAAAGAACTTTGTCCTTTGAGTGGCAAAGGAGGGGAAGTATGATAGTATAGTTTTACCAACTGCTCCATATATGGTGTGAAGCGTGGGTGATGAATGTTGCAGCGAGGAGAAGGCTGGAGGCAGTGAGGAGGGATGTCATGTCTGAGGGCAATGTGGGTGTGAATATATGCCTGACTTCTTATTGTTGGAAAGTTAGGGAGGGTGCGGGATGACCAAACTGTTTCCAGGAGTGCTGAGGAAGGGTGTTGAGGTGGGTTCGGACATGTAGAGAGAAATGGATACGAGAACAAGAATGACTTCAAAGTGTATCAGTCTGTAGTGAAGGAAGGCGGGTAGAGGTCGCCAAGGGAAGGGTTGGAGGGAGGGGGTAAAGATGTTGTGTGCGAGGGCTTGGACTTCCAGCCGGAGCATGTGCGTGAAGCGAGTTTTGATAGGAGTGAAATGAGACAAATGGACTTTAATACAATGACGGCTGGTTATGTGAGCAAAGTTAACATTTAGTGTAGGGATTTTTTTTTTCAAGGAAACGGCAGCCGGAACTTGAAAGTCCTGGGATATGGGAAGTACATGGCCCATGCTCTCTGAAGGAGGTGGTGTTAATGTTGCGCTTTAAAAAGTATGAAAGCACGGCGCATTCTGTGTTGGCAAGACAGGTGATTGGAGTAATGATTGGTGAAAAGTTTTTGCTGTTGTTCGGCCCACCCTGCCTTGTGTAATCGGCCAGTGTATAAATAAAAATAAAACTGTGGAGACTACCATACTCTACCATAACAACTGAGTTTAAATATGTGAGAGAACTGTGTAGAACTACCATACTCGTATTACCTGCAACTGAGTTTTATATGATAAGAACTTGGAGACTACCATACTCAACCATGCATACTGAGTTTATATGAGAAGAACTGTGGATACTACCAAACTGCTACCATACAACTGAGTCTATATACAGACAGAACAGAAACTCTAGCAGACATTAGACAGCAACGAGTGCACGGTAGTTGGTAGGCCAGAGAGTTGAAGAGAGAGAGAGAGATATAGAGAGAGAGAGAGAAAGGAAGAAGAGAAGATGAGAGAGAGTAGAGTAGAGAAGAGGAGAGAGGAGGAAGAGAGCGAGCAACATTACACAGACATGAGCATGGGGTCCAACCAAGCTTGTCACACCTTCCCGAGAATGCACCTTCAATTTTCAAGAGTAACGAAAAGATGTGGAGCAGCGATAATCTGACAGTGACAGCGAGACCGTTATTGACAGTACAGGCGAACCTTGACAGGACAGCAGACCTGACAGTGACAGGCGAGACCTGACAGTGACAGCGAGACCTGACAGTGACAAGCGAGACCTGACAGTGAACCACGAGACCTGACAGTTGACAGCTGAGAGCCTTACAGTGACAGCGAGACCTGACATGTGGTACAGCGAGACCTAACAGTGACGCGAGACCTAACAGATGAATCAGCGAACCTGACATGACATCGCGACCTTACAGTGACAGCGTGAGACTGACAGTGAACGAACCTGACAGTGACAGCGAGACCCTGACAGAGACACGAGACCATTACAATTTGTACAGCGAGACATGACAAGTGAACGAGAGCGAGACCTGAACGAGTGACAGCGAGACCTGAGCATGACAGCTTGAACCTGACAGTGACAGCGAGACCTGACAGTGACAGCGAGACCTGACAGTGACAGCGAGACCTGACAGTGACAGCGAGACCTGACAGTGACAGCGAGACCTGACAGTGACAGCGAGACCTGACAGTGACAGCGAGACCTGACAGTGACATGCGCGACCTGACAGTGACGAGCGAGACCTGACAGTGACAGCGAGACTCTGACAGACACGGACAGCTGCTGGCATCTTTCACAAAGACAACGTATAAACATCTCGACCACTCAACGTGATGATCATTGATAATACAAAAAAAAAAAGAAAACCCGCAGATATTTTCAGCCTTCTAAGGAAAATAACATCGGTGGTTATAGATATCTAAACAAAATAATATGGACATATATCAATATATATATTTATATTAATAAAACATATCCGAGATCATTAGTACATTAAATCTTTGTTGTACACAGACCATGTGTACGTTTAACCAGCGTTCTTAACTACATAACTTTGAACATTGAAACCATCACCACCAAGTCCTACTGTTTTACTACTATGATAAAGAACTCAACAGTCAAATTATGAACATACCTTATGATATATATATAAATAATATGATTATAATAATATATACTATAATATATACGGTAAAGATATAAATATATAAAACTGATAAACACTGTATGTCTGGCTGAAGGAGCCTCGAACCACGAACCCCTCTGTGACAAGGTACGCAAGTGGCATTTAACATATAAGATGTAAAACCGAAATAAGACCCCAGAACTACCCACACTGGACCAATACCTTGGAGTCCAGCTTGGCGCTACAACGTTTGAATCAAGGCAGCAGCTTTCAGGGAGAAGGCTTACAGCTATTCATCATCACCCCCTGCATGCATCAGTCCTTATCTAGAGATTTTGAACAATGCAAGGTGAATTCGCAATAGCAGGGGGGGCAATATACACAAACCACTGATCTCTGGCTGAAAGCTGCTGCCTGGTATCAAAGTCTAGCCAAGCTGTACTCCAAGTATTGGTCCCAGTGTGGTAGATTAGTAACTGCGCACCTGCGTACCTGTTCCAAGGTTCGTAGGTTCGACTCTCCTTCAGCCAGAGTGATCAGTGTTTGTGTATATCTTCGCCTGCTCTTGCAATTCCTTATATATATATATATATAGTATAAATATTATAAATAGATATAGAATATATATATATATAGAATAGATATATATATATATTATATATATAAGTCGCACTGTGTAGCCGAAGTTATAAACATGAAATTTCAGAATTGTTGAGTTATCCTTGTCCAAAGTATAATTTCTTGTCAAAAAAAAAAAAATAATTAATGAAAGAAATGATCTCAGGTCAACATGTAACTTTAAACTAGCTGAATTTTTTTTTTCACATTTTATACACGTAAGACTACTACAACACTATTACTACTACTACTGCTACTACTACTACTACTACTACTAAAAACTACTGCTACTTACTAGCTACTACTACTACTACTACTGCTACAACTACTACTACTGCTGCTACACACTACTACTACTACTACTACTACTACTTACTACTACGACTATCTGCTACTACTACTACTACACTACTACTGCTACTACTACTGCTAACTACTAAACTACTTCTACTGCTACTGCTACTACTATACTACTGGCTACAACTACTAGCAACCTACCTACTACTGCTACTACAACTAATACAGCTACTACTACTACTACTACTACTACTACTTCTGCTACTAACTACTGCTACTACTACTACACTAACACTACTACTCTACTACTACAACTACTGCCTGCTCGTGGGTGGTGTGTGGAGGGTGGGGGGGGGGGGGGGGGGGGGTTATGGGGGGGGGTCTTTGTGTGTTGGTGTTTTTTTTTATGTGGGGTTTGGGTTTAAGGTTTTTTTTGGGGGGTGGTGTGGGGGGGGTTGGGGGGGGGGGGGGGTTTTGTTGGGGGGTGGGTGGGTGTGGTGTGGGGTGTATACTTCTACTTCTACACTACTACTACTACTACTGCTACTACTAATACTACTACTACTACTACTGCTACTACTACACTACTACTACTACTGCTACTACTACTACTACTACTCTACTACTACTACTACTGCTACTACTACAAACTACTACTACTACTACTACTATACTGCTTACTACTACTACTCTACTACTGCTACTACTACTTACTACAAACAAATTTACTGTCTACTACTACTATGCTACTACATCTACTACTACTACTGCAAACTACTACTATACTGCTACTACTATACTCCCTACTACTATACTACTGCTAATACCTACTACTACTACTGCTACTACACCTACTATCCCTACTGCTATTTACTACTACATATACTACTACTCATACTACTCTACTACTTACTACTACTGCTACTACTACTCTACTACTACTCTACTACTACTGCTACTACTACTACTACTACTATACTCTACTATACTACTCTATTTACTACTATTTTACTACTACTACTGCTACTACTACTACTACTGCTCTACTACTACTACACTACTACTACTACTACTACTACTACTGCTATTTACTACTACTCTCTACGTACACTCTACTACACTGCTACTACTACTACTACTTGCTACTCTACTACTACTACTACTACTACTGCTACTACTACTACTACTACTACTACTACTACTGCTACTACTACTACTACTGCTACTACAAACTTACTACTACTACTACTCAACTACTACTCTACTACTACCTACTCAAATTACTACTACTGCTACTACTACTACTGTACTACTACTACTACTACTACTACACTTTTAACTCTACTACTACAAACTGCTACTACTACTACTGTACTACTACTACTACTGTATTTACTCTACTACTACTACTACTACTGCTACTCTACTACAAACTACTACTACTTACTACTGACTACTACTACTACCTTACTACTACTCTACTACTACTGCTACTACTACTACTACTCTACTCTACTACAAACTACTACTCCCTGCTACTACTACTACTACTACTACTGCTACTACTATACTACTACACTATTTCTACTACTACTACTCCCTACTACTACACTTCTACTACTA
>NC_069453.1:4215530-4288030 GCF_026875155.1 Cherax quadricarinatus | reverse complement strand
TTAAAAAAAAGGTCAGGAAAAACTGTGCTTTTTTATAACAAGGTCAGGTATTTTGTGCTTTTTTATAACAAAGGTCAGGAAAAATTGTGCTTGTTATAACAAGGTCAGGTAAACTGGGGTTTTTTATAAAAAGGGGTCATTTTAAACTTTTGCTTGTTATAACAAGGTCAGGAAAAACTGTGCTTGTTATAAAAAGGTCGGGAAAAATTGTGCTTTTTAAAAACAAGGTAAATAAATGTGCTTGTTATAAAAGGTCAGGAAAAATGTGCTTGTTATAAAAAGGGCAGGTAAATTTTTTGCTTGTTAAACAAGGTCAGGAAATTGTGCTTTTTATAACAAGGTCAGGAAAATTGTGTTTGGGTTTATAAAAAGGGTGGGTAAACTGTGCTTTTTTTATAAACAAGGTCAGGTAAACTGTGCTTGTTATAAAAAGGTCAGGTAAATGGGGCTTTTTAAATAAAAAGGGGGAGGTAAACTGTGCTTTTTTATGAAAAGGGCCCGGGGGGTTTAAATTTTGTGCTTGTTTTTAAACCCCCCCCCCTTTTTTAAATTGGGGGGGGCTTTGTTATAAAAAGGGGTCATTTAAATTGTGCTTGTTATAACAAGGTCGGGTTAAATTTTTGCTTGTTATAAAAAAAGGGTTTCAGGAAAAACTGTGTTGTTTAAAAAGGGGGTCGGGTTTTTAAAAAAAACTGTGCTTGTTATAACAGGCCCAGGAAAAAATAGGCTTTTTTTAAAAACAAGGTCGGGAAAAATGTGCTTGTTATAAAAAAAGGGTTTCAGGTAAATAGTGCTTGTTATAACAAGGGGTTTCGGGGTTTAAAGGGGTAGGGGGGGGGGCTTTTTTAGAACGGGTTTCAGGAAAACTGTGCTTGTTAAACAAGGTCAGGAAAAAGGGTGCTTTTTATGAAAAGGTCGGGTAAACTTGTGCTTGTTATAACAAGGTCAGGTAAATTGTGCTTGTTATAACAAGGTCAGGTAAACTGTGCTTGTTATAACAAGGTCAGGTAAACTGTGCTTGTTATAACAAGGTCAGGTAAATTGTGCTTGTTATAAAAAAAGGGTTCAGGAAAACTGTGCTTTTATAAAAAGGGGAGGTAAACTGTGCTTTTTTATAAAAGAAAGGCAGGTAAATTGTGCTTTTTTAAAAACAAGGTCAGGTAAATTGTGAATTTTTTATAACAAGTCAGGTAAATTGTGCTTGTTAAACAAGGTAGATAAACTGTGCTTTTTTTTAAAAAGGGGTCAGGTAACTGTCCCTTGTTATAACAAGGTCAGGAAAATTTGTGCTTGTTATAACAAGGTCAAAAAAAAAAAATTGTGCTTTTTTATAACAAGGTCAGGAAATTGTGCTTGTTAAACAAGGCCCAGGTAAACTGTCCCTTGTTATAAAAAGGGTCAGGAAATTGTGCTTGTTATAACAAGGTCAGGTAAACGGGGGTTGTTATAAAAAGGGGTAAAAGGAAAAATTGTGCTTGTTATAAAAAGGGTCGGGTAAATTGTGCTTTTTTATAACAAGGTCAGGTAAACTGGGCTTTTATAACAAGGTCAGGAAAATTGTGCTTGTTATAACGGGGTAGGTAAACTGTGTTGTTATAAAAGGGTCAGGAAAAACTGGGGTTTGGGTTTATAACAAGGTCAGGTAAATTGTGTTTGGGTTATAACAAGGTAAAGGAAAAATTAAAGCTTGTTATAAAAAGGGTTTAAAAGGAAAAAATTTGTGCTTGTTATAAAAAGGTCAGGAAAACTGTGCTTTTTTATAACAAGGTCATTTAAATTGGGGGCTTTTTATAACAAGGTCAAGTAAATTTTTTGGGCTTTTTTTTTTTAAAACAGGGTCAGGAAAAACTGTGCTTTTTTATAACAAGGTCAGGTAAATTGTCCCTTGTTAAAACAAGGTAAAGGTAAAATGTGCTTGTTATAACAAGGTCAGGAAAAATAGTGCATGTTAAAAAAGGCAGGAAAAAATTGTGCTTTTTAAAAACAAGGTCAGGTAAACTGTGCTTGTTATAACAAGGCCCCCGGGAAAAACTGTGCTTGTTTTAAAAAGGCGGGTTAAAAACTGTGCTTGTTATAACGGGGTTTCCAGGTAAACTGTGCTTGTTATAAAAGGTCGGGAAAACTGGGGCTTTTTTATAACAAGGTCAAAAAAAATTTGTGCTTTTTTATAACGGGGCCCAGGAAATCTGTGCTTGTTTAAAAGGGTTTCAGGTAAACTGTGCTTTTTTATAACGGGGTCAGAAAAACTGTGTTGTTATAACAAGGTCAGGTAAAACTGTGCTTGTTTAACAAGGTTAGGTAAATTGTGTTGTTATAACGGGGGTCGGGTAATCTGTGCTTGTTATAAAAAGGGTCAGTAAACGGTGCTTGTTATAAAAAGGGTTTCAGGTAAATGTGCTTGTTTAATAAAAAGGTCAGGTAAACTGTGCTTTTTAAAAAAGGTGGGGAAAAAACTTTTCCCCTTGTTATAAACAAGCCCGGGGAAAATGTGCTTGTTATAAAAAGGTCAGGTAAATTTTTGTTTTGTTATAACAGGGTCGGGTTTAAACTGTGTTGTTATAAAAAGGTAAAGGAAAACTGTGCTTGTTAAAACAAGGTGGGTTTAAACTGGGGGGGGGTTTTGTTAAAAACAATTTCGGGTAAACTGTGCTTGTTAAAAACAAGGTCAGGTAAATTGTGCTTTTTTATAACAAGGTCGGGTTTAAAACTGTGTTTGTTATAACAAGGTCAGGTAAACTGTGCTTGTTATAACAAGGTCAGGTAAACTGTGCTTGTTATAACAAGGTCAGGTAAACTGTGCTTGTTTTAACAAGGCCCAGGTAAACTGTGCTTGTTTTTAAACAAGGAAAGGGTAAACTGTGCTTGTTGAAACAAGGTCGGGTAAACCGTGCTTGTTAAACAAGGTCAGGAAAAATGTGCATGTTAAAACAAGGTCAGGTAACTGTGTTTTTTTATAAAAAGGGTCAGGTAAACTGTGTTTGTTACAAAAAAGGTCAGGAAAAAACTTTGCTTGTTATAACAAGGTCAGGAAAACTTTTTTTTGGTTAAAAACAAGGTAGGAAAACTGGGGCCTTGTTATAACAAGGTCAGGAAAAAATGTGCTTGTTAAAACAAGGTCAGGTAAACTGGGGCTTTTTATAAAAAAGGGTTTCAGGTAAACTGTGCTTTTTTATAACAAGGTCAGGTAAACGGGGGGCTTTTTTATAAAAAAGGTCGGGTAAATTGTGCTTTTTTAAAAAAGGGCCCAGGTAAACTTTTGCTTGTTATAACAAGGTCAGGAAAAACGTGTTGTTAAAACAAGGTCAGGAAAAATTTGCTTGTTATAACAAGGTTTCAGGTAAACTTTGCTTGTTATAAAAGGGCCCGGGGTTTAAACTGTGCTTGTTATAAAAAGGTAGGTACACTGTGCTTGTTATAAAAAAGGGTTCAGGTAAACTGTGCTTGTTATAACAAGGTCAGGTAAATTGTGTTGTTATAAAAAGGGTCGGGTTTAAATTGTGCGTTATAACAAGTTTCAGGTAAACTGTGCTTGTTTTAAAAAGGTTTTGGAAAACTGTGTTTTTGTTAAACACGGTCAGGTAAACTGTGTTTTTTTTATAACAAGGTCGGGTTAAAACTGTCTTGTTATAGAAAGGTCAAAAAAAGTGCTTTTTAAACAAGGTCAGGAAAATTGTGCTTGTTTAAAAAAGGGTTTCAGGTAAACTGTGCTTGTTATAAAAGGTCGGGGAAATTTCTGTGCTTTTTTATAACAAGGCCCAGGAAAACCTGGGGCTTTTTTATAACAAGATCGGGTAAACTGTCCCTTGTTATAACAAGGTCGGGTAAACTGTGCTTGTTATAAAAAGGGTCATGGGGGAATTTTTGCTTGTTATAACGGGTTTAGGTAAATGGGGCTTGTTATAAAAAGGTCGGAAAAACTGGGGCTTGTTATAAAAAGGGTTTCAGGAAAACTGTGCTTGTTAAAAACAAGGTAAAGAAAAAACTGTGCTTTTTTATAAAAAGGGTCAGGAAAACTGTGTTTGTTAAAAAAGGTTTCAGGAAAAACCTTCCCTTTTTTATAAAAAGGGGTCGGAAAAACTGTGCTTGTTATAAAAAGGTCAGGTAAACTGTGCTTTTTATAAAAAAGGTCAGGTAAACGGGTGTTTGGGGTTTAACAAGGTAGGAAAAAATGAAAATTGTTATAACAAGGTCGGGTTTAAACTGTGTTGTTAAAAACAAGGTCGGTAAACTGTTTTTTATAACAAGGCCCGGGTTTAAACTGTGCTTTTTAAAAAACCAAGGTCAGGTAAATGTGCTTGTTATAACAAAGTCAGGTAAACTGTGTTTGTTAAAAAAGGGTTTCGGGTAAATTGGGGTTGTTTAACAAGGTCGGAAAATTGTGTTTTTATAAAAAAGGTCAGGTAAACTGTGTTTGGGTTATAACAAGGTCCGGGTTTAAACGTGCTTGTTTATAAAAAAGGTCAGGTAAACGGGTGCTTGTTATAAAAAGGGTAAATAAATTGTGTTTTTTAAAAAAAAGGCAGGTAAACTGGGCTTGTTAAAAACAAGGTCACGAAAACCCTGTGTTTGTTATAAAAAGGGCCCAGGAAAAACTGGGGTTTTGTTTAAAAAGGTCAGGAAAATTTGTGTTGTTAAAACAAGGCCCAGGAAAATTTGTGCGTTAAAAACAAGGTCGGGAAAAACTGTGTTTTATTATAAAAAATTCAGGTAAAACGTGCTTGTTATAACAAGGTCAGAAAACTGTGCTTGTTAAAAACAAGGTCGGGTAAACTGTGCTTTTAAAACCAAGGTCGTAAACTGTGCTTTTTTAAACAAGGTCAGGAAAATGTGCTTGTTATAAAAAAGGGTTTTCCAGGTAAACTGTGCTTTTTTTTAAACAAGGTCGGGAAAACTGTGCTTGTTATAAAAAAGGTCGGGTAAACTGTGCGGGTTTATAACAAGGTCAGGAAAAACGTGCTTTTTTAAAAAGGTCAGGTAAATTGTCCCTTGTTATAAAAAAAAGGGGTCAGGTAAATTTTGCTTTTTTATAAAAAAGGGTCGGGTTAAACTGTGCTTGTTATAAAAAGGTTTCAGGTAAAACTTTTTCTTGTTATAACAAGGTCAGGTAAACTGTGCTTTTTAAATAACAAGGTCAGGAAAAAACTGTGCTTGTTATTACAAGGTCAGGAAAAACGTGTTTGTTATAACAAGGTCGGGGAAACTTTTTGCTTGTTATAACAGGGTCAGGAAAACTGTGCTTGTTATAACAAGGTCAGGTAATCGGTGCTTTTTTTAAAACAAGGTGGGTTAAAAGTGCTTTTTTTAAAAACAAACGGGAAAAACCTGTGCTTGTTATAAAAAAGGTGGAAAACTGTGCTTTTATAACAAGGTCGGGTTAAACTGGGGCTTGTTATAACAAGGCGGGTTTTAAAAACTGTCCCTTGTTTAACAAGGCAGGAAAACTGTGCTTGTTATAAAAAGGGTCGGGTAAACGTGCTTGTTATAAAAAGGCCCAGGTAAACTGTGCTTTTTAATAACAAGGCCAGGAAAACTGTCCCTTGTTATAACAAGGCAGGAAAAATGTGTTTTGTTATAAAAAGGTTTGGGGAAAACGGCTTGTTATAAAAAGGTCAGGTAAACTTTTGCTTGTTTTAAAAAATTTCAGGTAAACTGGCTTGTTATAACAAGGTCGGTAAATTGCTTTTTATAAAAGGTCAGGTAAACGGGTGCTTGTTATAAAAAGGCAGGAAAACTTTTTCCCTTTTTTATAACAAGGTCAGGTAAACTGTGTTTTGTTATAAAAAGGGTTCGGGTAAACTTGCTTGTTATAAAAAGGTCAGGAAAAAACTGTGCTTTTTATACAAGGTCAAAAAAACTGGGGCTTGTTAAAAAAGGGCCCAGGAAAAACAGTGCTTGTTTAACAAGGTCAGGTAAACTGTGCTTGTTATAAAAAGGTCATTTAAACTGGGGCTTTTTAAATAAAAAAGGGGTCAGGTAAACTGTGCTTTTTTTAACAAGGTCGGGGTAAACTTTTCTTGTTTAAAAAGGGTCAGGAAAATTGGCTTGTTATAAAAAAGGTCAGGTAAACTGTGCTTGTTAAAAAACAAGGTCGGGTAAACGGTGTTGTTTAAAAAGGGTCAGGTAAACTGTGTTTTGTTTTTAAAAAGGGGCAGGTAAACTGTGCTTGTTAAAAAAAGGGTCAGGAAAAACTTTTCTTGTTATAAAAGGTCGGGTAAACTGTGCTTGTTATAAAAGGGCCAGGAAAAACAGTGCTTGTTTTAACAAGGTCAGGAAAAACTGGGGCTTTTATAACGAGGTCAGGTAAACTGTGCTTGTTATAACAAGCCTGTGGTAAAGAAGGTGAGAAATATGTACAGTGACAAAGTCTTGTACCATTTTAGGGAAGTGTTTAAGAGACGCCAGAAACAGAGCTCTCTCCACAGTTACTTTGTGAGACAGGACTAGAGTGACTCTCAAGGTGGTCCTAGTGGCATTAAGAAACAGAGAAGAGAAGCAACTCCAGAGAAGCAATTGGTACCTGAGGTGTTGCTGGAAGGGGATTCCCCTTCCGAACTGTAACCAATCCACTCTCTCTCCTCCTCCAGTCTCCCATACACTAAGAAGAATCTCCAGTAAAGGTAAGTGTTATGCTGTTAATGTTTCATTCATCATTTTCCAGTGTATTGTTTATGTACTACATGTATATTTCATGTAAAAAATTTTTTTTTGTTTTAATACTTCTGAGTGTCAGAAACGGATTAATTGTATTTACATTATTTCTTAGGGGGAAAATTGATTAGCAAATCGTAAATTTCGTTTATAGTAGCTCCTCCAGGAACGGATTAATTACGGAAAACAAGGGACCACTGTATATATATATATATATATATATATATATATATATATATATATATATATATATATATATATATATATATATACAGAAGAGGGTTGGAATAGTTTTAAAAATGCAGTATTAGAATGTGGGGCAGAAGTTTGTGGTTATAGAAGGGTGGGGGCAGGAGGAAAGAGGAGTGATTGGTGGAATGATGAAGTAAAGGGTGTGATAAAAGAGAAAAAGGTAGCTTACGAGAGGTTTTTACAAAGCAGAAGTGTTATAAGAAGAGCAGAGTATATGGAGAGTAAAAGAAAGGTGAAGAGAGTGGTGAGAGAGTGCAAAAGGAGAGCAGATGAAAGAGTGGGAGAGGCACTGTCAAGAAATTTTAATGAAAATAAGAAAAAATTTTGGAGGGAGTTAAACAAGTTAAGAAAGCCTAGGGAAAGTATGGATTTGTCAGTTAAAAACAGAGTAGGGGAGTTAGTAGATGGGCAGAGGGAGGTATTAGGTAGATGGCGAGAATATTTTGAGGAACTTTTAAATGTTAAGGAAGAAAGGGAGGCGGTAATTTCATGCACTGGCCAGGGAGGTATACCATTTTTTAGGAGTGAAGAAGAGCAGAATGTAAGTGTGGTGGAGGTACGTGAGGCATTACGTAGAATGAAAGGGGGTAAAGCAGCTGGAACTGATGGGATCATGACAGAAATGTTAAAAGCAGGGGGGATATAGTGTTGGAGTGGTTGGTACTTTTGTTTAATAAATGTATGAAAGAGGGGAAGGTACCTAGGGATTGGCGGAGAGCATGTATAGTCCCTTTATATAAAGGGAAAGGGGACAAAAGAGATTGTAAAAATTATAGAGGAATAAGTTTATTGAGTATACCAGGAAAAGTATACGGTAGGGTTATAATTGAAAGAATTAGAGGTAAGACAGAATGTAGAATTGCGGACGAGCAAGGAGGTTTCAGAGTGGGTAGGGGATGTGTAGATCAAGTGTTTACATTGAAGCATATATGTGAACAGTATTTAGATAAAGGTAGGGAAGTTTTTATTGCATTTATGGATTTAGAAAAGGCATATGATAGAGTGGATAGAGGAGCAATGTGGCAGATGTTGCAAGTATATGGAATAGGTGGTAAGTTACTAAATGCTGTAAAGAGCTTTTATGAGGATAGTGAGGCTCAGGTTAGGGTGTGTAGAAGAGAGGGAGAATACTTCCCGGTAAAAGTAGGTCTTAGACAGGGATGTGTAATGTCACCATGGTTGTTTAATATATTTATAGATGGGGTTGTAAAAGAAGTAAATGCTAGGGTGTTCGGGAGAGGGGTGGGATTAAATTATGGGGAATCAAATTTAAAATGGGAATTGACACAGTTACTTTTTGCTGATGACACTGTGCTTATGGGAGATTCTAAAGAAAAATTGCAAAGGTTAGTGGATGAGTTTGAGAATGTGTGTAAAGGTAGAAAGTTGAAAGTGAACATAGAAAAGAGTAAGGTGATGAGGGTATCAAATGATTTAGATAAAGAAAAATTGGATATCAAATTGGGGAGGAGTATGGAAGAAGTGAATGTTTTCAGATACTTGGGAGTTGACGTGTCGGCGGATGGATTTATGAAGGATGAGGTTAATCATAGAATTGATGGGGGAAAAAAAAGGTAGTGGTGCGTTGAGGTATATGTGGAGAAAATCTTTTATCTATGGAGGGCAAAAAAGGGAATGTAGAAAGTATGTAGTGCCAACACTTTTATAGGGGTTTTGAAGCTTGGGTGGAAAATGCAGCAGGAGGAGAGGGTTTGGAGGCAGTGGAATGTCCTGTCTAAGGGCAATGTTGGGAAAAATATTATCGAAAAATTCGGGTTGGAAATTGGGGAAAAGGTGTGGAGTTAATAAAAGATTATAGGGGGCAGAAGAGGGGTTTTGAGGTGGTTTGGTCATTTAGGAAAGGGATCAAAGTGAATGAATGGAAAGATATAAATCTATAGGGGAAGGAAAGGGGGGTAGGGGTCGCCCTCGAAAGGGGTTGGGAAAAGGGGGTAAAGAGGTTTTGTGGGTGAGGGGTTGGACTTCCACAAGCGTGCATGACGTGTTAGATAGGAGTGAAGGAGGACGAATGAACTTGGGACCTGACATCTGTTGGGTGTGAGAGGGTAATATTTAGTGAAGGGTTCGGGGAAACCCGGTTTTATTTTCATATTGTCGGACTTGAGTCCTGGAAAGGGAAGTACAATGCCTGCATTTAAAGGGGGGGGTTTGGGATATTGGCATTTTTGGAGGGAATTTTGGGGTTCTTTATACTATTGCTTCTAAACTGTTATATTCTGGCCCCCTGCAAAAGCAGTGATAATGTGAGTGTGGTGAAAGTGTTGAATGATGAGAAATATTTTCTTTTCGGGATTTTCTTTTTTTTTTTTGGGTCACCCGTTTCGGGGGAGCGCCCGATTGTTGAAAAAAAAAAAAAAAAATATTTTAATATATATTATATAATATATTTTATATATATATATAATATATTTTTTATATATATATATCATAGTTCCTTGAAAAAGGGATAGTCACAAAAAGGCTTGGAATTTCTCGTTCTTCAGAGTGGTTGTTTTGCATATATATATAATATATATTTTTTTATAAAAAATTTTTATATATATTATATTTATAATATATTATATATATTTGCAATAAGCGACAAAAATTTAATTTCAGAGAAAACTCATTTAAAAAAATTTTCCCAAAAACATCAAAGTATTTTGCACAGTGGTATATTACTAAACATTCGGAAAAACCCAAATGACTTTCCCCACTGTTAAATAACGCTTTACCACTAATTTTTGCTGGTGATCAAATTTACGTCTGCATAAATAACTCACTGATTGTAACCGATATAACAGTAAACATTTATATTGGTTTATTCTTTTTTAGCAGCTCATCCCAGAACCATTACGTCCTCTGTTGTTAGGTAAAGTCCCTAGACCCCTTACGTACCTCTGTAATGTTGAGGTACAGTCCCTAGACCCCCTTCGTACCCCTGTAATGTTGAGGGTTTCGTCCTAACCTTTGTACCTCTGTTTTTGAGACGTCCTTTTTTTAGGCCCCCTTACTCCCCCCCGTAATGTTGAGGTACAGTCCCCAGACCCATTACTACCTCTGTAATGTTTAGGGACGTCCCCAGACCCTTACTACCCCTGTAATGTTGGGTACAGCCCCAGACCCATTAAGTATCTGTAATGTGAGGGACGCCTTTGACCCATTACTACCCCCTTAATGTTTAGGGCGTCCTGACCATTACGTACCTGAATGTTGAGGAAGTCCCAGATCCATTACGTCCTCTGTAATGTTGGGTACAGTCCCTTTTGACCCATTAGTCCTCTAATGTTGAGGGACAGCCCCTAGACCATTCGTACCTCGTAAGTTTAGATACGTCCCCCGACCCCTTACGTCCCCTAATGTTTAGGGACGCCCCCCGCCCTTACGTACCCCTTAATGTTGAATACAGTCCCAGACCCATTGTACCTCGTATGTTGAGGGCGTCCTTTGCCCCCTTACGTACCTCTGTAAAGTTGGGTACGCCCTAGCCCCTTAGTCCTCTAAAGTTGAGGTACGCCCTGACCCATTAGTTCCCTTTTTTTATCCTACCATCCGAGGTAATTTGGGGGGAAAAGAATTTAAAAGTTCGATTAATTTGATTTTCCCGTCCAAAAGTTGAATTTTTTGTTCTTCTAACAAAGAAGTAGCAACAAGCAGAGTAGCAAAAGTGCATTACACAAGTAGAAAACAGAAGTAGCAGGAAAAAAAAAAAAAAAGTAGCATGTAGCAGCAAGTAAAGGGAGAAGTAGCAGAAAAAATGCAGCAAGGAAAATGTAGCGCAAGCAGGGGAGTTCAGCAAGTAGCGCAAGTAGCAGCAAACAGCAAGTAGCAGAAGTACAGCAAGTAGCGGGAAAAGCATTTTCAGCAATCAGCGAGAGCAAAGGGAAGGGAGCAAGTCCACAAGCAGCAAAGTACAGCAAGCAGCAGCAAATAGTGTAACAGCAACGCAAATGCAGCAAGCAGCAAATAGCAGCAAGAAAAATGTAGCGAACAGCAGTAGCGCAAACAGCAGCAAACAGCAAGTAGCATAAGTAGCACAAACATAAGCCGGCAAGCAGAAGTAGCGGGGAAACAGCAAGTGCGCAAGTAGCAGCAAACAGCAAAATAGCATTTGCAGAAGCGCGAGTGCGCAAGCAGGGAAGTGCAGCAGCAGCAGTACAGCAAGCAGCAGCAAGAGCATGTAGCAGCAAGCAGCAAGTGCGCGCAGCAAGTGCAGCAAACAGCAATTAGACAAGCACAAGTACAAAAACAGCAAGTAGCAGCAAGCAGCAAGTAGCACAAGTACAGCAAACCAAGTAGCACAAACGCAAGTACACAAACAGCAAGTGCAGCAAACAGCAAGTTGCGAAGTGCAGCAAAAGCAAGTAAAATAGCGCAAATGCAGCAAGTAGCAGCAAGTAGCATGTAGAGCAAACAGCAAATAGCAGCAAGCAGTAAGTAGCAGCAGGCAGAAGTAGCAGCATAAGTAGGCAGCAAGCAGCAAGTAGCAGTAAGTCAGCAGGTAGTAGCAGCACAACAGTAAGTAGCAGCAAGCAACTAGCAGCAAGGTTAGCAGAAAAGCAGCAAGTAGCAGCAAGCAGTAATCTAGCAGCAAGCAGCAGCAAGTAAGCAAGCAGCAAGATATCTGCAGAAAGGGTATCAGCAGCAAGCAGTATGTAGAAAGCAAGTATCAAGTAGCAAGCAAGTAGCAATGAAAGCAGCAAGCAGTAATCTAGCAGCAAGCAGTAATTAGCAGCAGGCAGTAAGTAGCAGTAAGTAGCAGCAAGCAGTAATCTAGCAGCAAGCAGTAATCCAGCAGCAAGCAGTAATCTAGCAGCAAGCAGTAATCTAGCAGCAAGCAAGCAGCAAGCAGTAATCTAGCAGCAAGCAGTAATCTAGCAGCAAGCAGTAATCTAGCAGCAAGCAAGCAGCAAGCAGTAAGCAAGCAGCAAGCAGTAATCTAGCAGCAAACAGTAATCTAGCAGCAAGCAGTAATCCAGCAGCAAGCAGTAATCTAGCAGCAAGCAGTAATCTAGCAGCAAGCAGTAATCTAGCAGCAAGCAGTAATCTAGCAGCAAGCAGTAATCTAGCAGCAAGAAGTAATATAGCAGCAAGCAGTAATATAGCAGCAAACAGCAAGCAGTAATCTAGCAGCAAGCAGTAAGCCATCAGTAAGCAAGCAGTAAGCCAGCAGTAAGCAAGCAGCAAGCAGTAAGCCATCAGTAAGCAAGCAGTAAGCCAGCAGTAAGCAAGCAGTAAGCCAGCAGTAAGCAAGCAGCAAGCAGTAAGCCAGCAGCAAGTAGTAAGCCAGCAGAAAGCAGTAATCTAGCAGCAAGCAGTAATCTAGCAGCAAGCAGTAAGCCAGCACAAAGCAGCAAGCCAGCACCAAGCTGTAAGGAAGCAGTAATCTAGCAGCAAGCAGAAAGCCAGCAGCAAGCAGAAAGCCAGCAGCAAGCCAGCATGAAGCAGTAAGCAAGCAGCAAGCAGTAAGCCAAGAGAAAGCAGTAAGTGCGCAGCAAGCACCAAGCCAGCAGTAAGCCAGCAGAACACACAATAGGTAGGACATCAGGAACATACACAAGTACTAAGTAACCAGCAATAACAAGAAGGATGGAATCAAGCAACATAACCCAGGTAATAATCCACATAACAAAAGGATGGATTATCCCAAAGCATCCACGATAACCCAGGGGTAATACATCCACGATAACCCAAGGGTAATACATCCACGATAACCCAGGGGTAATACATCCACGATAACCCAAGGGTAATACATCCACGATAACCCAGGGGTAATACATCCACGATAACCCAGGTGTAATACATCCGCGATAACCCAGGGGTAATACATCATCCACGATAACCCAGGGGTAATACATCATCCACGATAACCCAGGGGTAATACATTATCCACGATAACCCAGGGGTAATACATCATCCACGATAACCCAGGGGTAATACATCAACCACGATAACCCAGGGGTAATACATCATCCACGAAAACGAAGGGGCAATACATCATGCACGATAACCCAGGGGTAATACATCCACGATAACCCAGGGGTAAAACATCATCCACGATAACCCAGGGGTAATACATAAATCACGATAACCCACGGGTAAAACATCATCCACGATAAGTAACCCAGGGGTACTACATCATCCACGATAACCCAGGGGTAATACGTCATCCACGATAACCCAGGGGTAATACATCCACGATAACCAAGGGGTAATACATCCACGATAACCCAGGGGTAATACATCCACGACAACCCAGGGGTAATACATCATCCACGATAAGCAATCCAGGGGTAATACATCAACGATAACCCAGGGTAATACATCATCCACGATAACCCAGGGGTAATACATCATCCACGATAACCCAGGGGTAATACATCATCCACGATAACCCAGGGTAATACATCATCCACGATAACCCAGCGGTAAAACATCATCCACGATAACCCAGGGGTAATACATCATCCACGATAACCCAAGGGTAATACATCATCCACGATAATCCAGGGGTAATACATCCACGATAACCCAGGGGTAATACATCATCCACGATAACCCAGGGGTAATACATCATCCACGATAACCCAGGGGTAATACATCATCCACGATAACCCAGGAGTAATACATCATCCACGATAACCCAGGGGTAATACATCCACGATAATCCAGGGGTAATGCATCATCCACGATAACCCAGGGGTAATACATCATCCACGATAACCCAGGGGTAATACATCTACGATAACCCAGGGGTAATACATCCACGATAACCCAGGGTAATACATCGTCCACGATAACCCAGGGGTAATACATCATCCACGATAACCCAGGGGTAATACATCATCCACGATAACCCAGAGGTAATACATCATCCACGATAACCCAGGGGTAATACATCATCCACGATAACCCCGGGGTAATACATCATCCACTATAAGTAACCCAGGGGTAATACATCATCCACGATAAGTAATCCAGGGGTAATACATCATCCACGATAAGTAACCCAGGGGTAATACATCATCCACGATAACCCAGGGGTAATACATCATCCACGATAAGCAACCCAGGGGTAATACATCATTCACGATAACCCATGGGTAATACATCATCCACGATAAGTAACCCAGGGGTAATACATCGACGATAACCCAGGGGTAATACATCATCCACGATAAGTAACCCAGGGGTAATACATCATCCACGATAAGTAACCCAGGGGTAATACATCATCCACTATAAGTAACCCAGGGTAATACATCATCCACGATAAGTAATCCAGGGGTAATACATCCACGATAACCCAGGGGTAATACATCATCCACGATAAGTAACCCAGGGGTAATACATCATCCACGATAACCCAGGGGTAATACATCATCCACGATAAGCAACCCAGGGGTAATACATCATTCACGATAACCCAGGGATAATACGTCATCCACGATAAGTAACCCAGGGGTAATACATCATCCACGATAAGTAACCCAGGGGTAATACATCATCCACGATAAGTAACCCAGGGGTAATACATCATCCACGATAAGTAACCCAAGGGTAATACATCATCCACGATAAGTAATCCAGGGGTAATACATCATCCACGATAAGTAACCCAGGGGTAATACATCAGCCACGATAACCCAGGGGTAATACATCATCCACGATAACCCAGGGGTAATACATCATCCACGATAACCCAGGGGTAATACATCATCCACGATAACCCAGGGGTAATACATCGTCCACGATAACCCAGGGGTAATACATCTTCCACGATAACCCAGGGGTAATACATCATCCACGATGACCCAGTGGTAATACATCATCCACGAAAACCCAGGGGTAATACATCATCCACGATAACCCCGGGGTAATACATCATCCACTATAAGTAACCCAGGGGTAATACATCATCCACGATAAGTAATCCAGGGGTAATACATCTTCCACGATAAGTAACCCAGGGGTAATACATCCACGATAACCAGGGGTAATACATCATCCACGATAAGTAACCCAGGGGTAATACATCATCCACGATAACCCAGGGGTAATACATCATCCACGATAAGTAACCCAGGGGTAATACATCATCCACGATAAGTAACCCAGGGGTAATACATCATCCACGATAAGTAACCCAGGGGTAATACATCATCCACGATAAGTAACCCAGGGGTAATACATCATCCACGATAAGTAACCCAGGGGTAATACATCGTCCACGAAAGTAATCCAGGGGTAATACATCATCCACGATAAGTAACCCAGGGGTAATACATCGACGATAACCCAGGGGTAATACATCATCCACGATAAGTAACCCAGGGGTAATACATCATCCACGATAACCCAGGGGTAATACATCATCCACGATAATCAACCCAGGGGTAATACATCATTCACGATAACCCAGGGGTAATACCTCATTCACGATATCCAAGGGGTAATACATCATCCACGATAAGTAACCCCGGGGTAATACATCATCCACGATAAGTAACCCAGGGGTAATACATCATCCACGATAAGTAACCCAGGGGTAATACATCATCCACGACAAGTAACCCAGGGGTAATACATCACCCACGATAAGCAACCCAGGGTTAATACATCACCCACGATAAGTAACCCATGGGTGATACATCATCCACGATAAGTAACCCAGGGGTAATACGTCACCCACGATAAGTAACCCAGGGGTAATACACCATTCACAATAAGTAACCCAGGGTTAATACATCACCCACGATAAGTAACCCAGGGGTAATACATCATCCACGATAAGTAACCCAGGGGTAATACATCATCCACGATAAGTAACCCAGGGAACTAGAAGTAAAGGGGAATACATCATCCACGACAAGTAACCCAGGGGTAATACATCATCCACGACAAGTAACCCAGGGGTAATACATCATCCACGACAAGTAACCCAGGGGTAATACATCATCCACGACAAGTAACCCAGGAGTAATACATCATTTCCCCGATAAGTAACCAGGGGTAATACATACCACGATAAGCAACCCAGGGTAATACATTCACGATAAGTAACCCAGGGGTAATACTCATCAATGTCCAGGGTAATAATAGTGACCCAGGGGTAATACATTCCACGATAAATAACCCAGGGCAATACATAAGTGAAGATGAAGGAAGTAGTGAGCAAAAGTGTTGGGGCCAAGAGGACATCACCATCCCAGAGCTTCAGCTGGTGGGACGTAAGGAATATTGGTTAAACTATGAAGTCAGTCAGCACTTAATGTACAACTGTGGTTAATGGTCTATGACCATTAGTGGTCGAAGGAATTGAGTGTAGGAGAAGACAGTGGTAGAGGGTGACGTGTGTAGAACACAGGTTGAGGGAGACGTGTGTAGGAGAACACAGGTCGAGGGAGGCGTGTGTAGAACACATGTCGAGGGAGACGTGTGTAGGAGAACACAGATCGAGGGAGGCGTGTGTACAACACAGGTCGAGGGAGGCGTGTGTAGAACACAGGTCGAGGGAGACGTGTGTAGGAGAACACATGTCGAGGGAGACGTGTGTAGGAGAACAAAGGTCGAGGGAGACGTGTGTAGGAGAACACAGGTCGAGGGAGTGTAGAACGTGGTGTAGGAGAGCACAGGTCGAGGGAGACGTGTGTAGGAGAGCACAGGTCGAGGGAAACATGTGTAGAACACAGGTCGTGGGAAACGTGTGCAGGAGAACACAGGTCTAGGGAGGCTTGTGTAGAACACAGGTCGAGGGAGACGTGTGTAGGAGAACACAGGTCGAGGGAGACGTGTGTAGGAGAACACAGGTCGAGGGAGACGTGTGTAGGAGAGCACAGGTCGAGGGAGACGTGTGTTGAACACAGATCGAGGGAAACATGTGTAGAACACAGGTCGAGGGAAACGTGTGTAGGAGAACACAGGTCGAGGGAGACGTGTGTAGAACACTGGTCGAGGGAAACGTGTGTAGGAGAACACAGGTCGAAGGAGACGTGTGTAGGAGAACACAGGTCGAGGGAGACGTGTGTAGGAGAACACAGGTCGAGGGAGACGTGTGTAGGAGAACACAGGTCGAGGGAGACGTGTGTAGGAGAACACAGGTCGAGGGAGACGTGTGTAGGAGAACACAGGTCGAGGGAGACGTGTGTAGAACACAGGTCGAGGGAGACGTGTGTAGGAGAACACAGGTCGAGGGAGACGTGTGTAGGAGACACAGGTCGAGGGAGACGTGTTAGGAGAACACAGGTCGAGGGAGGACGTGTGTAGGAGAACACAGGTCGAGGGAGACGTGTGTATGAGAACACTGGTCGAGGGAGACGTGTGTAGGAGAACACAGGTCGAGGAAGACGTGTGTAGAACACAGGTCGAGGGAGATGTGTGTAGGAGAACACAGGTCGAGGGAGACGTGTGTAGAACACAGGTCGAGGGAGACGTGTGTAGGAGAACACAGGTCGAGGGAGACGTGTGTAGGAGAACACAGGTCGAGGGAGACGTGTGTAGGAGACACAGGTCGAGGGAGACGTGTGTAGGAGACACAGGTCGAGGGAGACGTGTGTAGGAGAACACAGGTCGAGGGAGACGTGTGTAGGAGAACACAGGTCGAGGGAGACGTGTGTAGAGAACACAGGTCGAGGGAAAACGTGTGTAGGAGAACACAGGTCGAGGGAGACGTGTGTAGAACACAGGTCGAGGGAGACGTGTGTAGGAGAACACAGGTCGAGGGAGACGTGTGTAGAACACAGGTCGAGGGAGACGTGTGTAGGAGAACACAGGTCGAGGGAGACGTGTGTAGGAGAACACAGGTCGAGGGAGACGTTGTAGGAGAACACAGGTCGAGGGAGACGTGTGTAGGAGACACAGGTCGAGGGAGACGTGTGTAGGAGAACACAGGTCGAGGGAGACGTGTGTAGGAGAACACAGGTCGAGGGAGATGTGTGTAGGAGAACACAGGTCGAGGGAGACGTGTGTAGGAGAACACAGGTCGAGGGAGACGTGTGTAGGAGAACACAGGTCGAGGGAGACGTGTGTAGGAGAACACAGGTCGAGGGAGACGTGTGTACGAAAGCACAGGTCGAGGGAGACGAGTGTAGGAGAACACAGGTCGAGGGAGACGTGTGTAGGAGAACACTGGTCGAGGGAGACGTGTGTAGGAGAAAAAGGTCGAGGGAGACGTGTGTAGGAGACACAGGTCGAGGGAGACGTGTGTAGGAGAACACAGGTCGAGGGAGACGTGTGAGAACACAGGTCGAGGGAGACGTGTGTAGGAAACACAGGTCGAGGGAGACGTGTGTAGGAGAACACAGGTCGAGGGAGACGTGTGTAGAGAACACAGGTCGAGGGAGACGTGTGTAGAGCACAGGTCGAGGGAGACGGTGTAGAACACAGGTCGAGGGAGACGTGTGTGAGAACACAGGTCGAGGGAGACGTGTGTAGGAGAACACAGGTCGAGGGAGACGTGTGTAGGAACACAGGTCGAGGGAGACGTGTGTAGGAGAACACAGGTCGAGGGAGACGTGTGTAGGAGAACACAGGTCGAGGGAGACGTGTGTAGAACACAGGTCGAGGGAGACGTGTGTAGAGACACAGGTCGAGGAGACGTGTGTAGGAGAACACAGGTCGAGGGAGACGTGTGTAGAACACAGGTCGAGGGAGACGTGTGTAGGAGAACACAGGTCGAGGGAGACGTGTGTAGGAGAACACAGGTCGAGGGAGACGTGTGTAGGAGAACACAGGTCGAGGGAGACGTGTGTAGGAGAACACAGGTCGAGGAGGGTGAGAACAGTGATGACGGTGTAGACCAGTAGGAGCGTGTAGAAACACAGGTCGAGGGAGACGTGTGTAGAACACAGGTCGAGGGAGACAATGTGTAGGAACACTAGGTCGAGGAAAACGTGTGTGAGAACACAGGTCGAGGGAGACGTGTGTAGGAACACAGGTCGAGGAGATGTTGTAGGAGAACACAGGTCGAGGGAGACGTGTTAAGAATGCAAAAGGTCCAGAGGACGGTTAGGAGCAGGTCAGGAAGGTGTGGAACACAGTTGGGGGATTGTAAAACGTTGACATGAAGATCATCAGCTTGACGGTTGTCAACGTTGCAGAAGTCTCCAAGCTTGAGATTCTCAACGTTGCAGAAGTCTCAAGCTTGACGGTTCTCAACGTTGCAGAGTCTCCAAGCTTGACGTTCTCAACGTTGCAGAAGTCTCAAGCTTGACGTTTCAACGTTGCAGAAGTCTCCAAGTTGACAGTTCTCAACGTTGCAGAAGTCTTCCAAGCTTGACGGTTCTCAACGTTGCAGAAGTCTCAAGCTTGACGTTCTCAACGTTGCAGAAGTCTCAAGCTTGACGAGTTCTCAACGTTGCAGAAGTCTCCAAGCTTGACAGTTCTCAACGTTGCAGAAGTCTCCAAGCTTGACAGTTCTCAACGTTGCAGAAGTCTCCAAGCTTGACGGTTCTCAACGTTGCAGAAGTCTCCAAGCTTGACGGTTCTCAACGTTGCAGAAGTCTCTAGCTTGACGTTCTCAACGTTGCAGAAGTCTCCAAGCTTGACGGTTCTCAACGTTGCAGAAGTCTCCAAGCTTGACGGTTCTCAACGTTGCAGAAGTCTCTATGCTTGACGGTTCTCAACGTTGCAGAAGTCTCCAAGCTTGACGGTTCTCAACGTTGCAGAAGTCTCTATGCTTGACGGTTCTCAACGTTGCAGAAGTCTCTATGCTTGATGGTTCTCAACGTTGCAGAAGTCTCCAAGCTTGACAGTTCTCAACGTTGCAGAAGTCTCCAAGCTTGACGGTTCTCAACGTTGCAGAAGTCTCCAAGCTTGACGGTTCTCAACGTTGCAGAAGTCTCAGCTTTACGGTTCTCAACGTTGCAGAAGTCTCTATGCTTGATGGTTCTCAACGTTGCAGAAGTCTCCAAGCTTGACAGTTCTCAACGTTGCAGAAGTCTCCAAGCTTGACGGTTCTCAACGTTGCAGAAGTCTCCAAGCTTGACGGTTCTCAACGTTGCAGAAGTCTCTATGCTTGACGGTTCTCAACGTTGCAGAAGTCTCCAAGCTTGACGGTTCTCAACGTTGCAGAAGTCTCCAAGCTTGACGGTTCTCAACGTTGCAGAAGTCTCTATGCTTGACGGTTCTCAACGTTGCAGAAGTCTCTATGCTTGATGGTTCTCAACGTTGCAGAAGTCTCCAAGGTTTACGGTTCTCAACGTTGCAGAAGTCTCCAAGCTTGACGGTTCTCAACGTTGCAGAAGTCTCCAAGCTTTACGGTTCTCAACGTTGCAGAAGTCTCCAAGCTTGATGGTTCATAACTGTTAAACACAAACATTCGCCAAACTCCTGCAGTATTTACATGATGTTAACAAGGTGTCTCGTCTGTACAGTAAGGTGCAGAATTCACTCCCTTTTTATCGAATCTACAAATATTAGGCGAAGTCTACAGCATGCAATTATTTCATCTCGATAGTGAGGCCTGGTCTCAGACCGGGCCGCGGGGGCGTTGATCCCCGGTACACCCTCTGGGTAGGCAGGGTGGTGTGACTTAAGTTTCTATTGCACTGACAATTTGAATCCAAAAAGATTTAGTATTCATAAGTTATCCCAAGGAGAGTAAAATCCCAGTTTGAATAAAAACGGGTAATTAGTGTTTGCAGAACTCTAAATTAAGTCAAACTTCACCCTAGAAACAGCAGCGTTCAAGCCAAAATGAAGAGGAATTCTCTTCTTGTCTCAGAGAGATCAAAAGCTTTAAAAACACCAGCACACTTAAGTTTGAAGCCGACCGTAAATCGCATTATCAGGTTGTCAGCGTTGAAGGCAGTGGGATAATTCTGGCATAGATTACCGCGAGAAAATTCGTATTTCAAGTTCTTTTTTAAAAAGAAGGAAAACTGGGACCAACAGTGGCATAGAATGGAGACAAAGAATGTTAGAAAACTGGGACCAACAGTGGCATAGAATGGAGACAAAGAATGTTAGAAAACTGGGACCAACAGTGGCATAGAATGGAGACAAAGAATATTATTACTCCTGCGAGATAATGTCAGCATGTATAAGCGTATTTATGCAATTTGCACAATAATTGTTATATGACCGGACTGTCTAAGGACCGCAGTCACTACACAAATTTCAATCAACATACATTAAGATTTTTTTTCCTAATAAGTTGAAGTTCAGATTATTACAGCAGCAGTTATTATTGTCTCATAACTCGGCCATAGGAGAGTGATACATGTAACGACGCAACAGTGGAACTACTTAACGACGCAACAGTGGAACTACTTAATGGTACAAGTCGAACTCAAACATCATAAATTTCAGTCTCCTAACTGCGGGTTGTGCATCGTTCTAGTCACTATTGTTCCCATTTTATTCTTTATGACAAAACTTAAAATTATGATTATCAAATAAAAAACTGTCTTCATAAATACTTGAGGTAAAATAAAGCAAGATGATGGATCTTTGCCGGATACAGATGTCATCAGTTGAACTCGTGTGAATACTAATGTCGAGTGTCTTTGGACGTCTTCTAATTACAGAGGTGTCCTGTACTGTCGAATTATGTCCCTATATGAGGGACACATCTGCTTGTAAGGGAATGTTTCTGGTATTATTTTCACTTGTAGATCCTGCATTGAATATCAACCATATGTTACCTCGGGTATATAAAGGGTTGTTTGCTTCCCTACCATCTATTACCTCGGGTATATGAAGGGTTGTTTGCTTCCTTACCATCTATTACCTCGGGTATATGAAGGGTTGTTTGCTTCCCAACCATCTATTAACTCGGGTATATGAACGGTTGTTTGCTTCACTACCATCTATTACCTCGGGTATCTGAGAGGGTTGTTTGCTTCCCTACCATCTATTACCTCGGGTACATGAAGGGTTGTTTGCTTCCTTACCATCTATTACCTCGGGTATATGAAGTGTTGTTTGCTTCAATACCATCTATTACCTCGGGTATATGAAGGGTTGTTTGCTTCCCTACCATCTATTACCTCGGGTATATGAAGGGTTGTTTGCTTCCCTACCATCTATTACCTCGGGTATATGAAGGGTTGTTTGCTTACCTACCATCTATTACCTCGGGTATATGAAAGGTTGTTTGCTTACCTACCACCTATTACCTCGGGTATATGAAGGGTTGTTTGCTTACCTACCATCTATTACCTCGGGTATATGAAAGGTTGTTTGCTTACCTACCATCTATTACCTCGGGTATATGAAGGGTTGTTTGCTTCCCTACCATCTATTACCTCGGGTACATGAAGGGTTGTTTGCTTCCTTACCATCTATTACCTCGGGTATATGAATGGTTGTTTGCTTCCCTACCATTTATTACCTCGGGTATATGAAAGGTTGTTTGCTTACCTACCATCTATTACCTCGGGTATATGAAGGGTTGTTTGCTTCCCTACCATCTATTACCTCGGGTATATGAAGGGTTGTTTGCTTACCTACCATCTATTACCTCGGGTATATGAACAGTTGTTTGCTTCCCTACCATCTATTACCTCGGGTATATGATCGGCTGTTTGCTTCCCTACCATCTATTACCTCGGGTATGTGAAAGGTTGTTTGCTTCCCTACTATCTTCTACCTCGGGTATATGAAGGGTTGTTTGCTCACCTACCATCTATTACCTCGGGTATATGAAGGGTTGTTTGCTTCCCTACCATCTATTACCTCGGGTATATGAAGGGTTGTTTGCTTCCCTACCATCTATTACCTCGGGTATATGAAGGGTTGTTTGCTTACCTACCATCTATTACCTCGGGTATATGAAAGGTTGTTTGCTTACCTACCATCTATTACCTCGGGTATATGAAGGGTTGTTTGCTTACCTACCATCTATTACCTCGGGTATATGAAAGGTTGTTGCTTACCTACCATCTATTACCTCGGGTATATGAAGGGTTGTTTGCTTCCCTACCATCTATTACCTCGGGTACATGAAGGGTTGTTTGCTTCCTTACCATCTATTACCTCGGGTATATGAATGGTTGTTTGCTTCCCTACCATTTATTACCTCGGGTATATGAAGGTTGTTTGCTTACCTACCATCTATTACCTCGGGTATATGAAGGGTTGTTTGCTTCCCTACCATCTATTACCTCGGGTATATGAAGGGTTGTTTGCTTACCTACCATCTATTACCTCGGGTATATGAACAGTTGTTAGCTTCCCTACCATCTATTACCTCGGGTATATGATCGGCTGTTTGCTTCCCTACCATCTATTACCTCGGGTATGTGAAAGGTTGTTTGTTTCCCCCTACCATCTTCTACCTGGGTATATGAAGGGTTGTTTGCTCACCTACCATCTATTACCTCGGGTATATAAAGGGTTGTTTGCTTCCCTACCATCTATTGCCTTGGATATTATGAAGGGTTGTTTGCTTCCCTACCATCTATTCCCTTCGGGTAAAATGAAGGGTTGTTTGCTTCCCTACCACCTATTACCTCGGGTATATGAAGGGTTGTTTGCTTCCCTACCATCTATTACCTCGGGTATATGAAGGGTTGTTTGCTTCCCTACCATCTATTACCTCGGAAATATGAAGGGTTGTTTGCTTCCCTACCATCTATTACCTCGGGTATATGAATGGTTGTTTGCTTCCCTACCATCTATTACCTCGGGTATATGAACGGCTGTTTGCTTCCCTACCATCTATTACCTCGGAAATATGAAGGGTTGTTTGCTTCCCTACCATCTATTACCTCGGAAATATGAAGGGTTGTTTGCTTCCCTACCATCACCTCGGGTTTTATGAATGGTTGTTTGCTTTCCTACCATATATTACCTTGGGAATATGAAAGGTTGTTTGCTTCCCATCTATTACCTCGGGTATATGAAGGGTTGTTTGCTTCCCTACCATCTATTACCTCGGGTATATAAACGGTTGTTTGTTTCCCTACCATCTATTACCTCGGAAATATGAAGGGTTGTTTGCTTCCCTACCATCACCTCGGGTATATGAATGGTTGTTTGCTTCCCTACCATCTATTACCTCGGGTATATGAACGGCTGTTTGCTTCCCTACCATCTATTACCTCGGGTATATGAAAGGTTGTTTGCTTACCTACCATCTATTACCTCGGGTATATGAAGGGTTGTTTGCTTCCCTACCATCTATTACCTCGGGTATATGAAGGGTTGTTTGCTTCCCTACCATCTATTACCTCGGAAATATGAAGGGTTGTTTGCTTCCCTACCATCTATTACCTCGGGTATATGAATGGTTGTTTGCGTCCCTACCATCTATTACCTCGGGTATATGAACGGTTGTTTGCTTCCCTACCATCTATTACCTCGGGTATATGAAGGATTGTTTGCTTCCCTACCATCTATTACCTCGGGTACATGAAGGGTTGTTTGCTTCCTTACCATCTATTACCTCGGGTATATGAATGGTTGTTTGCTTCCCTACCATTTATTACCTCGGGTATATGAAAGGTTGTTTGCTTACCTACCATCTATTACCTCGGGTATATGAAGGGTTGTTTGCTTCCCTACCATCTATTACCTCGGGTATATGAAGGGTTGTTTGCTTACCTACCATCTATTACCTCGGGTATATGAACAGTTGTTTGCTTCCCTACCATCTATTACCTCGGGTATATGATCGGCTGTTTGCTTCCCTACCATCTATTACCTCGGGTATGTGAAAGGTTGTTTGCTTCCCTACTATCTTCTACCTCGGGTATATATGAAGGGTTGTTTGCTCACCTACCATCTATTACCTCGGGTATATGAAGGGTTGTTTGCTTCCCTACCATCTATTACCTCGGGTATATGAAGGGTTGTTTGCTTCCCTACCATCTATTACCTCGGGTATATGAAGGGTTGTTTGCTTACCTACCATCTATTACCTCGGGTATATGAAAGGTTGTTTGCTTACCTACCATCTATTACCTCGGGTATATGAAGGGTTGTTTGCATACCTACCATCTATTACCTCGGGTATATGAAAGGTTGCTTGCTTACCTACCATCTATTACCTCGGGTATATGAAGGGTTGTTTGCTTCCCTACCATCTATTACCTCGGGTACATGAAGGGTTGTTTGCTTCCTTACCATCTATTACCTCGGGTATATGAATGGTTGTTTGCTTCCCTACCATTTATTACCTCGGGTATATGAAAGGTTGTTTGCTTACCTACCATCTATTACCTCGGGTATATGAAGGGTTGTTTGCTTCCCTACCATCTATTACCTCGGGTATATGAAGGGTTGTTTGCTTACCTACCATCTATTACCTCGGGTATATGAACAGTTGTTAGCTTCCCTACCATCTATTACCTCGGGTATATGATCGGCTGTTTGCTTCCCTACCATCTATTACCTCGGGTATGTGAAAGGTTGTTTGCTTCCCTACCATCTTCTACCTCGGGTATATGAAGGGTTGTTTGCTCACCTACCATCTATTACCTCGGGTATATAAAGGGTTGTTTGCTTCCCTACCATCTATTGCCTCGGATATATGAAGGGTTGTTTGCTTCCCTACCATCTATTACTTCGGGTATAAGAAGGGTTGTTTGCTTCCCTACCACCTATTACCTCGGGTATATGAAGGGTTGTTTGCTTCCCTACCATCTATTACCTCGGGTATATGAAGGGTTGTTTGCTTCCCTACCATCTATTACCTCGGAAATATGAAGGGTTGTTTGCTTCCCTACCATCTATTACCTCGGGTATATGAATGGTTGTTTGCTTCCCTACCATCTATTACCTCGGGTATATGAACGGCTGTTTGCTTCCCTACCATCTATTACCTCGGAAATATGAAGGGTTGTTTGCTTCCCTACCATCTATTACCTCGGAAATATGAAGGGTTGTTTGCTTCCCTACCATCACCTCGGGTATATGAATGGTTGTTTGCTTTCCTACCATATATTACCTTGGGAATATGAAAGGTTGTTTGCTTCCCATCTATTACCTCGGGTATATGAAGGGTTGTTTGCTTCCCTACCATCTATTACCTCGGGTATATGAACGGTTGTTTGCTTCCCTACCATCTATTACCTCGGAAATATGAAGGGTTGTTTGCTTCCCTACCATCACCTCGGGTATATGAATGGTTGTTTGCTTCCCTACCATCTATTACCTCGGGTATATGAACGGCTGTTTGCTTCCCTACCATCTATTACCTCGGGTATATGAAAGGTTGTTTGCTTACCTACCATCTATTACCTCGGGTATATGAAGGGTTGTTTGCTTCCCTACCATCTATTACCTCGGGTATATGAAGGGTTGTTTGCTTCCCTACCATCTATTACCTCGGAAATATGAAGGGTTGTTTGCTTCCCTACCATCTATTACCTCGGGTATATGAATGGTTGTTTGCGTCCCTACCATCTATTACCTCGGGTGTATGAACGGTTGTTTGCTTCCCTACCATCTATTACCTCGGGTATATGAAGGATTGTTTGCTTCCCTACCATCTATTACCTCGGGTATATGAAGGGTTGTTTGCTTCCCTACCATCTATTACCTCGGAAATATGAAGGGTTGTTTGCTTCCCTACCATTACCTCGGGTATATGAAGGGTTGTTTGCTTCCCTACCACCTATTACCTCGGGTATATGAAGGGCTGTTTGCTTCCCTACCATCTATTACCTCGGAAATATGAAGGGTTGTTTGCTTCCCTACCATTACCTCGGGTATATGAACGGTTGTTTGCTTCCCTACCATCTATTACCTCGGGTGCAACTCTTGGGTATCTTTATTGAGGAAACGTATCGCCACACAGTGGCTTCATCAGTCCATACGTAGGAGAAACTTGAAGAACAGGAGAATGAGGTAATCAGTCCCTCAACCTTGAGTCGATGTGGTCAGTCCATCAATCTTGAATTTATCAACATGTCGGTTCTCTGAACCATTCATCTACATTACCTCGGGTATATGAAGGGTTGTTTGATTACCTACCATCTATTACCTCGGGTATATGAAGGGTTGTTTGCTTACCTACCATCTATTACCTCGGGTATATAAAGGGGTTGTTTGCTTCCCTACCATCTATTACCTCGGGTATGTGAAGGGTTGTTTGCTTCTCTACCATCTATTACCTCGGGTATGTGAAGGGTTGTTTGCTTCCCTACCATCTATTACCTCGGTATGTGAAGGGTTGTTTGCTTCCCTACCATCTATTACCTCGGGTATGTGAAGGGTTGTTTGCTTCCCTACCATCTATTACCTCGGGTATGTGAAGGGTTGTTTGCTTCCCTACCATCTATTACCTCGGGTATATGAAGGGTTGTTTGCTTCCCTACCGTCTATTACCTCGGGTATATGAAGGGTTGTTTGCTTCCCTACCATCTATTACCTCGGGTATATGAAGGGTTGTTTGCTTCCCTACCATCTATTACCTCGGGTATGTGAAGGGTTGTTTGCTTCCCTACCATCTATTACCTCGGGTATGTGAAGGGTTGTTTGCTTCCCTACCATCTATTACCTCGGGTATGTGAAGGGTTGTTTGCTTCCCTACCATCTATTACCTCGGGTATGTGAAGGGTTGTTTGCTTTCCTACCATCTATGACCTCGGGTATGTGAAGGGTTGTTTGCTTCCCTACCATCTATTACCTCGGGTATATGAAGGGTTGTTTGCTTCCCTACCATCTATTACCTCGGTTATATGAAGGGTTGTTTGCTTCCCTACCATCTATTACCTCGGTATGTGAAGGGTTTTTTTGCTTCCCTACCATCTATTACCTCGGGTATGTGAAGGGTTGTTTGCTTCCCTACCATCTATTACCTCGGGTATATGAAGGGTTGTTTGCTTACCTACCATCTATTACCTCGGGTATGTGAAGGGTTGTTTGCTTCCCTACCATCTATTACCTCGGGTATATGAAGGGTTGTTTGCTTACCTACCATCTATTACCTCGGGTATATGAAGGGTTGCTTGCTTCCCTACCATCTATTACCTCGGGTATGTGAAGGGTTGTTTGCTTACCTACCATCTATTACCTCGGGTATATGAACAGTTGTTTGCTTCCCTACCATCTATTACCTCGGGTATATGATCGGCTGTTTGCTTCCCTACCATCTATTACCTCGGGTATGTGAAAGGTTGTTTGCTTCCCTACTATCTTCTACCTCGGGTATATGAAGGGTTGTTTGCTCACCTACCATCTATTACCTCGGGTATATGAAGGGTTGTTTGCTTCCCTACCATCTATTACCTCGGGTATATGAAGGGTTGTTTGCTTCCCTACCATCTATTACCTCGGGTATATGAAGGGTTGTTTGCTTACCTACCATCTATTACCTCGGGTATATGAAAGGTTGTTTGCTTACCTACCATCTATTACCTCGGGTATATGAAGGGTTGTTTGCTTACCTACCATCTATTACCTCGGGTATATGAAAGGTTGCTTGCTTACCTACCATCTATTACCTCGGGTATATGAAGGGTTGTTTGCTTCCCTACCATCTATTACCTCGGGTACATGAAGGGTTGTTTGCTTCCTTACCATCTATTACCTCGGGTATATGAATGGTTGTTTACTTCCCTACCATTTATTACCTCGGGTATATGAAAGGTTGTTTGCTTACCTACCATCTATTACCTCGGGTATATGAAGGGTTGTTTGCTTCCCTACCATCTATTACCTCGGGTATATGAAGGGTTGTTTGCTTACCTACCATCTATTACCTCGGGTATATGAACAGTTGTTTGCTTCCCTACCATCTATTACCTCGGGTATATGATCGGCTGTTTGCTTCCCTACCATCTATTACCTCGGGTATGTGAAAGGTTGTTTGCTTCCCTACCATCTTCTACCTCGGGTATATGAAGGGTTGTTTGCTCACCTACCATCTATTACCTCGGGTATATAAAGGGTTGTTTGCTTCCCTACCATCTATTGCCTCGGATAGATGAAGGGTTGTTTGCTTCCCTACCATCTATTACCTCGGGTATAAGAAGGGTTGTTTGCTTCCCTACCACCTATTACCTCGGGTATATGAAGGGTTGTTTGCTTCCCTACCATCTATTACCTCGGGTATATGAAGGGTTGTTTGCTCACCTACCACCTATTACCTCGGGTACATGAACAGTTGTTTGCTTCCCTACCATCTATTACCTCGGGTATATGAAGGGTTGTTTGCTTCCCTACCATCTATTACCTCGGAAATATGAAGGGTTGTTTGCTTCCCTACCATCTATTACCTCGGGTATATGAATGGTTGTTTGCTTCCCTACCATCTATTACCTCGGGTATATGAACGGCTGTTTGCTTCCCTACCATCTATTACCTCGGAAATATGAAGGGTTGTTTGCTTCCCTACCATCTATTACCTCGGAAATATGAAGGGTTGTTTGCTTCCCTACCATCACCTCGGGTATATGAATGGTTGTTTGCTTTCCTACCATATATTACCTTGGGAATATGAAAGGTTGTTTGCTTCCCATCTATTACCTCGGGTATATGAAGGGTTGTTTGCTTCCCTACCATCTATTACCTCGGGTATATGAACGGTTGTTTGCTTCCCTACCATCTATTACCTCGGAAATATGAAGGGTTGTTTGCTTCCCTACCATCACCTCGGGTATATGAATGGTTGTTTGCTTCCCTACCATCTATTACCTCGGGTATATGAACGGCTGTTTGCTTCCCTACCATCTATTACCTCGGTATATGAAAGGTTGTTTGCTTACCTACCATCTATTACCTCGGGTATATGAAGGGTTGTTTGCTTCCCTACCATCTATTACCTCGGGTATATAAAGGGGTTTTGTTTGCTTCCCTACCATCTATTACCTCGGAAATATGAAGGGTTGTTTGCTTCCCTACCATCTATTACCTCGGGTATATGAATGGTTGTTTGCGTCCCTACCATCTATTACCTCGGGTATATGAAGGGTTGTTTGCTTCCCTACCATCTATTACCTCGGAAATATGAAGGGTTGTTTGCTTCCCTACCATTATCTCGGGTATATGAAGGGTTGTTTGCTTCCCTACCACCTATTACCTCGGGTATATGAAGGGCTGTTTGCTTCCCTACCATCTATTACCTCGGAAATATGAAGGGTTGTTTGCTTCCCTACCATTACCTCGGGTATATGAACGGTTGTTTGCTTCCCTACCATCTATTACCTCGGGTGCAACTCTTGGGTATCTTTATTGAGGAAACGTATCGCCACACAGTGGCTTCATCAGTCCATACGTAGGAGAAACTTGAAGAACAGGAGAATGAGGTAATCAGTCCCTCAACCTTGAGTCGATGTGGTCAGTCCATCAATCTTGAATTTATCAACATGTCGGTTCTCTGAACCATTCATCTACATTACCTCGGGTATATGAAGGGTTGTTTGCTTACCTACCATCTATTACCTCGGGTATATGAAGGGTTGTTTGCTTACCTACCATCTATTACCTCGGGTATATGAAGGGTTGTTTGCTTCCCTACCATCTATTACCTCGGGTATGTGAAGGGTTGTTTGTTTCTCTACCATCTATTACCTCGGGTATGTGAAGAGTTGTTTGCTTCCCTACCATCTATTACCTCGGGTATGTGAAGGGTTGTTTGCTTCCCTACCATCTATTACCTCGGGTATGTGAAGGGTTGTTTGCTTCCCTACCATCTATTACCTCGGGTATGTGAAGGGTTGTTTGCTTCCCTACCATCTATTACCTCGGGTATATGAAGGGTTGTTTGCTTCCCTACCGTCTATTACCTCGGGTATATGAATGGTTGTTTGCTTCCCTACCATCTATTACCTCGGGTATATGAAGGGTTGTTTGCTTCCCTACCATCTATTACCTCGGGTATATGAAGGGTTGTTTGCTTCCCTACCATCTATTACCTCGGGTATATGAAGGGTTGTTTGCTTCCCTACCATCTATTACCTCGGGTATATGAAGGGTTGTTTGCTTCCCTACTATATATTACCTCGGGTATATGAAGGGTTGTTTGCTTCCCTACCATCTATTACCTCGGGTATGTGAAGGGTTGTTTGCTTCCCTACCATCTATTACCTCGGGTATGTGAAGGGTTGTTTGCTTCCCTACCATCTATTACCTCGGGTATGTGAAGGGTTGTTTGCTTTCCTACCATCTATGACCTCGGGTATGTGAAGGGTTGTTTGCTTCCCTACCATCTATTACCTCGGGTATATGAAGGGTTGTTTGCTTCCCTACCATCTATTACCTCGGGTATGTGAAGGGTTGTTTGCTTCCCTACCATCTATTACCTCGGGTATGTGAAGGGTTGTTTGCTTCCCTACCATCTATTACCTCGGGTATGTGAAGGGTTGTTTGCTTCCCTACCATCTATTACCTCGGGTATGTGAAGGGTTGTTTGCTTCCCTACCATCTATTACCTCGGGTATATGAAGGGTTGTTTGCTTACCTACCATCTATTACCTCGGGTATGTGAAGGGTTGTTTGCTTCCCTACCATCTATTACCTCGGGTATATGAAGGGTTGCTTGCTTCCCTACCATCTATTACCTCGGGTATATGAAGGGTTGTTTGCTTCCCTACCATCTATTACCTCGGGTATGTGAAGGGTTGTTTGCTTCCCTACCATCTATTACCTCGGGTATGTGAAGGGTTGTTTGCTTCCCTACCAAAGTTTTATGTCCGCCTCGCAAGGCAGTTTATTACTACCTTTTCAATCTAGAGATTATAATCCAGTCAGTGATATTAGGCTGAGTGTCTGTATTAAGAACACGAATACTGGCGATAACTTGAGGGAAATGAACACGAATACTGGCGACAACTTGAGGGAAATGAACACGAATACTGGCGACAACTTGAGGGAAATGAACACGAATTCTGGCGACAACTTGAGGGAAATGTGTTCGAATACTGGCGACAACTTGAGGGAAATGTGTTCGAATACTGGCGATAACTTGAGGGAAATGAACACGAATACTGGCGACAACTTGAGGGAAATGAACACGAATTCTGGCGACAACTTGAGGGAAATGTGTTCGAATACTGGCGACAACTTGAGGGAAATGTGTTCGAATACTGGCGACAACTTGAGGGATATGTGTTCGAATACTGGCGACAACTTGAGGGATATGAACACGAATATTGTCGACAACTTCAATGTAAACGTTACAATGTAAGTTTATTTACAGGTTCGCATAAATTCAGTTACACAAATTATCATACATAATAACATGTATAAATTACGATAAACAAAACCTTAACGGCTTCAGTTACATTACAGCTTAGAAAGACAGCTCATCGCCTGCACAGCCGCCCCTGCAGACGAGGTCTTGAGAAGCTGTCGAAGTCATCTCTCAAGGGCTGTAATGAGTTATAATTTGTAAGATTATAAATTACCCCTAGGGGGTGTTATGTCAGCATATTTCATTCACTGATGGCTGACAAACTTACTTGTGTGGACTCAAAAGTCTGCATATTACCGGGGTTTATAAGTGACTAACTCACGATTTTATACTCAACTGCACAGTCAATAGTAGCACATCACGAGTTAGAACACTTACCTGGGTATATGTATCTGACTCGTAATTACGCCCGGATATCCGTTGAGTTGATTGAAGAATAGTGTTCTTTGAAGAATGTCGCACTGCACTCTGTTGGATCACAACACTCGTTGTTACACTCTTCATCAATAATTGTTCACACAATATCACTGAAGAAGTTGATCACATTTCTCTGTAAGTGTTTATTGTGTTTTGTGAGACACTTTGTTCACACTAACGCACAGATCGTTCTTTGTTGGTTATCCTGGCATCAGTGTCACTCTCAGTAGAGTCAAAAGTAATCTGAAGACGCCACAGCACCCCATGCCGTCACTGCCCCCAGCACAAAGGAAAAGCTGACCTAGTACTTTTGCTTCCTTGCCACTTCCTCGATGAAACAAAGAAGAATGTTTAAATCTTGCTGTCTTAAGCATAGACAACAATGTCCACTATCTTTACTATGGTAATAAAGTGGGAGCAGGATTTTCCTTAATTGTCCTGCTAAGGTAAGAGGTGTACTGTCTCTTATTAAAATACACTCTGCAACACTGCAAGGAGCAGCGGTCGCTTGACCACGTCGCATACTCGTACTGCATCTGCGATCAATTACTCACTGTAGCAGTAAACAAGATGCTTGCCCTTTCTGAGAGGGCTGGGCCCCTCAGAGCTGAAAGGGGCTGAAAGGGGCTGAAGGGGGCTGATACCCCCCTCCTGGAGAAAAAACTTCTCCTCATCTGGTGACAGTTTGGTCTAAAATCATATAGGCTAATAAATATTGTATATTACAACTGTCAATTATTTGAACGGTTGTGTTGGAGACTGGATGAGTGAAGGCTGGGATGAGTGAATGCTGGGATGAGTGAAGGATGGGATGAGTGAAGGCTGGGATGAGTGAATGCTGGGATGAGTGAAGGATGGGATGAGTGAAGGCTGGGATGAGTGAATGCTGGGATGAGTGAAGGATGGGATGAGTGAAGGCTGGGATGAGTGAATGCTGGGAATGAGTGAAGGATGGGATGAGTGAAGGCTGGGATGAGTGAAGGCTGGGATGAGTGAATGCTGGGATGAGTGAAGGCTGGGATGAATGAAGGATGGGATGAGTGAAGGCTGGGATGAGGGAAGGATGGGATGAGTGAAGGCTGGGATGAGTGAAGGCTGGGATGAGTGAATGCTGGGATGAGTGAAGGCTGGGATGAGTGAAGGATGGGATGAGTGAAGGCTGGGATGAGTGAAGGATGGGATGAGTGAAGGCTGGGATGAGTGAAGGATGGGATGAGTGAAGGCTGGGATGAGTGAAGGATGGGATGAGTGAAGGCTGGGATGAGTGAAGGCTGGGATGAGTGAAGGCTGGGATGAGTGAAGGCTGGGATGAGTGAAGGCTGGGATGAGTGAAGGCTGGGATGAATGAAGGCTGGGATGAGTGAAGGCTGGGATGAGTGAAGGCTGGGATGAGTGAAGGCTGGGATGAGTGAAGGTGGGATGAGTGAAGGCTGGATGAGTGAAGGCTGGGATGAGTGAAGGCTGGGGTGAGTGAAAGCTGGGATGAGTGAAGGCTGGGATGAGTGAAGGCTGGGATGAGTGAAGGCTGGGATGAGTGAAGGCTGGGATGAGTGAAGGCTGGGATGAGTGAAGGCTGGGATGAGTGAAGGCTGGGATGAGTGAAGGCTGGGATGAGTGAAGGCTGGGATGAGTGAAGGCTGGGATGAGTGAAGGCTGGGATGAGTGAAGGCTGGATGAGTGAAGGCTGGGATGAGTGAAGGCTGGGTGAGTGAAGGCTGGGATGAGTGAAGGCTGGGATGAGTGAAGGCTGGGATGAGTGAAGGCTGGATGAGTGAAGGCTGGGATGAGTGAAGGCTGGGATGAGTGAAGGCTGGGATGAGTGAAGGCTGGGATGAGTGAAGGCTGGATGAGTGAAGGCTGGGATGAGTGAAGGCTGGGGTGAGTGAAGGCTGGGATGAGTGAAGGCTGGGATGAGTGAATGCTGGGATGAGTGAAAGCTGGGGAGGAGTGAAGGCTTGGATGAGTGAAGGCTGGGATGAGTGAAGGCTGGGATGAGTGAAGGCTGGGATGAGTGAAGGCTGGATGAGTGAAGGCTGGATGAGTGAAGGCTGTGATGAGTGAAGGCTGGGATGAGTGAAGGCTGGGATGAGTGAAGGCTGGTATGAGTGAAGGCTGGGATGAGTGAAGGCTGGGATGAGTGAAGGCTGGGATGAGTGAAGGCTGGATGAGTGAAGGCTGGATGAGTGAAGGCTGTGATGAGTGAAGGCTGGGATGAGTGAAGGCTGCGATGAGTGAAGGCTGGATGAGTGAAGGCTGGGATGAGTGAAGGCTGGGATGAGTGAAGGCTGGGATGAGTGAAGGCTGCGATGGGTGAAGGCTGGGATGAGTGAAAGCTGGGATGAGTGAAAGCTGGGATGAGTGAAGGCTGTGATGAGTGAAGGCTGGGATGAGTGAAGGCTGGGATGAGTGAAGGCTGGGATGAGTGAAGGCTGGGATGAGTGAAGGCTGGGATGAGTGAAGGCTGGGATGAGTGAAGGCTGGATGAGTGAAGGCTGGGATGAGTGAAGGCTGGGATGAGTGAAGGCTGGGTATGAGTGAAGGCTGGGATGAGTGAAGGCTGGTATGAGTGAAGGCTGGGATGAGTGAAGGCTGGGATGAGTGAAGGCTGGGATGAGTGAAGGCTGGGATGAGTGAAGGCTGGGATGAGTGAAGGCTGGGATGAGTGAAGGCTGGGATGAGTGAAGGCTGGATGAGTGAAGGCTGGATGAGTGAAGGCTGGGATGAGTGAAGGCTGGGATGAGTGAAGGCTGGGATGAGTGAAGGCTGGATGAGTGAAAGCTGGGATGAGTGAAGGCTGGGATGAGTGAAGGCTGGAATGAGTGAAGTCTGGGTTGAGTGAAGGTGTGGGATGAGTGAAGGCTGGATGAGTGAAGGCTGGGATGAGTGAAGGATCGGATGAGTGAAGGCTGGGATGAGTGAAGGCTGGGATGAGTGAAGACTGGGATGAGTGAAGGCTGGGATGAGTGAAGGCTGGATGAGTGAAGGCTGCGATGAGTGATGGCTGGGGTGAGTGAAGGCTGGGATGAGTGAAGGCTGGGATGAGTGAAGGCTGGGATGAGTGAAGGCTGGGATGTGTGAAGGTTGGGGTGAGTGAAGGCTGGGGTGAGTGAAGGCTGGGAATGAGTGATGGGGGGGTGAGTGAAGGCTGGGATGTGTGAAGGTTGGGGTGAGTGAAGGCTGGGGTGAGTGAAGGCTGGGATGAGTGAAGGCTGGGATGAGTGAAGGCTGGGATGAGTGAAGGCTGGGATGAGTGAAGGCTGGATGAGTGAAGGCTGGGATGAGTGAAGGCTGGGATGAGTGAAGGCTGGGATGAGTGTAGGCTGGGATGAGTGAAGGTTGGATGAGTGAAGGCTGGGATGAGTGAAGGCTGGATGAGTGAAGGCTGGGATGAGTGAAGGCTGGATGAGTGAAGGCTGGGATGAGTGAAGGCTGGGATTAGTGAAGGCTGGGATGAGTGAAGACTGGATGAGTGAAGGCTGGGATGAGTGAAGGCTGGGATGAGTAAAGGCGGGATGAGTGAAGGCTGGGATGAGTGAAGGCTGGATGAGTGAACGCTGGGATGAGTGAAAGCTTGGATGAGTAAAGGCGGGATGAGTGAAGGCTGGGATGAGTGAAGGCTGGATGAGTGAACGCTGGGATGAGTGAAGGCTGGATGAGTGAAGGCTGGGATGAGTGAAGGCTGGGATGAGTAAAGACTGGGATGAGTGAAGGCTGGGATGAGTGAAGGCTGGGATGAGTGAAGGCTGGGATGAGTGAAGGTTGGATGAGTGAAGGCTGAATGAGTGAAGGCTGGGATGAGTGAAGGCTGGATGAGTGAAGGCTGGGATGAGTGAAGGCTGGGATGAGTGAACGCTGGGATGAGTGAAGGCTGGGATGAGTGAAGGCTGGGATGAGTGAAGGCTGGGATGAGTGAAGGCTGGGATGAGTGAAGACTGGGATGAGTGAAAGCTGGATGAGTGAAGGCTGGGGTGAGTGAAGGCTGGGACGAGTGAAGGCTGGGATGAGTGAAGGCTGGGACGAGTGAAGGCTGAGACGAGTGAAGGCTGAGACGAGTGAAGGCTGGGACGAATGAAGGCTGGGACGAGTGAAGGCTGGGACGAGTGAAGGCTGGGGTGAGTGAAGGGTGGATGAGTGAAGGCTGTGATGAATGAAGGCTGGGATGAGTGAAGGCTGGGATGAGTGAAGGCTGGGATTAGTGAAGGCTGGATGAGTGAAGGCTGGGATGAGTGAAGACTGGATGAGTGAAGGCTGGGACGAGTGAAGGCTGAGATGAGTGAAGGCTGGGATGAGTGAAGGCTGGGACGAGTGAAGGCTGGGTCGATTGAAGGCTGGGTCGAGTGAAGGCTGGGACGAGTGAAGGCTGAGACGAGTGAATGCTGAGACGAGTGAAGGCTGTGACGAGTGAAGGCTGGGTCGAGTGAAGGCTGGGACGAGTGAAGGCTGGGACGAGTGAAGGCTGGGACGAGTGAAGGCTGGGACGAGTGAAGGCTGAGACGAGTGAAGGCTGAGACGAGTGAAGGCTGAGACGAGTGAAGGCTGAGACGAGTGAAGGCTGAGACGAGTGAAGGCTGAGACGAGTGAAGGCTGGGACGAGTGAAGGCTGGGTCGAGTGAAGGCTGGGACGAGTGAAGGCTGGGACGAGTGAAGGCTGGGGACGAGTGAAGGCTGGGACGAGTGAAGGCTGAGACGAGTGAAGGCTGAGACGAGTGAAGGCTGAGACGAGTGAAGGCTGGGACGAGTGAAGGCTGGACGAGTGAAGGCTGGGACGAGTGAAGGCTGGGACGGAGGTGAAGGCTGAGACGAGTGAAGGCTGGGACGAGTGAAGGCTGAGACGAGTGAAGGCTGAGACGAGTGAAGGCTGGGACGAGTGAAGGCTGGGACGAGTGAAGGCTGGGACGAGTGAAGGCTGAGACGAGTGAAGGCTGGGACGAGTGAAGGCTGAGACGAGTGAAGGCTGGGACGAGTGAAGGCTGAGACGAGTGAAGGCTGGGACGAGTGAAGGCTGAGACGAGTGAAGGCTGAGACGAGTGAAGGCTGGGACGAGTGAAGGCTGGGACGAGTGAAGGCTGGGACGAGTGAAGGCTGGGACGAGTGAAGGCTGGGACGAGTGAAGGCTGGGACGAGTGAAGGCTGAGACGAGTGAAGGCTGGGACGAGTGAAGGCTGAGACGAGTGAAGGCTGGGAGACGAGTGAAGTCTGGGACGAGTGAAGGCTGAGACGAGAGTGAAGGCTGAGACGAGTGAAGGCTGAGACGAGTGAAGTCTGGGACGAGTGAAGGCTGGGACGAGTGAAGGCTGGGACGAGTGAAGGCTGAGACGAGTGAAGGCTGGGACGAGTGAAGGCTGGGACGAGTGAAGGCTGAGACGAGTGAAGGCTGGGACGAGTGAAGGCTGGGACGAGTGAAGGCTGAGACGAGTGAAGGCTGAGACGAGTGAATGCTGGGACGAGTGAAGGCTGGGACGAGTGAAGGCTAGGACGAGTGAAGGCTGAGACGAGTGAAGGCTGGGACGAGTGAAGGCTGAGACGAGTGAAGGCTGGGACGAGTGAAGGCTGAGACGAGTGAAGGCTGAGACGAGGGAAGGCTGAGACGAGTGAAGGCTGGGACGAGTGAAGGCTGGGACGAGTGAAGGCTGAGACGAGTGAAGGCTGGGACGAGTGAAGGCTGGGACGAGTGAAGGCTGAGACGAGTGAAGGCTGAGACGAGTGAAGGCTGAGACGAGTGAAGGCTGGGACGAGTGAAGGCTGGGACGAGTGAAGGCTGGGACGAGTGAAGGCTGGGACGAGTAAAGGCTGGGATGGATCTCTCTTCTAACCATCCTCTTTTTCTGAAAACTGGTCTGAAGTAATTCATTTTAGCACTTTCCTAACACACGTAATATCCCTGGGTATTTATGTATGTGACTCAACGTTACTAGCGCCATCCCGGCTACTGGAGTTTTTTTTATGCTAATAAATTCTCGTAGTTCAAGTCTTCTTGTTTTTCCTCATGTATACTGTTCTCTTATTTCCCGAGAAAGAGAACGTGGAAATTTGGTCTTGGTGAGGTCGCCGACCGAAGAGGTAAGCTGTAACAACCTGCCAAGACCTCGTGTGTTATGTGACCACATCATTGCAAGGTAACACCAGAAATTTGTGTTATATCTGGCTTTTGGTGAATTGTGAAGAATGAATTGAGTTCTACGTCTGCATTGCAGGTTAAAATAAGAGGAGTGAAGACGTGTAAACACCTGTCGAGTGTAGGATTAGTGCATTTCCGAGACCTCGGGGCAGCAGCAGTAGCCCCGAGGTCTCGGAAGTGACCTCGGGGCTACTGCTGCCGCTTACATCCCTCAGTATTAAAGGGGTTCATTTTGAGTGGGACTTGTATATGAATTATCAAGGTTATCAAAACTTATTCCTTAGGTAGCACTGAAAATGGGTTGGGCAAATATTTTTGCTGGTGGGGAGGTTACGTTTGAGTGGAACCTGCCTAGTATGGGCTGGTGGCCCTGCTGCAGTGTTCGTCCTTCCTAATGTTAAGCACTGGTGGCCCCGCCTACCACTGCTCTATCACTTCTGTCTGCAGTATATAAGTCCCATCTTCGTAGATATTCTGTACTTGTTCCGAGACTTGTGGATTCAACACATCAACTCCAGGCTGAGGGACTGATCACCTCAAACTCTTCATCTTCCACCATTTCTCTGCATTGGACTGAAGAAGTCACTGGTTGGGTAATTGGCTTACACTGGTAGGAGACTTGGGCCTGCCTCGCATGGGCCAGTAGGCCTGCTGCAGTGTTCCTTCTTATGTTCTGTTTCTTAAGGATTCTCAAGTACTGCATAAACGTCTTAATTATGACATCTAAATAGAGACTGACATTATGTTGTATACAAGGTATATATACCTGTTAAGTAATAGGACACAAACAATGCACGGGCACAGAGGGTATATACGGGCTCTGTGTCCGTGTATTGTTTGTAACAACTTGACAAAGCTCCTGAAGAGCGAAACGTTGCCACAATAAAATGTCACAGTAGTTGCATTTGTGTCCTTTTACTTAACATACTGTAGGTAATTCTAACAATATTAACACAAGGTATATAACTACTGAATAAATCCCGACTACAACATAGTGCTCGACTTATATTCAAATGCAACATGTTCATTTCTTATTTTTAATTACTCTTATTAAGTACTATAATAACACCAGCCCTAAAAGCCCAAATTCTTAATATAAAGGTAGAGAATAATCGTATTATTGAGCAAAGAGACGGATTAATCGGTAGGTTACACTTTGCTGGCTCTCTGGTACTTCCTTGTTTACGTCTTCACTGACAGTTTTAATCAATGTTTACCATAGTTTCCACCGTATAACTACGTCCATCACCGCTGTATCCAGAATACATCAGTTGGTTCGTAAACCCAGATGGTTTAGAAGCTTAGATTGTTTGTACACCCGGCTGGGAGATATTCCGGCCAGGAAAACTAGATTTGCAACAAACTACAGTGTTCGAATTTATTGTTAGGTAAAAGGACACAAGTGCAACTACTGTGACATATTTACTGTGGCTACGTTTCTCTCTCCATGAGCTTTGTTAGGCTGTTACGTCTTGACAAATCTCATGGAGAGCGAAACGTTACCACAACAAAAATGTCCCATTACTTACATTTGTGTCCTTTTACCTAACATAGTCAATTCTACCAATGTTAGTACAATCCGTATTCAGCAAAAAGCTTGACCTACTGGCCGTGGGTTCTATCCCCATCAGTGGTATGGTTTAACCTACACTTGCACTGCGAGTTGTCCCGGGCTTCCCTTGTTGGCTCAAAGTTCACCACAAATATCATCATCAGCGTGAAATCTATCAGCAAACCTGTTTCTGCAGAGCAGCAAAGGCAGTGGAAAAAGAAACGCCTGAGAATCTATTTCAACCCAGGACCGTCGATCTAAATGCAAATATTGCACCACCACCACTACCATCTACCACCACCCTGGGTGGCTCTCACCATCTCTCACCCTAGACCTAAAGGTGCCCAGTGGACTGGAGGCAAGATCTCTCGCTTCACACGGCGAATTTCCGGGTTCGATTCCCGACGAGGGTAGAAACATTGGGCGTGTTTCCTTACACCGGTTGTCTATGTTCACCCATCAGTAAAGTGGGTACCTGGGTGTTAGTGGACTGGTGTGGGTCGCATCCTGGGACAAAATTTACCTAATTTGCGGGAAATACTCTGTATAACAAGCGGCTTTCTATATAGTAGTATATCATTGATGTCAGCTATGGTCTGTATACCTCGTACTTGTACAAGATATTGTTATTATTAAGAGCGATGAATAGGTCGACCTCTGGTCTCTACCTCTCGTCCTAACAGCAGCATCAACACTCACTCCGCCAGAGAAAATAGTTGATGCTCGCACAAAACTTGTTGATGCTCCTGTACTAGGACTTGTGATGCTCTAGCATCTGACACATGGACTTGTTGATGATGCTTGCACAAGGGCTTGTTGATGGCTCTGTACAAGAACTTGTTGATGCTCCTGCACAAGACTTCTGATGCTCACACACAATACTTGTTGATGCTCTGCACAAGTACTTGTTGATGCTCTGTACAGACTTGCTTGATGCTCTGCACAAGACTTGTTGATGCTAGCCACAAGACTTGTTGATGCTCTGTACAAGACTTGTTGATGCTCTGTACAAGACTTGTTGATGCTCTGTACAAGACTTGTTGATGCTCTGTACAAGACTTGTTGATGCTCTCACAAGAAACTTGTTGAATGCTCTGTTCAAGACTTGTTGTGCTCTGCACAAGATTTTTGATGCTTGCCAACAAGACTTGTTGATGCTCTGTACAAGACTGCTGTTGCTTCTCTGTACAGACTTGTGATGCTCTGTACAAGACTTGTTGATGCTCTGCACAAGACTTGTCGATGCTCTGTACAAGACTTGTTGATGCTCTGTACAAGACTTGATGCTCTGTACAATACTTGTTGATGCTCTGTACAAGAACTTGATGATGCTCTGTACAAGATCTTGTTGATTCTCCTGACAAGACTGTTGATGCATCTGTGCAAGACTTGTTGATGCTCTGCACAAGACTTGTTGATGCTCTGTACAAGACTTGTTGATGCTCTGTACAAGACTTGTTGATGCTCTGCACAAGACTTGTTGATGCTCTGTTACAAGACTGTTGATGCTCGCACAAGACTTGTTGATGCTCTTGTACAAGACTTTGTTGATGCCTCCTGTACACGACTTGTTTGATGATCTGTACAAGACTTGTTGATGCTCTGTACAAGACTTGTTGATGCACTGTACAAGACTTGTTGATGCTCTGTCCAAGACTTGTTGATGCTCTGCACAAGACTTGTTGATGCTCTGTACAAGACTTGTTGATGCTCTGCACAAGACTTGTTGATGCTCTGTACAAGACTTGTTGATGCTCTGCACAAGACTTGTTGATGCTCTGTACAAGACTTGTTGATGCTCTGTACAAAACTTGTTGATGCTCTGTACAAGACTTGTTGATGCTCTGTACAAGACTTGTTGATGCTCTGCACAAGACTTGTTGATGCTCTGTACAAGACTTGTTGATGCTCTGTACAAGACTTGTTGATGCTCTGTACAAGACTTGTTGATGCTCTGCAAAAGACTTGTTGATGCTCTGTACAAGACTTGTTGATGCTCTGTACAAGACTTGTTGATGCTCTGCACAAGACTTGTTGATGCTATGTACAAGACTTGTTGATGCTCTGTACAAACTTGTTTGATGCCTCTGCACAAGATTGTTGAGCTCTGTACAAGACTTGTTGTATGCTATGCACAAGACTTGTTGATGCTCTGCACAAGACTTGTTGAATGCTCTGCTACAGACTTGTTGATGCTCTGACACATGACTTGTTGTGCTCTGTACAGACTTGTTGATGCTCTGTACAAAACTTGTTGATGCTCTGTACAAGACTTGTTGATGCTCTGTACAAGACTTGTTGATGCTCTGCACAAGACTTGTTGATGCTCTGCACAAGACTTATTGATGCTCTTCACAAGACTTGTTGATGCTCTGCACAAGACTTATTGATGCTCTGTACAAGACTTGTTGATGCTCTGCACAAGACTTGTTGATGCTCTGCACAAGACTTGTTGATGCTCTGTACAAGACTGTTGATGCTCCTGTACAAGACATTGTTGAATGTCTCTGCAAAGACTTGTTGATGCTCTGTACAAGGACTTTTGATGCTTGTTCAAGACTTGTTGCTGCTCTGCACAAGACTTGTGATTGCTCTGGACAAGACTTGTTGATGCTCTGAACAAAGACTTGTTGATGCTCTGCACAAGACTGTTGATGCTCTTGTTAAGGACTTTTTGGATGATCCTGCTCAAGACTTGTTGATGCTCTGTACAGGACTTGTTGATGCTTATGTACAAGGACTTGTTGATGCTCTGTACAAGACTTGTTGATGCTCTGCACAAGACTTGTTGATGCTCTGTACAAGACTTGTTGATGCTCTGCACAAGACTTGTTGATGCTCTGTACAAGACTTGTTGATGCTCTGTACAAGACTTGTTGATGCTCTGCACAAGACTTGTTGATGCTCTGTACAAGACTTGTTGATGCTCTGCACAAGACTTGTTGATGCTCTGTCAAGACTTGTTGATGCTTGTACAGACTTGTTGATGCTCTGCACAAGACTTGTTGATGCTCTGCACAAGAGGTCTTGTTGATGCCTCTGTTATTCAAAGACTGTTGATGCTATGTACAAGACTTGTTGTTGCTCTGTTAAGACTTGTTGTTGCTTGTACAAGACTTGTTGATGCTCTGTACAAGACTTGTTGATGCTCTGTACAAGACTTGTTGATGCTCTGTACAAGACTTGTTAATGCTCTGTACAAGACTTGTTGATGCTCTGCACAAGACTTGTTGATGCTCTGCACAAGACTTGTTGATGCTCTGTACAAGACTTGTTGATGCTCTGTACAAGACTTGTTGATGCTCTGTACAAGCACTTGTTGAGGCTCTGATACAAGACTGTTGATGCTCGCACAAGACTTGTTGATGCTCCTTGCACAAGCTTGTTGATGCTCTGTACAAGACTTTGATGCTCTGTACCAAGAAGATTGTTGATGCTCTGTACAAGACTTGTTGATGCTCTGTACAAGGACTTGTTGATGCTCTGTACAAGACTTGTTGATGCTGTCTGTACAAAGACTTGTTGATGCTCTGCTGTACAGGACTGTTGATGCTCTGCTTAAGACTTGTTGATGCTCCTGTAACAAGACTTGTTGATGCTCTGTACAAGACTGTTGATGCTTGTACAAGAATTGCTTAATGCTCTGTACAAGACTTGGTGATTGCTCTGCAACAAGACTTGTTGATGCTCTGCCAAGGACCTGTTGATGCTCTGTACAAGACTGTTGATGCTCTGTCACGACTTGTTGATGCTCTTACAAGACTTGTGATGCTCGTACAATACTTGTTGATGCTCTGTACAAGATTGTTGATGTCTGTATAAGACTTGTTGATGCTCTGTACAAGACGTGTTGATGCCTCTGTACAAAGAACTTGTTGATGCTCTGTACACAGACTTGTAATTGCTCTGTACAAAGACTTGTTGATGCTCGCACATAGGACTTGTTGATGCTCTGCACAAAACTTTGATGCCTCTGCACAAGACTTGTTGATGCTCTGTACAAGACTTGTGATGCTCTGTAACAAGACTTGTTGATGCTCTGCACAAGACTTGTTGATGCTCTGCACAAGACTTGTTGATGCTCTGTACAAGATTTGTTGATGCTCTGTACAAGACTTGTTAATGCTCTGTACAAGACTTGTTGATGCTCTGCACAAGACTTGTTGATGCTCTGCACAAGACTTGTTGATGCTCTGTACAAGATTTGTTGATGCTCTGTACAAGACTTGTTGATGCTCTGTACAAGACTTGTTGATGCTCTGTACAAGACTTGTTGATGCTCTGCACAAGACTTGTTGATGCTCTGCACAAGACTTGTTGATGCTCTGTACAAGACTTGTTGTTGCTTGTACATGATTTGTTGTGCTCTGTACATGGACTTGTTGTGCTCTGTACAAGACTTGTTGATGCCTCTGCACAGACTTGTTGTTGCTTGTACAAGGACTTGTTGATGCTCTGCCACAAGACTTGTTGATGTTGCTCTGCACAAGGGACTTGTTGATGTCTGCACAAGGATAGGTTGACGCTCTGTCACGACTTGTTGATGCTCTGTACAAGACTTGTTGATGCTCTGTACAAGACTTGTTGATGCTCTGTACAAGACTTGTTGATGCTCTGTACAAGACTTGTTAATGCTCTGTACAAGACTTGTTGATGCTCTGCACAAGACTTGTTGATGCTCTGCACATGACTTGTTGATGCTCTGCACAAGGACTGTTGATGCTCTGTGCAAGACTTGTTGTGCTCTGTACAAGACTTGTTGATGTCTAGCACAAGACTTGTTTGATGCTCTGCACAAGACTTGTTGATGCTGCTGTACAAGATTGTTGATGCTACCTGTACAAGACTGTTAATGTCTGTAACAAGACTTGTTGATGCTCTGCACAAGACTTTGTTGATGACTCTGCCTCAAGACTGGTGATGCTCTGTACAAGAAGTTGATGATGCTCTGTACAAGACTTTGTTGATGCTCTGTACAAGCTTGTTGATGCTCTGTACAAGACAGTGTGAGGCTCTCGCACAGACTTGTTGATTCTCTGCACAAGACTTGTTGATGCTCTGTACAAGACTTGTTGATGCTCTGTACAAGACTTGTTGATGCTCTGTACAAGACTTGTTGATGCTTGTACAGACTGTTGATTGCTCTGCACAAGACTTGTTGATGCTCTGGCACAACGGCATTGTTGTTGCTCTGCACAAGACTTGTTGATGCTCTGCACAAGACTTGTTGATGCTCTGCACAAGACTTGTTGATGCTCTGTACAAGACTTGTTGATGCTCTGTACTAGAACTAGTTTGATGCTATGTACAAGATTGTTGATGCCTCTGTACTAAGACTTGTTGATGCTCTGTACAAGACTTGTTGAGCTCTGTACAAGACTTGTGTTGCTCTGCACAAGACTGTTGATGCTCTGCACAGACTTGTTGATGCTCTGCACAAGACTTGTTGATGCTCTGTACAAGACTTGTTGATGCTCTGTACAAGACTTGTTGATGCTCTGTACAAGACTTGTTGATGCTCTGCACAAGACTTGTTGATGCTCTGTACAAGACTTGTTGATGCTCTGCACAAGACTTGTTGATGCTCTGCACAAGACTTGTTGATGCTCTTGTACAAGACTTGGTGAAGCTCTTGTACAAGACTTGTTGATGCATAGTACAAGACTTGTTGATGCTCGCAAAGACTTGTTGATGCTCTGACAAGACTTGTTTGCTCTGTACAAGACTTGTTGAATGCTCTGTACAAGACTTGTTAGATGCCTACTGCAAAGACTTGTGTTGCTCTGTTACCAAGGACTTGTTGGTTGCTCTGCACAAGACTTGTTGATGCTCCTGCACAAGAGACTTGTTGGATGACTCTGTTTACAAGACTTGTTGATGCTCCTGCACAAGACTTGTTTAGGCTATGTACAAAGATTGTTGATGCTCTGTACAAGACTTGATGATGCTCTGTACAATGCGTGTTGATGCTTCTCGTACAGACTTGTTGATGCTCTGTACAAGGACTTGTTGATGCTCTGCACAAGACTTGTTGATGCTTGCAAAGACTTGTTGATGTCTGCACAAGACTTGTTGATGCTCTGCAACAGGACTTGTTGATGCTTGCACAAGACTTGTTGATGCTCGGCACAAGACTTGTTGTATGCTCTGCACAAGACTTGGTGATGCTCTGCACAAGACTTGTTGATGCTCTGCACAAGACTTATTGATGCTCTGCACAAGATTTGTTGATGCTCTGCACAAGACTTGTTGATGCTCTGCACAAGACTTTGTTTGATGCTTGACACAAGACTTGTTAATGATCTGTACAAGACTGTTGATGCTCTGCACAAGACTTGTTGATGCTCGCACAAGGAACTTGTTGTGCTCTGTACAAGACTTTGTTGTTGCTCGTACAAGACTTCGTTGAGCTCTGTACAAGGACTTGTTGATGCTCTGTACAAGACTTGTTTGATGCTCTTTGTACAAGACTTGTTGATGCTCTGTTACAAGACTTGTATTGATGGCTCAGTACCAAGGACTTGTTGATGCTATGTACAAGACTTGTTAATGCTATGTACAAGACTTGTTGATGCTCTGCACAGACTTAGTTGTTGCTCTGCCACAAGACTTGTTGATTGCTCTCTGTACCAAGATTGTTGATGCTCTGTTCACTAGACTTGGTTGATGCCTCTGTACAAGACTGTTGATGCTCTGTACAAGACTTGTTGATGCTCTGTACAAGATCTTGTTGCTGCTCTGTACAAGATTGTTGATGTCGCTGTACACGACTTGTTGATGCTCTGTACAAGACTTGATGATGCTCTTGTACAAGACTTGTTGATGCTTGTACAATGGACTTGTTAATGCTCTGTACAAGACTTGTTGATGCCTGCACAAGAATTGTTGATGCTCAGCACAAGACTTGGTTGATGCTCTGCACAAGACTTGTTGTTGCTCTCTGTACAAGTATTGTTGATGCTCTGTACAAGGATTGTTGATGCTCCTGCACAAGAAACTTGATTTGATGCTCCGCAAAGACTGTTGATGCTCTGTACAAGATTTGTTGATGCTCTGTACAAGACTTGTTAATGCTCTGTACAAGAACTTTGTTGATTGCTCTGCTCAAGGACTTGTTGATGCTCTGCACCAAGACTTGTTGATGCTCTGTACAAGATTTGTTTGATGCTCTTCTACCAAGACTTGTTGATGCTCTGTACAAGGGACTTGTGATGCTTGTACAAGACTTGTTGATGTACCTCGGCACAAGACTTGTTGATGCTCTGCACAAAGACTTGTTGATGCTCTGTACAAGATTGTTGATGCTCTGTACAAGACTTGTTGATGCTCTGTACAAGACTTGTTGATGCTCTGTACAAGACTTGTTGATGCTCTGCACAAGACTTGTTGATGCTCTGTACAAGACTTGTTGATGCTCTGCACAAGACTTGTTGATGCTCTGCACAAGACTAGTTGGATGCTTCTGTACAAGGACTTTGTTGATGCTCTGTACAAGACTTGTTGATGCTCTGTACAAGACTTGTTGATGCTCTGTACAAGACTTGTTGATGCTCTGTACAAGACTTGTTGATGCTCTGTACAAGACTTGTTGATGCTCTGCACAAGACTTGTTGATGCTCTGCACAAGACTTGTTGATGCTCTGCACAAGACTTGTTGATGCTCTGTACAAGACTTGTTGATGCTCTGTACAAGACTTGTTGATGCTTCTTGTACAGATTGTTGATGCTCCTGCACAAGACTTGTTGTGCTTCTGTACAAGACTTGTTGATGCATTACTCGCACAAGACTTGTTATGCTTGCACAAGCTTGTTGGATGCTCTGCTACAAGACTTGTTGATGCTCTGTACAAGACTTGTTGATGCTCTGTACAAGACTTGTTGATGCTCTGCACAAGACTTGTTGATGCTCTGTACAAGACTTGTTGATGCTCTGTACAAGACTTGTTGATGCTTCTGTAAAGCACTTGTTGAAGCTCTGCACAAGACTTGTTGATGCTCTGTTCAAGACTTGTTGATGCTATGCACAAGATTGTTGATGCTCTGCACAAGACTTGTTGGTTGCTCTGTTTACAAGACTTGGATTGATGCTCTGCACAAGACTTGTTGATGCTCTGTACAAGACTGGTTGAATTATTGCTCTTAAAAGACTTGATGATGCTTGTACAAGACTTGTTGATGCTCTGACAAGGACTTGTTGATGCTCGTACAAGACTTGTTGGATGCTCTGCACAAGACGTGTTGATGCTCTGCACAAGACTTGTTGATGCTCTGCACAAGACTTGTTGATGCTCTGTACAAGACTTGTTAATGCTCTGTACAAGACTTGTTGATGCTCTGCACAAGACTTGTTGATGCTCTGCACACAAAACTTTTGATGCTTGCACAAGACTTGTTGATGCTCTGTACAAGACTTGTTGATGCTCTGTACAAGACTTGTTGATGCTCTGCACAAGACTTGTTGATGCTCTGCACAAGACTTGTTGATGCTCTGTACAAGATTTGTTGATGCTCTGTACTACAAGACTTTTTAATGCTCTGTACCAAGACTTGTTGATGCTCTGCACAAGGACTTGTTGATGCTCTGCCACAAGACTTGTTAGATGCTCTTGTACAAGATTTTTTGATGCTCTGTACAGACTTGTTGGTTGCTATGTACAAGATTGTTGATTTCTATGTACAAGACTTGTTGATGCTCTGCACAAGACTTGTTGATGCTCTGCACAAGACTTGTTGATGCTCTGTACAAGACTTGTTGATGCTCTGTACAAGACTTGTTGATGCTCTGTACAAGACTTGTTGATGCTCTGTACAAGACTTGTTGATGCTCTGCACAAGACTTGTTGATGCTCTGTACAAGACTTGTTGATGCTCTGCACAAGACTTGTTGATGCTCTGCACAAGACTTGTTGATGCTCTGCACAAGACTAGATTGATGCTCTGTAACAAAGTCTTGTTGGATGCTCTGTACAAAGACTTGTTGATGCTCTGTACAAGACTTGTTGATGCTCTGTACAAGACTTGTTGATGCTCTGTACAAGACTTGTTAATGCTCTGTACAAGACTTGTTGATGCTCTGCACAAGACTTGTTGATGCTCTGCACAAGACTTGTTGATGCTCTGCACAAGACTTGTTGATGCTCTGTACAAGACTTGTTGATGCTCTGTACAAGACTTGTTGATGCTCTGCACAAGACTTGTTGATGCTCTGCACAAGACTTGTTGATGCTCTGTACAAGACTTGTTGATGCTCTGTACAAGACTTGTTGATGCTCTGTACAAGACTTGTTGATGCTCTGCACAATGACTTGGTGATGATCTGCACAATGACTTGTTGATGCTCTGTACACGAGTTGTTGATGCTCTGTACAAGACTGGTGGCTTGTACAAGGGACTGTTGATGCTCTGTACAAGACTTGTTGATGCTCTGCACAAGACTTGTTGATGCTTCTGCACAAGATTGTGGATGCTCTGGTACAAGACTGTTGTGCTCTGTACATGAACTTGTGATGCTCGGGACAAGACTTGTTGATGCTCTGTACAAGACTTGTTGATGCTCTGCACAAGACTTGTTGATGCTCTGCACAAGACTTGTTGATGCTCTGCACAAGACTTGTTGATGCTCTGCACAAGACTTGTTGATGCTCTGCACAAGACTTGTTGATGCTCTGTACAAAGACTTGTTGATGCTCTGTACAAGATTGTTGATGCTCTGATACAAGGACTTGTTGATGCCTCTGTACAGACTTGTTGATGCTCTGATACAAGACTGGTGTTGATGCTCTTTACAAGACTTGTTGTTGCTCTGCACAAGATGTTGATGCTCTGCACAAAGCTTGTTGATGATCTGCACAAGACTTGTTGATGCTCATGGACAAGGACATGTTGATGCCTCTGTACAAGACTTGTTGATGCTCTGTACTAGACTTGGGATGCTCCTGCCAAGACTTGTTTGTTGCTCTGTACAAGACTTGTTGATGCTTCTGCACAAGAGAACTTGTTGATGCACTGCACAAGACTGTTGATGCTCTGTTACAAGACTTGTTGATGCTCTGTACAAGACTTGTGATGCTCTGTAAAGACTTGTTGTATGCTCTGCACATGACTTGTTGATGCTCTGCTACAAATATTGTTGTTGATGCTCTGTCAAGACTTGTTGAATGCTCTGTACAAGACTTGTTGATGCTCTGCACAAGACTTGTTGATGCCGGTACAAGACTTGATTGATGTCTGCACAAGACTTGTTGATGCTCTGCACAAGACTTGTTGATGCTCTGTACAAGACTTGTTGATGCTCTGCACAAGACTTGTTGATGCTCTGTACAAGACTTGTTGATGCTCTGTACAAGTCTTGATGATGCTCTGTTAAAAAGACGTGTTGATGTTGCTCTGTACAAGATTGTTGATGCTCTGTACAAGACTTGTTGATGCTCTGACACATGACTTGTTGATTGCTCTGCACAAGATTGTTGCTGCTATGCAACAAGACTTGTTGATGCTCTGTACAAGACTTGTTGATGCTCTGCACAAGACTTGTTGATGCTCTGCACAAGACTTGTTGATGCTCTGCACAAGACTTGTTGATGCTCTGCACAAGAATTGTTGATGCTTGCAACAGGACCTTTATTGATGCTCTGCACAAGATTTGTTGATGCTCTGCACAAGACTTGTTGAGGCTCTGCACAAGACTTGTTGATGTCTGGCACAAGACTTGTTAATCTCGTACAAGACTTGTAGATGCCTCTGGACACAAGATTGTTGATGCTCTGCACAAGTCTTGTTGATGCTCTGTACAAGACCTTGTTGATGCTCTGTACAAGACTTTGTTGTGCTTGTACAAGACTTGTTGATGCTCTGTACAAGGACTTGTTGTAGCTCTGATACAAGACTTGTTGTGCTCTGTACAAGACTTGTTGATGCTCTGTACAAGACTTGTTGATGCTCTGTACAAGACTTGTTGATGCTCTGTACAAGACTTGTTGATGCTCTGCACAAGACTTGTTGTTGCTTGCACAGACTTGTTGATTGCTCTGTACAAGACTTGTTGTGATGCTCCGGTACAAGACTTGTTGATGCTCTGTACAAGACTTGTTGATGCTCTGTACAAGACTTGTTGATGCTCTGTACAAGACTTGTTGATGCTCTGCTACAAGATTGTTGAAGGCTCTGTAACATGACTTGTTGATGCTCTGTACAAGACTTGTTGATGCTCTGTACAAGACTTGTTGATGCTCTGTACAAGACTTGTTGATGCTCTGTACAAGACTTGTTAATGCTCTGTACTAGGACTTGTTGATGCTTCTTTTTTTGCACAAGACTTGTTGATTGCCTCTGCACAAGGACTTGTTGATGCTCTGCACAAGACTTGTTGATGCTCTGTACAAGGACTTGTTGTATGCTCTGTACAAGACTTGTTGATGCTCTGCACAAGACTTGTTGATGCTCTGCACAAGACTTGTTGATGCTCTGTACAAGATTTGTTGATGCTCTGTACAAGACTTGTTAATGCTCTGTACAAGACTTGTTGATGCTCTGCACAAGACTTGTTGATGCTCTGCACAAGACTTGTTGATGCTCTGTACAAGATTTGTTGATGCTCTGTACAAGACTTGTTGATGCTCTGTTCCAAGACTTGTTGATGACTCGGTTCAAGATTGTGATGCTCTGCACCAAAGACTTGTTGATGCTCTGCACAGACTTGTTGCATGCTCTGTACAATGACTTGTTGATGCTCTGGTACAAGACTTGTTGATGCTCTGTACAAGACTTGTTGATGCTCTGTACAAGACTTGTTGATGCTCTGCACAAGACTTGTTGATGCTCTGTTCAAGACTTGTTGATTCTTGCACAGACTTGTTGATGCTCTGCTCAAACTAAGTTGATGCTCTGTACAAGACTTGTTGATGCTCTGTACAAGACTTGTTGATGGGTATGTACAAGACTTGTTGATGCTTGGTACAAAGTCTTGTTGATTGCTCCTGTAAAGACTTGTTGATGCTTGTACAAGGACTTGTTGATGCCTCTGCACAAGACTTGCTTTGTGCTCTGCAAAAGACTTGTTGATGACTCTGCCACAAGACTTGTTGAATGCTCCTGTCAAGGGACTTGTTGATGCGTGTAAAGACTTGTTGATGCTCTGTACAGAGACTGTTGATCTCTGCAAAAGAATTGTTGATGCTCTGTACACAAGACTGTTGTTCTCTGCACATGACTTGTTGATGTTCTGCACAAGACTGTTGATGCTCTGTACAAGACTGTTGATGCTCTGTACAGACTTGTGTGATGCTCTGTACATAGACTTGTTGATGCTCTGCACAAGTTGTTGATGCTCTGTACAAGACTTGTTGATGCTCTTACAAGACTTGTTGATGCTCAGTACAGACTTGTTGATGCTCTCTGCACAAGGACTTGTTGATGCTCTGTACAAGACTTGTTGATGCTCTGCCAAGATTGTTGATGCTCTGCACAAGATCTTGTTGGATATGGCTTGTACAAGACTTGTTGATGCTCTCTGCACAAAGACTTGTTGATGTCTGTACAAGACAGACTTGTTGATGCTCTGTACCAAGGACTTGATGATGCTCTGTACCAAAGACTTGTTGATGCTCTGTATCAAGGACTTGTTGATGCTCTGTACTAAGACTTGTTGATGCTATGCACAAGACTTGTTGATGCTCTGACACAAGGACTTGTTGATGCTCTGCACAAGACTTGTTGATGCTGCTGCAAAAGACTTGTTGAATGTCTGCACAAGTTTGTGATGTCTGCTACCAAGACTTGTTGTTTGCTCTGCACAAGACTTGTTGATGCTTGCCACAAGACTTGTTGATGCTCTACAAAGGATTATTGATGCTCTGCACAAGATTGTTGATGCTCTGCACAAGACTTGTTGATGCTTGCACAAGACTTGTTGATGCTCTGCACAAGACTGTGATGCTCTGCACAAGTACTTGTTGATGCTCTGTACAAGACTTGTTGATGTCTGCACAAGACTTGTTGATGTCTGCACAAGACTTGTTGATGCTCTGTACAAGACTTGTTGATAGCTCTTCACAAGACTTGTTGATGAATCTGCAAAGACTTGTTGATGCTCTGGAACAAGACTTGTTGATGCTCTGCACAAGACTTGTTGATTTGTTCTGTACAAGACCTTGTTGATGCTCTGCACAAGAATTGTTGATGCTCGTACAAGGACTTGGTTGTGCTCTGCACAAGTCTATTTTGATGCTTCTGCACAGACTTGTTGATGCTCTCTGCACCAAGACTTGTTGATGCTTGTCAAGACTTGTTGATGCTCTGTACAAGACTAGTTATTGCTCTGCACAAGACTTGTGTATGCTCTGCACAAGACTTGTTGATGGCTGTACAGAACTTGTTGTGCTCTGTACAAGACTTGTTGAGCTCTGCACAAGACATGTTGAATGCTCTGCCACAAGATTGTTGATGCCTCTGTACAAGACTTGTTGATGCCCTCTGTACAAAAGACTTGTTGGTGCTTGCACAAGATTGTTGATGCTCTGTAAAGACTTGTTTGATGCTCTGTACAAGACTTGTTGATGCTTGCACAAGGACCTTGTTGATGCCTGTACAGACTTGTTGAATGCTCTGCAAAGACTTGTTGATTGCTCTGTACAAGATTATTGATGCTTCTCGTACAGACTTGTTGATGCTCTGCCCACATAGACTTGGTGATGCTTGTAACAAGACTTGGTTGATGCTCTGCACAAGACGGTTGATGCTCTGCAAAGAACTTGTTGATGCTCTGCCACAAGACTTGTTGATGCTTCTGTACAAGACTTTGTTTGAGCTCTGTACAAGACTTGTTGATGCTCTGTACAAGACTTGTTGATGCTCTGCACAAGACTTGTTGATGCTCTGTACAAAGACTTTTTGTTGATGCTCTGGACAAGGACTTGTTGATGCTCTGCAAAGACTTGTTGATGGCTCTGCCACAAGACTTGTTGATTGCTCTCTGTAAAGACTTCGTTGATGCTCTGTACAAGGAACTTGTTGATGCTTGCACAAGACTTGTTGATGCTCTGCACATGACTTGTTGATTCTCTGTACAAGATGTTTGATGCTCTGTACAAGACTTGTTGATGCTTGTACAAGACTTGTTGTATGCTCTGCACAAGACTGTTGATCTCTGCACAAGACTTGTTGATGCTCTGCACAAGGACTCTTGTTGATGCTATGTACAAGGAACTTGTTGATTGCTCTGTTACAAGACTGGTTGATGCTATGTACAAGGACTTGTTGATGCTCTGTACAAGACTTGTTGATGTCTGCCACAAATTGTGATGCTCTGTACAAGACTGTTGATGCTCTGTACAAGACTTGATGTTGCTATGCACAAGACTTGTTGATGCTCTGCACAAGACTTGTTGATGCTCTGTACAAGACTTGTTGATGCTCTGCACAAGACTTGTTGATGCTCTGTACAAGACTTGTTGATGCTCTGCTACAAGACTTGTTGATGCTCTGTACAAGACTTGTTGATGCTCTGTACAAGACTTGTTGATGCTCTGCACAAGACTTGTTGATGCTCTGTACAAGACTTGTTGATGCTCTGTACAAGACTTGTTGATGCTCTGTACAAGACTTGTTGATGCTCTGTACAAGACTTGTTGATGCTCTGCACAAGACTTGTTGATGCTCTGTACAAGACTTGTTGATGCTCTGCACAAGACTTGTTGATGCTCTGTACAAGACTTGTTGATGCTCTGTACAAGACTTGTTGATGCTCTGTACAAGACTTGTTGATGCTCTGTACAAGACTTGTTGATGCTCTGTACAAGACTTGTTGATGCACTCTGCACAAGACTGTTGATGCTCTGTACATAGACTTGTTGATGCTCTGCTCAAGACTTGTTGTGTCTGTACAAGACTTGTTGATGCTCTGTACAAGCTTGTTGATGCTCCGTAAAAGACTTGTTGATGCTCTGCACAAGACTTGTTGATGCTCTGTACAAGACTTGTTGATGCTCTGTACAAGAGACTTTCACTGTCGTCACAATTATCAGTGTTACCATCTATATTTTTTCTCGTATACCTTATTTCTTTGTAGTGAGTATTCACCTTAATACATCGAGTATTCACCTTAATACATCGAGTATTCACCTTAATACATCGAGTATTCACCTTAATACATCGAGTATTCACCTTAATACATCGAGTATTCACCTTAATACATCGAGTATTCACCTTAATACATCGAGTATTCACCTTAATACATCGAGTATTCACCTTAATACATCGAGTATTCACCTAATACATCGAGTACTCACCTAATCTACATCGAGTATTAACTTTAATAGATCGTAGTATTTACCTTAATACATCGAGTATTCCACCTGATTACATCGAAGTATTTACATTTTATACATCGAGTATTCACATTAATACAGAGTATTTACCTTAATACATCGTGTAATTACCTTAATTTCATCGAGTATTTACCATAATACATCGAGTAGTATATTCACCTTAATACATCGTCGTATTCACCTTAATACATCGTGTATTCACTTTAATACACCGAGTAATTACCTTAAGACATCGGAGTATCACCTTAATTACATCGAGTAATTCATTCTTAATACATGAGTATTCATTATTATAACATCGAGTATTCATCTTAATACTTCGAGTATTCACCTTTAATACATCGGGAGTATTCGCCTTAATACATGGAGTATTCACCTTTATACATCGAGTATTCCATCTTTAATTTACATCGAGTTTTTCATCTTAATAATTCGAGTAGTCACCTTAAAAATCGAGATTCACCTTAATACATCGAGTATTCACCTTAATACATCGAGTATTCACCTTAATACATCGAGTATTCACCTTAATACATCGAGTATTCGCCTTAATACATCGAGTATTCACCTTAATACATCGAGTATTCGCCTTAATACATCGAGTATTCACCTTAATACATCGAGTATTCACATTAATACACCGAGTATTTACCTTAATACATCGAGTATTCACCTTAATACATCGAGTATTTACCTTAATTGATCGAGTATTCACCTATTACATCGGAGTATTCACTTAATACATCGAGTATTACTTAACCATCGAGTATTTACCTTAATTGATCAGTAGTATTCACTTATACTTCGAGTAATTTTCCACCTTAATACATCGAGTATTCACATTAGTAGTACATTCAAGTATTCACCTTAATACATCCAAGTATACACCTTTTTATTAAGGTTTGAATACTCGATGTATTATGATGAATACTCGATGTATTGTGTATTTACATTAATACAGTGTTTGTTCACCTATAATTCAATGACTATTCACCCTAATATAAGAATATTCACCTTATTTCTGCATTCTAATTGCAGCGAGTATTCATTTAAGTAATTGTTCTTCTCAGTTCCTTACAAGAGGTATTCCCCTCACAACAACATCTTCTCATTTCCTTCCAGCGATCATTTATATAGGGAATCAGCACCTATTGTGTATGCTGACGCCTCTGTATCTAAAATATTCAATACATCTTGCTTGATCAGTTCGGATTTAGGGTCTTTTGATTTTCTAGGCGTCCACAGTTAGCTGGGCGCTGAGCTGGAAATATCACTGGTTACGAACTCAGTACCACTTGAAGGAGATTCTTTAGCATTGTGTGACCCACAGTCATCATGGTTGAGTACAACACAATGTTGTGAGGCAGAAACCTAACGTTATAAAGCTTTCATCAATGACGTTGCGGAAATAAAGCAATGTTTAGATTTACATAAAAGTAATTACTTTCTAAACAGATCAAAAAGCTTGGTTTTAATAGTTTCAAATGTAACTTCATATCCTCTACGTCCTTCACTTCTCCTGTTGTTGTTTGTGAAGCTTCCAGCGTGAAGAGAACACTCAACCACATTCATCTCGGAATAAAGCCATAGGAAAAAACTGAGCAAAGGGTAAGTAAATTTAATAAAAATTTTTCTAGTTACTGGATTGCTGATACTCTGTCTGATTCGTGAAGCCACACTGAGATGTATTACGAAATCTCCAGCCAACTAAACACTGACGCTTTGTACAAGACTTGTTGATGCTCGCACAAAACTTGTTGATGCTCCTGTACTAGGACTTGTGATGCTCTAGCATCTGACACATGGACTTGTTGATGATGCTTGCACAAGGGCTTGTTGATGGCTCTGTACAAGAACTTGTTGATGCTCCTGCACAAGACTTCTGATGCTCACACACAATACTTGTTGATGCTCTGCACAAGTACTTGTTGATGCTCTGTACAGACTTGCTTGATGCTCTGCACAAGACTTGTTGATGCTCTGCACAAGACTTGTTGATGCTCTGTACAAGACTTAGTTGTTGCTCTGCACAGGACTTGTTGATGCTCTGTTACAAGACTTGTTGATGCTCTGTACAATGACTTGTTGATGCTCTCACAAGAAACTTGTTGAATGCTCTGTTCAAGACTTGTTGTGCTCTGCACAAGATTTTTGATGCTTGCCAACAAGACTTGTTGATGCTCTGTACAAGACTGCTGTTGCTTCTCTGTACAGACTTGTGATGCTCTGTACAAGACTTGTTGATGCTCTGCACAAGACTTGTCGATGCTCTGTACAAGACTTGTTGATGCTCTGTACAAGACTTGATGCTCTGTACAATACTTGTTGATGCTCAGTACAAGAACTTGATGATGCTCTGTACAAGATCTTGTTGATTCTCCTGACAAGACTGTTGATGCATCTGTGCAAGACTTGTTGGATGCTCTGCACAAGACTTGTTGATGCTCTGTACAAGACTTGTTGATGCTCTGTACAAGACTTGTTGATGCTCTGCACAAGACTTGTCTGATGCTCTGTTACAAGACTGTTGATGCTCGCACAAGACTTGTTGATGCTCTTGTACAAGACTTTGTTGATGCCTCCTGTACACGACTTGTTTGATGATCTGTACAAGACTTGTTGATGCTCTGTACAAGACTTGTTGATGCACTGTACAAGACTTGTTGATGCTCTGTCCAAGACTTGTTGATGCTCTGCACAAGACTTGTTGATGCTCTGTACAAGACTTGTTGATGCTCTGCACAAGACTTGTTGATGCTCTGTACAAGACTTGTTGATGCTCTGCACAAGACTTGTTGATGCTCTGTACAAGACTTGTTGATGCTCTGTACAAAACTTGTTGATGCTCTGTACAAGACTTGTTGATGCTCTGTACAAGACTTGTTGATGCTCTGCACAAGACTTGTTGATGCTCTGTACAAGACTTGTTGATGCTCTGTACAAGACTTGTTGATGCTCTGTACAAGACTTGTTGATGCTCTGCAAAAGACTTGTTGATGCTCTGTACAAGACTTGTTGATGCTCTGTACAAGACTTGTTGATGCTCTGAACAAGACTTGTTGATGCTATGTACAAGACTTGTTGATGCTCTGTACAAACTTGTTTGATGCCTCTGCACAAGATTGTTGAGCTCTGTACAAGACTTGTTGTATGCTATGCACAAGACTTGTTGATGCTCTGCACAAGACTTGTTGAATGCTCTGCTACAGACTTGTTGATGCTCTGACACATGACTTGTTGTGCTCTGTACAAGACTTGTTGATGCTCTGTACAAAACTTGTTGATGCTCTGTACAAGACTTGTTGATGCTCTGTACAAGACTTGTTGATGCTCTGCACAAGACTTGTTGATGCTCTGCACAAGACTTATTGATGCTCTTCACAAGACTTGTTGATGCTCTGCACAAGACTTATTGATGCTCTGTACAAGACTTGTTGATGCTCTGCACAAGACTTGTTGATGCTCTGCACAAGACTTGTTGATGCTCTGTACAAGACTGTTGATGCTCCTGTACAAGACATTGTTGAATGTCTCTGCAAAGACTTGTTGATGCTCTGTACAAGGACTTTTGATGCTTGTTCAAGACTTGTTGCTGCTCTGCACAAGACTTGTGATTGCTCTGGACAAGACTTGTTGATGCTCTGAACAAAGACTTGTTGATGCTCTGCACAAGACTGTTGATGCTCTTGTTAAGGACTTTTTGGATGATCCTGCTCAAGACTTGTTGATGCTCTGTACAGGACTTGTTGATGCTTATGTACAAGGACTTGTTTGATGCTCTGTACAAGACTTGTTGATGCTCTGCACAAGACTTGTTGATGCTCTGTACAAGACTTGTTGATGCTCTGCACAAGACTTGTTGATGCTCTGTACAAGACTTGTTGATGCTCTGTACAAGACTTGTTGATGCTCTGCACAAGACTTGTTGATGCTCTGTACAAGACTTGTTGATGCTCTGCACAAGACTTGTTGATGCTCTGTACAAGACTTGTTGATGCTTGTACAGACTTGTTGATGCTCTGCACAAGACTTGTTGATGCTCTGCACAAGAGGTCTTGTTGATGCCTCTGTTATTCAAAGACTGTTGATGCTATGTACAAGACTTGTTGTTGCTCTGTTAAGACTTGTTGTTGCTTGTACAAGACTTGTTGATGCTCTGTACAAGACTTGTTGATGCTCTGTACAAGACTTGTTGATGCTCTGTACAAGACTTGTTAATGCTCTGTACAAGACTTGTTGATGCTTTGGCACAAGACTTGTTGATGCTCTGCACAAGTACATGTTGATGCTCTTGTACAAGACTTGTTGATGCTCTGTACAAGACTTGTTGATGCTCTGTACAAGCACTTGTTGAGGCTCTGATACAAGACTGTTGATGCTCGCACAAGACTTGTTGATGCTCCTTGCACAAGCTTGTTGATGCTCTGTACAAGACTTTGATGCTCTGTACCAAGAAGATTGTTGATGCTCTGTACAAGACTTGTTGATGCTCTGTACAAGGACTTGTTGATGCTCTGTACAAGACTTGTTGATGCTGTCTGTACAAAGACTTGTTGATGCTCTGCTGTACAGGACTGTTGATGCTCTGCTTAAGACTTGTTGATGCTCCTGTAACAAGACTTGTTGATGCTCTGTACAAGACTGTTGATGCTTGTACAAGAATTGCTTAATGCTCTGTACAAGACTTGGTGATTGCTCTGCAACAAGACTTGTTGATGCTCTGCCAAGGACCTGTTGATGCTCTGTACAAGACTGTTGATGCTCTGTCACGACTTGTTGATGCTCTTACAAGACTTGTGATGCTCGTACAATACTTGTTGATGCTCTGTACAAGATTGTTGATGTCTGTATAAGACTTGTTGATGCTCTGTACAAGACGTGTTGATGCCTCTGTACAAAGAACTTGTTGATGCTCTGTACACAGACTTGTAATTGCTCTGTACAAAGACTTGTTGATGCTCGCACATAGGACTTGTTGATGCTCTGCACAAAACTTTGATGCCTCTGCACAAGACTTGTTGATGCTCTGTACAAGACTTGTGATGCTCTGTAACAAGACTTGTTGATGCTCTGCACAAGACTTGTTGATGCTCTGCACAAGACTTGTTGATGCTCTGTACAAGATTTGTTGATGCTCTGTACAAGACTTGTTAATGCTCTGTACAAGACTTGTTGATGCTCTGCACAAGACTTGTTGATGCTCTGCACAAGACTTGTTGATGCTCTGTACAAGATTTGTTGATGCTCTGTACAAGACTTGTTGATGCTCTGTACAAGACTTGTTGATGCTCTGTACAAGACTTGTTGATGCTCTGCACAAGACTTGTTGATGCTCTGCACAAGACTTGTTGATGCTCTGTACAAGACTTGTTGTTGCTTGTACATGATTTGTTGTGCTCTGTACATGGACTTGTTGTGCTCTGTACAAGACTTGTTGATGCCTCTGCACAGACTTGTTGTTGCTTGTACAAGGACTTGTTGATGCTCTGCCACAAGACTTGTTGATGTTGCTCTGCACAAGGGACTTGTTGATGTCTGCACAAGGATAGGTTGACGCTCTGTCACGACTTGTTGATGCTCTGTACAAGACTTGTTGATGCTCTGTACAAGACTTGTTGATGCTCTGTACAAGACTTGTTGATGCTCTGTACAAGACTTGTTAATGCTCTGTACAAGACTTGTTGATGCTCTGCACAAGACTTGTTGATGCTCTGCACAAGACTTGTTGATGCTCTGCACAAGGACTGTTGATGCTCTGTGCAAGACTTGTTGTGCTCTGTACAAGACTTGTTGATGTCTAGCACAAGACTTGTTTGATGCTCTGCACAAGACTTGTTGATGCTGCTGTACAAGATTGTTGATGCTACCTGTACAAGACTGTTAATGTCTGTAACAAGACTTGTTGATGCTCTGCACAAGACTTTGTTGATGACTCTGCCTCAAGACTGGTGATGCTCTGTACAAGAAGTTGATGATGCTCTGTACAAGACTTTGTTGATGCTCTGTACAAGCTTGTTGATGCTCTGTACAAGACAGTGTGAGGCTCTCGCACAGACTTGTTGATTCTCTGCACAAGACATTGTTGATGCTCTGTACAAGACTTGTTGTGCTCTGTACAAGACTTGTTGATGCTCTGTACAAGACTTGTTGATGCTTGTACAGACTGTTGATTGCTCTGCACAAGACTTGTTGATGCTCTGGCACAACGGCATTGTTGTTGCTCTGCACAAGACTTGTTGATGCTCTGCACAAGACTTGTTGATGCTCTGCACAAGACTAGTTGATGCTCTGTACAAGACTTGTTGATGCTCTGTACTAGAACTAGTTTGATGCTATGTACAAGATTGTTGATGCCTCTGTACTAAGACTTGTTGATGCTCTGTACAAGACTTGTTGAGCTCTGTACAAGACTTGTGTTGCTCTGCACAAGACTGTTGATGCTCTGCACAGACTTGTTGATGCTCGCACAAGACTTGTTGATGCTCTGTACAAGACTTGTTGATGCTCTGTACAAGACTTGTTGATGCTCTGTACAAGACTTGTTGATGCTCTGCACAAGACTTGTTGATGCTCTGTACAAGACTTGTTGATGCTCTGCACAAGACTTGTTGATGCTCTGCACAAGACTTGTTGATGCTCTTGTACAAGACTTGGTGAAGCTCTTGTACAAGACTTGTTGATGCATAGTACAAGACTTGTTGATGCTCGCAAAGACTTGTTGATGCTCTGACAAGACTTGTTTGCTCTGTACAAGACTTGTTGAATGCTCTGTACAAGACTTGTTAGATGCCTACTGCAAAGACTTGTGTTGCTCTGTTACCAAGGACTTGTTGGTTGCTCTGCACAAGACTTGTTGATGCTCCTGCACAAGAGACTTGTTGGATGACTCTGTTTACAAGACTTGTTGATGCTCCTGCACAAGACTTGTTTAGGCTATGTACAAAGATTGTTGATGCTCTGTACAAGACTTGATGATGCTCTGTACAATGCGTGTTGATGCTTCTCGTACAGACTTGTTGATGCTCTGTACAAGGACTTGTTGATGCTCTGCACAAGACTTGTTGATGCTTGCAAAGACTTGTTGATGTCTGCACAAGACTTGTTGATGCTCTGCAACAGGACTTGTTGATGCTTGCACAAGACTTGTTGATGCTCGGCACAAGACTTGTTGTATGCTCTGCACAAGACTTGGTGATGCTCTGCACAAGACTTGTTGATGGCTCTGCACAAGACTTATTGATTGCTCTGCACAAGATTTGTTGATGCTCTGCACAGACTTGTTGATGCTCTGCACAAGACTTTGTTTGATGCTTGACACAAGACTTGTTAATGATCTGTACAAGACTGTTGATGCTCTGCACAAGACTTGTTGATGCTCGCACAAGGAACTTGTTGTGCTCTGTACAAGACTTTGTTGTTGCTCGTACAAGACTTCGTTGAGCTCTGTACAAGGACTTGTTGATGCTCTGTACAAGACTTGTTTGATGCTCTTTGTACAAGACTTGTTGATGCTCTGTTACAAGACTTGTATTGATGGCTCAGTACCAAGGACTTGTTGATGCTATGTACAAGACTTGTTAATGCTATGTACAAGACTTGTTGATGCTCTGCACAGACTTAGTTGTTGCTCTGCCACAAGACTTGTTGATTGCTCTCTGTACCAAGATTGTTGATGCTCTGTTCACTAGACTTGGTTGATGCCTCTGTACAAGACTGTTGATGCTCTGTACAAGACTTGTTGATGCTCTGTACAAGATCTTGTTGCTGCTCTGTACAAGATTGTTGATGTCGCTGTACACGACTTGTTGATGCTCTGTACAAGACTTGATGATGCTCTTGTACAAGACTTGTTGATGCTTGTACAATGGACTTGTTAATGCTCTGTACAAGACTTGTTGATGCCTGCACAAGAATTGTTGATGCTCAGCACAAGACTTGGTTGATGCTCTGCACAAGACTTGTTGTTGCTCTCTGTACAAGTATTGTTGATGCTCTGTACAAGGATTGTTGATGCTCCTGCACAAGAAACTTGATTTGATGCTCCGCAAAGACTGTTGATGCTCTGTACAAGATTTGTTGATGCTCTGTACAAGACTTGTTAATGCTCTGTACAAGAACTTTGTTGATTGCTCTGCTCAAGGACTTGTTGATGCTCTGCACCAAGACTTGTTGATGCTCTGTACAAGATTTGTTTGATGCTCTTCTACCAAGACTTGTTGATGCTCTGTACAAGGGACTTGTGATGCTTGTACAAGACTTGTTGATGTACCTCGGCACAAGACTTGTTGATGCTCTGCACAAAGACTTGTTGATGCTCTGTACAAGATTGTTGATGCTCTGTACAAGACTTGTTGATGCTCTGTACAAGACTTGTTGATGCTCTGTACAAGACTTGTTGATGCTCTGCACAAGACTTGTTGATGCTCTGTACAAGACTTGTTGATGCTCTGCACAAGACTTGTTGATGCTCTACACAAGACTAGTTGGATGCTTCTGTACAAGGACTTTGTTGATGCTCTGTACAAGACTTGTTGATGCTCTGTACAAGACTTGTTGATGCTCTGTACAAGACTTGTTGATGCTCTGTACAAGACTTGTTGATGCTCTGTACAAGACTTGTTGATGCTCTGCACAAGACTTGTTGATGCTCTGCACAAGACTTGTTGATGCTCTGCACAAGACTTGTTGATGCTCTGTACAAGACTTGTTGATGCTCTTGTACAAGACTTGTTGATGCTTCTTGTACAGATTGTTGATGCTCCTGCACAAGACTTGTTGTGCTTCTGTACAAGACTTGTTGATGCATTACTCGCACAAGACTTGTTATGCTTGCACAAGCTTGTTGGATGCTCTGCTACAAGACTTGTTGATGCTCTGTACAAGACTTGTTGATGCTCTGTACAAGACTTGTTGATGCTCTGCACAAGACTTGTTGATGCTCTGTACAAGACTTGTTGATGCTCTGTACAAGACTTGTTGATGCTTCTGTAAAGCACTTGTTGAAGCTCTGCACAAGACTTGTTGATGCTCTGTTCAAGACTTGTTGATGCTATGCACAAGATTGTTGATGCTCTGCACAAGACTTGTTGGTTGCTCTGTTTACAAGACTTGGATTGATGCTCTGCACAAGACTTGTTGATGCTCTGTACAAGACTGGTTGAATTATTGCTCTTAAAAGACTTGATGATGCTTGTACAAGACTTGTTGATGCTCTGACAAGGACTTGTTGATGCTCGTACAAGACTTGTTGGATGCTCTGCACAAGACGTGTTGATGCTTTGCACAAGACTTGTTGATGCTCTGCACAAGACTTGTTGATGCTCTGTACAAGACTTGTTAATGCTCTGTACAAGACTTGTTGATGCTCTGCACAAGACTTGTTGATGCTCTGCACACAAAACTTTTGATGCTTGCACAAGACTTGTTGCGATGCTCTGTACAAGACTTGTTGATGCTCTGTACAAGACTTGTTGATGCTCTGCACAAGACTTGTTGATGCTCTGCACAAGACTTGTTGATGCTCTGTACAAGATTTGTTGATGCTCTGTACTACAAGACTTTTTAATGCTCTGTACCAAGACTTGTTGATGCTCTGCACAAGGACTTGTTGATGCTCTGCCACAAGACTTGTTAGATGCTCTTGTACAAGATTTTTTGATGCTCTGTACAGACTTGTTGGTTGCTATGTACAAGATTGTTGATTTCTATGTACAAGACTTGTTGATGCTCTGCACAAGACTTGTTGATGCTCTGCACAAGACTTGTTGATGCTCTGTACAAGACTTGTTGATGCTCTGTACAAGACTTGTTGATGCTCTGTACAAGACTTGTTGATGCTCTGTACAAGACTTGTTGATGCTCTGCACAAGACTTGTTGATGCTCTGTACAAGACTTGTTGATGCTCTGCACAAGACTTGTTGATGCTCTGCACAAGACTTGTTGATGCTCTGCACAAGACTAGATTGATGCTCTGTAACAAAGTCTTGTTGGATGCTCTGTACAAAGACTTGTTGATGCTCTGTACAAGACTTGTTGATGCTCTGTACAAGACTTGTTGATGCTCTGTACAAGACTTGTTAATGCTCTGTACAAGACTTGTTGATGCTCTGCACAAGACTTGTTGATGCTCTGCACAAGACTTGTTGATGCTCTGCACAAGACTTGTTGATGCTCTGTACAAGACTTGTTGATGCTCTGTACAAGACTTGTTGATGCTCTGCACAAGACTTGTTGATGCTCTGCACAAGACTTGTTGATGCTCTGTACAAGACTTGTTGATGCTCTGTACAAGACTTGTTGATGCTCTGTACAAGACTTGTTGATGCTCTGCACAATGACTTGGTGATGATCTGCACAATGACTTGTTGATGCTCTGTACACGAGTTGTTGATGCTCTGTACAAGACTGGTGGCTTGTACAAGGGACTGTTGATGCTCTGTACAAGACTTGTTGATGCTCTGCACAAGACTTGTTGATGCTTCTGCACAAGATTGTGGATGCTCTGGTACAAGACTGTTGTGCTCTGTACATGAACTTGTGATGCTCGGGACAAGACTTGTTGATGCTCTGTACAAGACTTGTTGATGCTCTGCACAAGACTTGTTGATGCTCTGCACAAGACTTGTTGATGCTCTGCACAAGACTTGTTGATGCTCTGCACAAGACTTGTTGATGCTCTGCACAAGACTTGTTGATGCTCTGTACAAGACTTGTTGATGCTCTGTACAAGATTGTTGATGCTCTGATACAAGGACTTGTTGATGCCTCTGTACAGACTTGTTGATGCTCTGATACAAGACTGGTGTTGATGCTCTTTACAAGACTTGTTGTTGCTCTGCACAAGATGTTGATGCTCTGCACAAAGCTTGTTGATGATCTGCACAAGACTTGTTGATGCTCATGGACAAGGACATGTTGATGCCTCTGTACAAGACTTGTTGATGCTCTGTACTAGACTTGGGATGCTCCTGCCAAGACTTGTTTGTTGCTCTGTACAAGACTTGTTGATGCTTCTGCACAAGAGAACTTGTTGATGCACTGCACAAGACTGTTGATGCTCTGTTACAAGACTTGTTGATGCTCTGTACAAGACTTGTGATGCTCTGTAAAGACTTGTTGTATGCTCTGCACATGACTTGTTGATGCTCTGCTACAAATATTGTTGTTGATGCTCTGTCAAGACTTGTTGAATGCTCTGTACAAGACTTGTTGATGCTCTGCACAAGACTTGTTGATGCCGGTACAAGACTTGATTGATGCTCTGCACAAGACTTGTTGATGCTCAGCACAAGACTTGTTGATGCTCTGTACAAGACTTGTTGATGCTCTGCACAAGACTTGTTGATGCTCTGTACAAGACTTGTTGATGCTCTGTACAAGTCTTGATGATGCTCTGTTAAAAAGACGTGTTGATGTTGCTCTGTACAAGATTGTTGATGCTCTGTACAAGACTTGTTGATGCTCTGACACATGACTTGTTGATTGCTCTGCACAAGATTGTTGCTGCTATGCAACAAGACTTGTTGATGCTCTGCACAAGACTTGTTGATGCTCTGCACAAGACTTGTTGATGCTCTGCACAAGACTTGTTGATGCTCTGCACAAGACTTGTTGATGCTCTGCACAAGAATTGTTGATGCTTGCAACAGGACCTTTATTGATGCTCTGCACAAGATTTGTTGATGCTCTGCACAAGACTTGTTGATGCTCTGCACAAGACTTGTTGATGCTCTGCACAAGACTTGTTAATGCTCTGTACAAGACTTGTAGATGCCTCTGGACACAAGATTGTTGATGCTCTGCACAAGTCTTGTTGATGCTCTGTACAAGACCTTGTTGATGCTCTGTACAAGACTTTGTTGTGCTTGTACAAGACTTGTTGATGCTCTGTACAAGGACTTGTTGTAGCTCTGATACAAGACTTGTTGTGCTCTGTACAAGACTTGTTGATGCTCTGTACAAGACTTGTTGATGCTCTGTACAAGACTTGTTGATGCTCTGTACAAGACTTGTTGATGCTCTGTACAAGACTTGTTGTTGCTTGCACAGACTTGTTGATTGCTCTGTACAAGACTTGTTGTGATGCTCCGGTACAAGACTTGTTGATGCTCTGTACAAGACTTGTTGATGCTCTGTACAAGACTTGTTGATGCTCTGTACAAGACTTGTTGATGCTCTGCACAAGATTGTTGAAGGCTCTGTAACATGACTTGTTGATGCTCTGTACAAGACTTGTTGATGCTCTGTACAAGACTTGTTGATGCTCTGTACAAGACTTGTTGATGCTCTGTACAAGACTTGTTAATGCTCTGTACTAGGACTTGTTGATGCTTCTTTTTTTGCACAAGACTTGTTGATTGCCTCTGCACAAGGACTTGTTGATGCTCTGCACAAGACTTGTTGATGCTCTGTACAAGGACTTGTTGTATGCTCTGTACAAGACTTGTTGATGCTCTGCACAAGACTTGTTGATGCTCTGCACAAGACTTGTTGATGCTCTGTACAAGATTTGTTGATGCTCTGTACAAGACTTGTTAATGCTCTGTACAAGACTTGTTGATGCTCTGCACAAGACTTGTTGATGCTCTGCACAAGACTTGTTGATGCTCTGTACAAGACTTGTTGATGCTCTGTACAAGACTTGTTGATGCTCTGTTCCAAGACTTGTTGATGACTCGGTTCAAGATTGTGATGCTCTGCACCAAAGACTTGTTGATGCTCTGCACAGACTTGTTGCATGCTCTGTACAATGACTTGTTGATGCTCTGGTACAAGACTTGTTGATGCTCTGTACAAGACTTGTTGATGCTCTGTACAAGATTGTTGATGCTCTGCACAAGGACTTGTTGATTGCTCTGTTCAAGACTTGTTGATTCTTGCACAGACTTGTTGATGCTCTGCTCAAACTAAGTTGATGCTCTGTACAAGACTTGTTGATGCTCTGTACAAGACTTGTTGATGGGTATGTACAAGACTTGTTGATGCTTGGTACAAAGTCTTGTTGATTGCTCCTGTAAAGACTTGTTGATGCTTGTACAAGGACTTGTTGATGCCTCTGCACAAGACTTGCTTTGTGCTCTGCAAAAGACTTGTTGATGACTCTGCCACAAGACTTGTTGAATGCTCCTGTCAAGGGACTTGTTGATGCGTGTAAAGACTTGTTGATGCTCTGTACAGAGACTGTTGATCTCTGCAAAAGAATTGTTGATGCTCTGTACACAAGACTGTTGTTCTCTGCACATGACTTGTTGATGTTCTGCACAAGACTGTTGATGCTCTGTACAAGACTGTTGATGCTCTGTACAGACTTGTGTGATGCTCTGTACATAGACTTGTTGATGCTCTGCACAAGTTGTTGATGCTCTGTACAAGACTTGTTGATGCTCTTACAAGACTTGTTGATGCTCAGTACAGACTTGTTGATGCTCTCTGCACAAGGACTTGTTGATGCTCTGTACAAGACTTGTTGATGCTCTGCCAAGATTGTTGATGCTCTGCACAAGATCTTGTTGGATATGGCTTGTACAAGACTTGTTGATGCTCTCTGCACAAAGACTTGTTGATGTCTGTACAAGACAGACTTGTTGATGCTCTGTACCAAGGACTTGATGATGCTCTGTACCAAAGACTTGTTGATGCTCTGTATCAAGGACTTGTTGATGCTCTGTACTAAGACTTGTTGATGCTATGCACAAGACTTGTTGATGCTCTGACACAAGGACTTGTTGATGCTCTGCACAAGACTTGTTGATGCTGCTGCAAAAGACTTGTTGAATGTCTGCACAAGTTTGTGATGTCTGCTACCAAGACTTGTTGTTTGCTCTGCACAAGACTTGTTGATGCTTGCCACAAGACTTGTTGATGCTCTACAAAGGATTATTGATGCTCTGCACAAGATTGTTGATGCTCTGCACAAGACTTGTTGATGCTTGCACAAGACTTGTTGATGCTCTGCACAAGACTGTGATGCTCTGCACAAGACTTGTTGATGCTCTGTACAAGACTTGTTGATGCTCTGCACAAGACTTGTTGATGCTCTGCACAAGACTTGTTGATGCTCTGTACAAGACTTGTTGATAGCTCTTCACAAGACTTGTTGATGAATCTGCAAAGACTTGTTGATGCTCTGGAACAAGACTTGTTGATGCTCTGCACAAGACTTGTTGATTTGTTCTGTACAAGACCTTGTTGATGCTCTGCACAAGAATTGTTGATGCTCGTACAAGGACTTGGTTGTGCTCTGCACAAGTCTATTTTGATGCTTCTGCACAGACTTGTTGATGCTCTCTGCACCAAGACTTGTTGATGCTTGTCAAGACTTGTTGATGCTCTGTACAAGACTAGTTATTGCTCTGCACAAGACTTGTGTATGCTCTGCACAAGACTTGTTGATGGCTGTACAGAACTTGTTGTGCTCTGTACAAGACTTGTTGAGCTCTGCACAAGACATGTTGAATGCTCTGCCACAAGATTGTTGATGCCTCTGTACAAGACTTGTTGATGCCCTCTGTACAAAAGACTTGTTGGTGCTTGCACAAGATTGTTGATGCTCTGTAAAGACTTGTTTGATGCTCTGTACAAGACTTGTTGATGCTTGCACAAGGACCTTGTTGATGCCTGTACAGACTTGTTGAATGCTCTGCAAAGACTTGTTGATTGCTCTGTACAAGATTATTGATGCTTCTCGTACAGACTTGTTGATGCTCTGCCCACATAGACTTGGTGATGCTTGTAACAAGACTTGGTTGATGCTCTGCACAAGACGGTTGATGCTCTGCAAAGAACTTGTTGATGCTCTGCCACAAGACTTGTTGATGCTTCTGTACAAGACTTTGTTTGAGCTCTGTACAAGACTTGTTGATGCTCTGTACAAGACTTGTTGATGCTCTGCACAAGACTTGTTGATGCTCTGTACAAAGACTTTTTGTTGATGCTCTGGACAAGGACTTGTTGATGCTCTGCAAAGACTTGTTGATGGCTCTGCCACAAGACTTGTTGATTGCTCTCTGTAAAGACTTCGTTGATGCTCTGTACAAGGAACTTGTTGATGCTTGCACAAGACTTGTTGATGCTCTGCACATGACTTGTTGATTCTCTGTACAAGATGTTTGATGCTCTGTACAAGACTTGTTGATGCTTGTACAAGACTTGTTGTATGCTCTGCACAAGACTGTTGATCTCTGCACAAGACTTGTTGATGCTCTGCACAAGGACTCTTGTTGATGCTATGTACAAGGAACTTGTTGATTGCTCTGTTACAAGACTGGTTGATGCTATGTACAAGGACTTGTTGATGCTCTGTACAAGACTTGTTGATGTCTGCCACAAATTGTGATGCTCTGTACAAGACTGTTGATGCTCTGTACAAGACTTGATGTTGCTATGCACAAGACTTGTTGATGCTCTGCACAAGACTTGTTGATGCTCTGTACAAGACTTGTTGATGCTCTGCACAAGACTTGTTGATGCTCTGTACAAGACTTGTTGATGCTCTGCTACAAGACTTGTTGATGCTCTGTACAAGACTTGTTGATGCTCTGTACAAGACTTGTTGATGCTCTGCACAAGACTTGTTGATGCTCTGTACAAGACTTGTTGATGCTCTGTACAAGACTTGTTGATGCTCTGTACAAGACTTGTTGATGCTCTGTACAAGACTTGTTGATGCTCTGCACAAGACTTGTTGATGCTCTGTACAAGACTTGTTGATGCTCTGCACAAGACTTGTTGATGCTCTGTACAAGACTTGTTGATGCTCTGTACAAGACTTGTTGATGCTCTGTACAAGACTTGTTGATGCTCTGTACAAGACTTGTTGATGCTCTGTACAAGACTTGTTGATGCACTCTGCACAAGACTGTTGATGCTCTGTACATAGACTTGTTGATGCTCTGCTCAAGACTTGTTGTGTCTGTACAAGACTTGTTGATGCTCTGTACAAGCTTGTTGATGCTCCGTAAAAGAATTGTTGATGTCTGCACAAGACTTGTTGATGCTCTGTACAAGACTTGTTGATGCTCTGTACAAGAGACTTTCACTGTCGTCACAATTATCAGTGTTACCATCTATATTTTTTCTCGTATACCTTATTTCTTTGTAGTGAGTATTCACCTTAATACATCGAGTATTCACCTTAATACATCGAGTATTCACCTTAATACATCGAGTATTCACCTTATTACAATCGAGTATTCACCTTAATACATCGAGTATTCACCTTAATACATCGAGTATTCACCTTAATACATCGAGTATTCACCTTAATACATCGAGTATTCACCTTAATACATCGAGTATTATTCCCACCTAATACATCGAGTACTCACCTAATCTACATCGAGTATTAACTTTAATAGATCGTAGTATTTACCTTAATACATCGAGTATTCCACCTGATTACATCGAAGTATTTACATTTTATACATCGAGTATTCACATTAATACAGAGTATTTACCTTAATACATCGTGTAATTACCTTAATTTCATCGAGTATTTACCATAATACATCGAGTAGTATATTCACCTTAATACATCGTCGTATTCACCTTAATACATCGTGTATTCACTTTAATACACCGAGTAATTACCTTAAGACATCGGAGTATCACCTTAATTACATCGAGTAATTCATTCTTAATACATGAGTATTCATTATTATAACATCGAGTATTCATCTTAATACTTCGAGTATTCACCTTTAATACATCGGGAGTATTCGCCTTAATACATGGAGTATTCACCTTTATACATCGAGTATTCCATCTTTAATTTACATCGAGTTTTTCATCTTAATAATTCGAGTAGTCACCTTAAAAATCGAGATTCACCTTAATACATCGAGTATTCACCTTAATACATCGAGTATTCACCTTAATACATCGAGTATTCACCTTAATACATCGAGTATTCACCTTAATACATCGAGTATTCACCTTAATACATCGAGTATTCGCCTTAATACATCGAGTATCACCTTAATACATCGAGTATTCACATTAATACACCGAGTATTTACCTTAATACATCGAGTATTCACCTTAATACATCGAGTATTTACCTTAATTGATCGAGTATTCACCTTAATACATCGAGTATTCACCTTAATACA
>NC_069453.1:4187512-4210030 GCF_026875155.1 Cherax quadricarinatus | reverse complement strand
CTTCTCACAAAAAATTGTAGCTTTAAAGGTGTACCTCTAGATAACTCTGAGCCAGGAATTAGTTTATTGTGCACCCCATATCAATCCTGTGGACGGTAGCGCAAGAGTATAGGATACACAAAAGGCCTAGGAACTAGGCCCCAAAAAGTTAACAGGAATACTCTGAATATATATCTACACTTTTTCTGTTACAACAAAATTTAGAAATTTGCTTAATATATCTGGTATCTTATTTCTATTAATTAAGACATTTTGACATGTCATATACGTTTTAATACTATCTCTATATTCCTCAATAAGTGGACAATTAAGCACATAGTGTTCAAGACAGTGACCATATGGCTGGCCACTTGGTTTGCATTTAGTTTGATCATCATCTGTGTGTCTCCCAAACTGCCAGAAGTACTTGTAACCAAGCCTAAGCCTGGCCACTACAACATCATCAGTCTGTTCACATTGCAAGTTGCTCCATAAACGTATTTATCTACGTTTCATGTTATCATAGTGGGTTATAGATCTACTCAGGCTTCTAACTGCATTTCTATAACATTCTTTCATTCTTTACTTCTCCCCTAATATTATTCATAATGCTAGACACAGATACACCAAAGTTATATTCTACATTATCCTCCAGGGTATTTTTCTTGGCTAACATATCAACTTTATGACTTAAGAAATCGTAATGACACGATTGCAAATAAACCATACCCCCGGCCGGGATTGAACCCGCGGTCATAGAGTCTCAAAACTCCAGCCCGTCGCGCTAGCCACTAGACCAGCTAGCCACAATAAGATTCATCCAACTAGGTATATTTCTACACCATAGGAAAGTTAGCACAGGCACCTCTGTGACCACAAATGCAAGTTTTTACAGACGAATCTCCAGCTAGCGTGGCCGTGACGAACTCTAGCTCAAGTCCCTTCACTGCCGTCAACATGACTTAAGAAATCGTAAAGTCATGTTGACGGCAGTGAAGGGACTTGAGCTAGAGTTCGTCACGGCCACGCTAGCTGGAGATTCGTCTGTAAAAACTGCATTTGTGGTCACAGAGGTGCCTGTGCTAACTTTCCTATGGTGTAGAAATATACCTAGTTGGATGAATCTTATTGTGGCTAGCTGGTCTAGTGGCTAGCGCGACGGGCTGGAGTTTTGAGACTCTATGACCGCGGGTTCAATCCCGGCCGGGGTATGGTTTATTTGCAATCGTGTCATTACGATTTCTTAAGTCATGTTGACGGCAGTGAAGGGACTTGAGCTAGAGTTCGTCACGGCCATCGCTAGCTGGAGATTCGTCTGTAAAAACTTGCATTTGTGGTCACAGAGGTGCCTGTGCTAACTTTCCTATGTGTAGAAATATACCTAGTTGGATGAATCTTATTGTGGCTAGCTGGTCTAGTGGCTAGCGCGACGGGCTGGAGTTTTGAGACTCTATGACCGCGGTTCAATCCCGGCCGGGGTATGGTTTATTTGCAATCGTGTCATTACGATTTCTTAAGTCATGTTGACGGCAGTGAAGGGACTTGAGCTAGAGTTCGTCACGGCCACGCTAGCTGGAGATCGTCTGTAAAAACTTGCATTTGTGGTCACAGAGGTGCCTGTGCTAACTTTCCTATGGTGTAGAAATATACCTAGTTGGATGAATCTTATTGTGGCTAGCTGGTCTAGTGGCTAGCGCGACGGCTGGAGTTTTGAGACTCTATGACCGCGGGTTCAATCCCGGCCGGGGTATGGTTTATTTGCAATCGTGTCATTACGATTTCTTAAGTCATGTTGACGGCAGTGAAGGGACTTGAGCTAGAGTTCGTCACGGCCACGCTAGCTGGAGATTCGTCTGTAAAAACTTGCATTTGTGGTCACAGAGGTGCCTGTGCTAACTTTCCTATGGTGTAGAAATATACCTAGTTGGATGAATCTTATTGTGGCTAGCTGGTCTAGTGGCTAGCGCGACGGGCTGGAGTTTTGAGACTCTATGACCGCGGGTTCAATCCCGGCCGGGGGTATGGTTTATATCAACTTTATCATGAAGGAGTAATCCAATGTGTGATGAGATACATAACAATTGCGCATTAATTCTTTTTTCCGGATTTTTTAATATCTATTCCTGGCTTCTCCAGTGAACATGTTAGTCATAATGAGTCAAGAGCCATCAGTGATGACATAGAATCAGTAATGATGACAGAGTCAAGCTCAGTGTCATAAGTTAGCTTTAGCGCCATTAGGATTGCAAACAATTCAGCTTGCAGTGTAGACGCCCAGTTGTTAATTCTTATGCCTGACTCAACAAAGCTGCTGTCGTTCTTAACTTGGGAGGCGGCAACACGATAACTTGTGATAAATTACTGCTACCAGTTAGGCGAGAAATGTCTTCCTGAGCAGTTGTTTTTACAAGTAATTAAAGGAAAAAGTAATTAAAGGAAAAGCTTGAACGTGTGTGATATTAAATGAACACATCTTCCATGGTGGAGCGAAACGTTCTTGTTATTTACAGTGATAGAGAACGCACAGGTTTTAAAACTTAATATAACTGCACGTTTTCACAATCCATTTAGATCTGTGTATTTATTTCTAAACATTTAATAAGATTGATAGTAACCGTGTCTGGTTTATTTATTAACATTCTAATACCAAGTACAGTTAATATCGATCCATTCACTGATACTAGAAATACCAAGCTCCTTCCTCATATTAAGAACATTGGTAGATTTGTGACAGCCAAGAATAATTCTGAGAGGTTCATTTTGCATTAACTCCAAGGGTCGGAGAGAACTTTTCCAAGCTAATAGCAACATGGGAGCAGCATAATCAATAAAGAGCCTAACATAAGTTATGTACATCATTCACACTATTCTCACCATAGTTAGGGTTATAGTCATTAGTTAGAAAGTGTTAGAGAGTAGTCATGAGTTAGTTTCCCAGAGGTCTTTTCGAGGATTACTAGAAATAATAATTAAGCCTGCAGTTCCTCAGGAAGCTGTGGCAGGTTTGAAGAGAGACTGGAAGTAACTGGAAGCAAGAGAGAGGTCAGTGAGAGCAGCAGAAAGACAATTAGTAAGGTGTTAAGGTATGGAATGGGAGTCTTAATGTTACAGGTGCCTTCAGGGGACGATGGGTGAGAAGGGACTTCTTATTGTGTTGTGTGAAGGATGTATTACTAGATAAATGATTTAGAAAACCGACGAGATGATAATTGAGACACTTGTGCAACATTTAAGTATCTTTACTGAGGAAACTTTTCGCCAGCCAGTGGCTTCATCTGTCACATACAGAGAAAACCGGTGAAAGATGAGTTTGGAGAAATTAGTCCCTCAGCCTGGTGGTGATGTGTTCATTCCATCAATCCTGATGAAAGTACAGCATATGCGCAGATAAGGGGCTTATTTACTGTTGTCTATGATAAGTCTGTGTTTTGCGAGGTGCACTGACATATCGAGTGTGTTGAGAGTGTGTAGGAGAGTCGAGAACTGACTCTGGAGAGGTGATGTGACTGTGACTGGTGACCCAGTTTTCAATTTTTGTGAGTGTTGAGGTGCGGCTGGGTCTGGCGGGTGTGGATGTTTTCTCAGCTGTCTGAATATTTGTGTGGCCTGTCTGAATATCTGTTGTTGTGAGTAATGTATCGGAAGTGTTTTGTTTTTGGGTTCCAGTGATAGTCTGGATGAATGGTTAGAATTTCTTGGGATCCCTAATTCGGTGTACGTCTGCGGTGTGCATGAGGGATAGCCAGTATGTGTTGTGGACCTCCAGGCTGCGGATGATGTGGTTTTGCAGGGTGGAGTGATTCCTCAGTATGTGGCTGATTAGGAATTGGTTAGGTGTAATACAATGACGTTAGAGGAAGAAGCAAGAAAGAATAGTGAATCTTGCACAATAGTGTATTTTGGACATGCTTTCACAGCAGTCTGTGTGGTACTGTATTGTATGTATGCGAGTTCTGTCTTTGTGATGGGTCTGTTGTCTTAGTTGTTTGAGGTTAGTGTCGTGTTTGAAGGAATTACATCCTGCCTATGAGGATGAGGTTGGAAGAGAGATGGTGTGTTATGGTTTTATGATCAGAGCCAGAGAGGGAACCAGGTGATGTGAAGTAGACCAGGAAGTTGCTGTGTTGGTTATGATGGTGTCAGGTTTGACCTTGCCTCATTGTGTACAACAGGAGTTAAAGTGGGGACTGTTACGTGTTTGTGGTGGTGACTCCTAACTTGTAATAAAGTTGGTAGAATTACCGACAATATGTAAAGTAAAAGGACACAAGTGCAACTAATGTGATATTTTATTGTGGCAACGTTTCGCTCTCCAGGAGCTTTATCAAGGTAATGGCTAGATAAAGCTCCTGGAGAGCGAAACGTTGTCACAAAAAAATGTCACATTAGTTGCACTTGTGTCCTTTAACCTGACTCCTAACTTAAATACAATGCTCTGGCTCACACTGCTGTCCAGAGGTTATAATATTTAATACTGAAAAAAAAACAGCCGCTCTAGGGCCATCATGTACTCATACAAATTATGAAGCATGAATGCCAATAATTAATATGGCATAAGGAAGGACACAAAAACTCACCTATGTAAAAATATATATTAATAAGTAACTTACATACAACTTATAAACTACTGCAATAAACCACCACACTCCAGTTTACATTAGCTCACTAGCACTCTGCTGCTAGCACTGCTGCTAGCACACTGTTGCTAGCACACTGCTGCTAGCACACAGGGGTCAGTCCTAGGACCTGTGCTGTTCTTGGTATATGTGAATGACATAACGGAAGGGATAGACTCAAAAGTGTCCTTGTTTGCAGATGATGTGAAGTTAATGAGAAGAATCAAATCGGATGAGGATCAGGCAGGACTACAAAGAGACCTGGACAGGCTACAAGCCTGGTCCATTAACTGGCTCCTTGAATTTAACCCTACCAAATGCAAAGTCATGAAGATTGGGGAAGGGCAAAGAAGACCGCAGACACAATATAGTTTACTTGGCCAAAGACTGCAAACCTCACTCTTGGAAAAAGATCTGGGGGTGAGTATAACACCGAGCATATCTCCTGAGGCGCACATCAGAGACTTATAAAAGGAGCAAAGGCAAAGCACTACTGCTCAAAAATTGAAGAGTATAAGCATAACCCCAGAAAGCTCTGGCAACAACTAAAACAGTTGGGGTATAGCCATAAGCCAGTAGATAAATCTAACATAGTACTCACTATCGATAATGAGGTATGCCATGAAACATCTAAGGTGGCAAATTGCTTTAATTCATACTACACATCTGTTGCATCAACACTAGTAAGTAAACTACCAGCTGCATCAAATACAGACTCTGATAAGTTTCAAACATACTATACCAATAAAGGGGTAACCCCAAACAGTTGTCAACTAGTAAGTGTATCTCATGACTTTATTCAAAAAGAACTAAGCAGGTTAAACCCAACTAAGAGCACAGGCCCTGATAACATCCCGTCTAAGTTCCTAAAAGATGGTGCTTCTGAACTGTCAATCCCTATTGCTCACACAATAAATCTATCAATCACCACTAATACCGTACCGGAGGGGTTCAAGGAGGCCAGAGTTACTCCTATCTTCAAGAAAAATAGTAGGTCTGATGTAAGCAACTATAGGCCTGTTAGTATACTCAGTATAATATCTAAAATTCTAGAGAGGGCGGTGTATTCTCAAGTAGTTAAGTACCTTAATGACAACAACATTCTCCATAGCTATCAATCGGGCTTTAGAAGATCCTACTCAACCGACACCTCCCTTATTAATCTGATGGATTACCTGAGAACTGAAATGTCAAAGGGGAACCTCATAGGTATGGTAACCTTAGACCTGCAAAAGGCCTTCGATACTGTCAACCACAATATATTATGTAATAAACTTCAAGCTATCGGCATAGGTTCTGTAGACTGGTTTAAGTCCTACCTTAGCAACAGGAGACAAATAGTCAAAATCAACAAAACAGAATCAGAACCCCTGCCGATAACATGTGGAGTTCCCCCAAAGGGAGTATTCTGGGTCCCTTATTATTCTTATGTTATGTCAATGATATGCCTATCAGTGTCAAGTGCAAACTCCTACTGTATGCAGATGACAGTGCTCTGTTAGTGTCAGGTAAAGACCCACAAGATATTGCTAATGTTATAACACTGGAACTGGAGTCCTGCAGCAAATGGTTAGTAGACAACAAACTATCATTACACCTAGGGAAAACTGAAGCCATTCTCTTTGGCACGAAACATAAACTGAGAAGGGTAAATAACTTTAATGTTCAATGTAATGGGGAGCCCATCACTTTGGTTTCATCAGTAAAATATTTGAGAATTCCCTTTGACCCATGCATGTCAGGAGAATTGATAGGGAACAGTGTAGTAAAGAAAGCGAATGCCAGACTGAAGTTCCTGTATAGACAAGCACAGTGTCTACCTACTGAGGCTCTCAGGACCTTATGTCTAGCCCTTATACAATGCCATATGGATTACGCTTGCTCTTCTTGGTACTCTGCCTTGACAAAAAAACTGAAAGATAGACTGCAAATCACCCAGAACAAAATCGTAAGATTCATCCTGGGGCTGGGACCAAGAGAACATGTAGGCCAGGATGAATTACAGCAGTTGGATATGCTGAATGTTGAAGACAGAGTAAAACAACTGAAGCTAAATCATGTTTATAAAATTGCTCACAAACAATGTCCAGAATATCTTGCTGTCAATTTTGTCAAGGTTGGGAACCAAAGCAATCATAGTACTAGGGGGAGAGAGCACAACTTTGTAGTACCCACAGTCAGTGGCCAGGCTTCAAACACCTTTTATTGTACAGCAATAAAGGAATGGAACAGACTACCCGCACATGTCAAAGCTAGTCATAGCATGAACCAGTTCAAGAAGAGTGCCAAAAGATGTCTGATGAATGTAGCTACAGAAATGGAGGGGAATGATTTTCTATTTTTTATCTAACATACGTGTAAATTTTACCTTATTCCTAGTAATGACCCTCGTATTGTAGATAGTCTTAATGACCCTCGTGTAGTAGATAGTCTCTTTAGTATGATAATAAGATGTTATCTTCATTATAGAATAATAAGAAAATATTATAACCTTTATATTATAATAATAAGGTAAAAGGACCCCAATGGAAATAAGTCACTCTGTCTGACTTTTTTGGGTTATCCTAGGTTCTCTACACATATGCTGCTATGTATGATAATTCTATGTAACTGTATTTGTGTATACCTGAATAAACTTACTTACTTACTTACTTATCAATCAGATAACTGCTGCAGCATACGGGCGCCTGGCAAACCTACGGATAGCGTTCCGATACCTCAGTAAGGATTCGTTCAAGACTCTGTATACCATTTACGTCAGGCCCATACTGGAGTATGCAGCACCAGTTTGGAATCCACACCTAGTCAAGCACCTCAAGAAATTAGAGAAAGTGCAAAGGTTTGCAACAAGACTAGTCCCAGAGCTACGGGGATTGTCCTACGAAGAAAGGTTGAGGGAAATCGGCCTGACGACACTGGAGGCCAGGAGGGTCAGGGGAGACATGATAACGAAATATAAAATACTGCGTGGAATAGACGAGGTGGACAAAGATGGGATGTTCCAGAGATGGGACACAGACACAATAGGTCACAATTGGAAGTTGAGGACTCAGATGAATCAAAGGGATGTTAGGAAGTATTTCTTCAGTCATAGAGTAGTCAAGCCGTGGAACAGCCTAGAAAGTGAAGTAGTGGAGGCGGGAACCATACGTAGTTTTAAGGCGAGGTATAATAAAGCTCATGGAGCAGGGAGAGAGAGGACCTAGTAGCAATCAGTGAAGAGGCGGGGCCAGGAGCTATGACTCGACCCCTGCAACCACAAATAGGTGATTACAAATAGGTGACTACTGCTGCTAGCACACTGCTGCTAGCACACTGCTGCTAGCACTGCTGCTGCTAGCACACTGCTGCTAGCACACTGCTGCTAGCACTGCTGCTAGCACTGCTGCTAGCACGCTGCTGCTAGCACTGCTGCTAGCACACTACTGCTAGCACTGCTGCTAGCACACTACTGCTAGCACACTGCTGCTAGCACACTGCTGCTAGCACTGCTGCTGCTAGCACACTGCTGCTAGCACTGCTGCTAGCACACTGCTGCTAGCACACTGCTGCTAGCACTGCTGCTAGCACACTACTGCTAGCACACTGCTGCTAGCACACTGCTGCTAGCACTGCTGCTAGCACACTGCTGCTAGCACTGCTGCTAGCACACTGCTGCTACCGAGTAGACACAATATATAAACCTGGAAGTTTCAAGACACTCCCCGCCCCCTTCTTCCTGTTAGACTACTTATCAGTAGGCAAAAGCACCATACAGTGCTCTCGCATAAATAGGCATCTACATACTAGGGCCTTAGGGAAATATGAGAGCACTTAAACACAAAACTACCCACAGTATTCACAAATTTTTTTACTGCAGTACACAGCGTAACAGGGACCACAGTGTGAGGTATTTTTATGTGAAGAGATGGTAGATGGGAGTGCCGTGTTTAGATGGATATCGTTCCGGGATCAACTCTCCTGTAGCCCAGTTGATGTCAAGGCCTCCCGATGGATCATAGCTTAATCAACCAGGTTGTTACTGCTGACTGCACGCAATCTAACGTACGAACCACAGCACGGCTAATCAGGCACACTCTTTATGTATCCGTCCAGTTTCCTGTTGAAGGTTAGTGAAGGTGTCGTGAAAGACAGTGTGTTTAGTGTTGAGATCTGCGAGAAGGTAGACTGTTAATCTGCTATGTTTAAAGAGGAGTGTGAGGGATTGATGTTACTGTCTTTGTGGATATGTGTATATGTAGTTTAGATGATGGGATCATGAAGAGGGGAGAGTTTGATAGCTATGCTGCGGGGGAAGAGAAAGGGATAGGAATTTGTGTGTTAGGGAGCAGCTGTTCACTAAAATGGCTACACCATTGTAGGGATCAGCAGGAGATTGGCAGTTTAGTGGAAGTGATGATTTGGTGAGTGTTCTTCACAATATTTAACGTTTGACTCAATTCAGTTTGGATGAATCGCTATGAATAACGTGAGCATTGATGGCATTTTCCATCCTCTCTCCACTAACATTATCGGAGTCAGCATTGTAGGTGCTACTGATGCGGACCTCCTATAAGAGGGAATCTGAGTATTTCTGTATACTGTACCTCCTTGTTTCTGGTCAACTCTACTCCTGCCTCACAATGCTTTAAGAGCAACGAATTGTGGCACGAGAAGTCTCATGCAGTAATATAACCTATTGAATATAACCTATTGGCATGACCTACTTCCACTAGTGAATTTTGTCCACTAGTGACACCGCCTCCAACTGCTTCACCTCCCCAGTATATAAACCCTTCCTCCGTGCATAAACTTTAGTTTTATCAGGATTGATAAAGTGAACACATTACCTCTAGGCTGTGGGATTGATTACCTCAAACTCCTTCACATTTTCCACCATCAACTCGACAAATCATCATCACAAACCATCAACACAACAAACCATCAACTCAACAAACCATCAATACAAACCATCAGTACAACAAACCACCAAGTCAACAAACTATCAACACAACAAATCAACTCATCCAGCTTGAACATTTAATGTCTCTCGAAGCCCAATTAAAAAAATCGTAAAACAAGACTGTAAAAAAAATTAATCTGATGTGTGATAAAATGTAATTTTTTTTTTTACCTGGCACAACGAAGGCATAAATTATTCATTTCTATTTTTCAGGCAGCCGGTCATGGATTTATTACACATAATTATTTTTACTTGTGAATTTTTATTTACGTTATTGTTTCCTCTGTAGATCAGTAAAGCAAATGATATTGCATCCACTGAATAGCTGAATAATGTGGGAACGATCGAAGCAGCAGTGCAAATGGCTTTTGTGGGAAGAGGCAAATGTACTCCCTATTCAGGAAAAAATGGAACAGCAGGGTGGAAATCCGCAACAACAGACCAGTGTCATCCGTTGAAATATCGTAACTCGAAACATCGCGAAGTTGAAATATCGTAATTCGAAACATCGAGAAGTTGAAATACCATAACTCGAACCATAGCGAAGTTGAAATACCGTAACTCGAACCGTCGCAAAGCAAGGAACACCTGTACAATAATTTAGTTCAACATGTCATATAATCTTAGGGCAGATGACGACGTTCTCGACTACCGCTGTCTTCTTTGTGACCGTCAAAATGGCTTTAAGAAATGTCGCTCTGCTGCTGACATGTTAAATCTCTCCACTTCATCAATACTTTGCTTCTAATTCTACCTCATGTTCTCGAGGTCTTCCACTGTTATCCACTGAGTTAAGTGGTTCTGGTTCTTGGTACTATGGGGCAGGTGGACGAGAACCGGATTTTACAGTATAAGGAGGTTTAGTGTGTCACCAGGACACCAATGGTCCACCGGGACACCAGTGGTCCACCGGGACACCAGTGGTCCACCGGGACACCAGTGGTCCACCGGGACACCAGTGGTCCACCGGGACACCAGTGGTCCACCGGGACACCAGTGGTCCACCGGGACACCAGTGGTCAACCGGGATACCAGTGGTCCACCGGGACACCAGCGGTCCACCGGGACACCAGCGGTCCACCAGGACACCAGTAGTCTACCAGGACACCAGTAGTCTACCAGGACACCAGTAGTCCACCAGGACACCAGTGGTCCACCAGGACACCAGTAGTCTACCAGGACACCAGTCTACCAGGACACCAGTGGTCCACCAGGACACCAGTGGTCCACCAGGACACCAGTGGTCCACCAGGACACCAGTGGTCCACCAGGACACCAGTGGTCCACCAGGACACCAGTATGCCACCAGGACACCAGTAGGCCACCAGGACACCAGTAGGCCACCAGGACACCAGTAGGCCACCAGGACACCAGTGGTCCACCAGGACACCAGTGGTCCACCAGGACACCAGTAGTCCACCAGGACACCAGTAGTCCACCAGGACACCAGTAGTCCACCAGGACACCAGTGGTTCACCAGGACACCAGTAGTCCACCAGGATTGCTAGAGCACTCAGCTCTCACAGTGAGGTCTGGGGGTCGATCCCCGGTGCTGGTGGAAACAGTAGGACGTGTTTCCTTGTGGCACCTGCTGTCTATGTTCACCTGTCAGTAAAATGGGTACCTGGGTGCTAGTCGACTGGTGTGGGTCGCATTCTGGAGACAAAATCGACCTAATTTGTATAACAAGCGGCTTTCTATATAGTAGTATGTCACTGATGTCAGCTATGGTCTGTATACCTTGTATATGTACTTGTATACCTTGTACATGTACCTGGAGAAATAAAGGTGATTATCATTATTTTTTTATCACTGAGCTAGAGTTCGTCACAGCAACGCTGGCGGGAGATTCCTCTGTAAACATTTGCATTTGTGGTCACAGTGGTGGCCCGTGCTAACCTCCCTATGGTATATAAATATATCTAGTTGGGTTAATCTTATTGCAACCAGATGGCCCAATGGTATACGCACTGGCCTGAAGTTTTACGACTCATTTGCCATGATTTCTAACCCCACTCGTTCCCTGCTTTGTTTGCCATTGTGTTGTTACGCTTTCATTGTATTATGCTTCTCCCTTGTGTCATGGCTGCAATTTTTGTTAATGATGAAGTCAGATTCAAGTCCAAGCATAAATTATGTAGCCTGGGAATGACGGTGTCATGTTCAACGGTAAATACGAGACTTCGTTGTATATATCTTCCGATATATGCTTTTTTTAGTCTGACATATTTGAAGAATTCTTTTGTTTATCATTGTGTTGTGTTTATTTCGACATTCAAATTCCTGTTTATTATTTCTGACTTTTCTTTTTAGCTTTTACTTTGCAATATTGAAGTCATCGAGGTTACTAACAATTTCGGTTTCCAAAATAATTAAGCATTTTTACCTATAATATCAGCTAGCTAATTTTTCTATTCATCCTGACTTTTTCATCTTGGTATGCTATCCAGTTTTCAATTTACAGCCTGAGCTTGCTACCATCTGCAGCTCATAAGACTGCCATCCCCACGAGCCCCTTCGAGGCGGGGTAGATGGCAGACCAGAGGCCTAGCTTCTCCCTACGAGCCCCGTGAGGGCGGGGAATGTGTTGCCTCTGTGTTAATATTGCATGAACGTTGTCATGCAAACGGTGTTATTTTCTCGGCTTTGTTTGTTGGGGCAATAAACAGTAGTACACTGACTGCATTATTTCTCGTTGTTCTTCTTGTAAATTTTAATACTCAAGGAGTCAAAGGCAGTGATCCATTTTCTTTTTCTCTCATGTTCTACTACTACTAACTACTACTTACTACTACTACTACTACTACTACTACTACTAACTACTACTAACTACTACTAACTACTATTAACTACTACTAACTACTACTACTAACTACTACTACTACTACTAACTACTACTACTAACTACTACTAACTACTACTACTAACTACTAACTACTACTACTAACTACTACTACTAACTACTACTACTAACTACTAACTACTACTACTAACTACTACTACTAACTACTACTACTAACTACTACTACTACTACTAACTACTACTACTACAAGAAGTACCAACACCACTACCTCTACCACTACTGTCGCTACTTTACATTTGTACTACTTCCTCGTCTCGTTCTACTGCTCCCGGCCCCACGCGCTCCCTCGTATATATTCTGGCTTCCTTCCCTTCGTACTTCTGTGTAACTAGTTAATGGTCCAATTCGAACCGTAACGTCTTCATAAGTGTGACTTATTTGTGTATTGAATAAACTTGTATGCTTCTTAATTGTACAAGTTGATGAGTCAGGTGTGCAACAGTTGATGAATCAGACAGGTGTGCAACAGTTGATGAATCAGACAGGTGTGCAACAGTTGATGAATCAGACAGTGTGTGCAACAGTTGATGAATCAGACAGGTGTGCAAACAGTTGATGAATCAGACAGGTGTGCAACAGTTGATGAATCAGACAGGTGTGCAACAGTTGATGAATCAGACAAGTGTGCAACAGTTGATGAATCAGACAGGTGTGCAACAGTTGATGAATCAGACAGGTGTGCAACAGTTGATGAATCAGACAGGTGTGCAACAGTTGATGAATCAGACAGGTGTGTAACAATTGGGTTATCTCTATTCTTGACTATTTGTCCAAGATTGATGGATTGATTACATCATCTTTACCTCGTCAATATTACTGCTGATTTCAATCCGTTCTCTATATTTGACTGAAGAAACCTACCGCGTAGGCGAAACGTTTCAACAATAATGACGGTCTAGAGTTCTGAGACTCTGTGATCGCGGGTTCTAACCCAACCAGTAGTATGGTTTGTTGTATGTGTGTGTTTCATCAAAATTATTCCTGCCGTCATATACTGGTGTTGATTAATCCGATGTTCACTACCAACAATAATATCCAGAGAGTTTAATGTTATGTATGTATATTAATTTTGGTCTCAATGATCATTAACATTAAAAACATTCATATCCAACTGAACTGCTTAGAATCAAAAATGTTTATAATATCCATTAATTTTTAAAGGGGTGGAGGGGTAAGCCAGCGGAAGGCCTCAGTCAGATGACCAAAAGCTCCAGCTGTGGGTCATCATAGGACTAAGACGGGCACCAGGAAAGGTCGAAAGAGATCCCCTCTGTCCCACTGCACCGATCTTCCTTTTATCGTCCCAAATCCCTCTCGCTTCCTGAGCTGTGGACTTTTTATCGTCCCAAGTCCCTCTCACTTCCTGAGCTGTGGACTTTTTATCGTCCCAAGTCCCTCTCACTTCCTGAGCTGTGGACTTTTTATCGTCCCAAGTCCCTCTCACTTCCTGAGCTGGGGACTTTTTATCGTCCCAAGTCCCTCTCACTTCCTGAGCTGGGGACTTTTTATCGTCCCAAGTCCCTCTCACTTCCTGAGCTGGGGACTTTTTATCGTCCCAAGTCCCTCTCACTTCCTGAGCTGGGGACTTTTATCGTCCCAAGCCCCTCTCACTTCTTGAACTGGGGATTTTTTATCGTCCCAAGCCCCTCTCACTTCCTGAACTGGGGACTTTTATCGTCCCAAGCCCCTCTCACTTCTTGAACTGGGGACTTTTATCGTCCCAAGCCCCTCTCACTTCTTGAACTGGGGATTTTTTATCGTCCCAAGCCCCTCTCACTTCCTGAGCTGGGGACTTTTATCGCCCCAAGCCCCTCTCACTTCCTGAGCTGTGGACTTTTTATCGTCCCAAGTCCCTCTCACTTCCTGAGCTGGGGACTTTTTATCGTCCCAAGTCCCTCTCACTTCCTGAGCTGGGGACTTTTTATCGTCCCAAGTCCCTCTCACTTCCTGAGCTGGGGACTTTTTATCGTCCCAAGTCCCTCTCACTTCCTGAGCTGGGGACTTATATCGTCCCAAGCCCCTCTCACTTCTTGAACTGGGGATTTTTTATCGTCCCAAGCCCCTCTCACTTCCTGAGCTGGGGACTTTTATCGTCCCAAGCCCCTCTCACTTCCTGAACTGGGGATTTTTTACTTGTTTTTTTACGGTTATTTGGAAAACGGAGCATCTCACAATAAAAGTTTATATAGAAAGAAAAATTGGAGTATAAATTTTGAACACTATCACATATATGCATGTTCGCTGCGCGTACAATAGTTTTTACGTGATCCACATCGGAAGTTGAGGCGAGTCTGAGAATGCTGCGTGATTTTAGCACATTTTTCATTATTTTTTAATTCACATGTTTAAAAAAATATCAAATGTACATAAAAATCTAAATTATTTCATATTGTTTTTTTTTTACTTTGACAGATTCATTTTTTTTAGCTGAAATATGTCGATTATTACGTTTTTAATTCGTGTTAATATTTTACAAAACGAGAAGATTTTTAGTAGAGCTGGGGTTGTAGAGCTTAGGTTGTAGAGCTGAGGTAGAGCTGAGGTTGTAGAGCTTAGGTTGTAGAGCTGAGGTAGAGCTGAGGTTGTAGAGCTGAGGTAGAGCTGAAGTTGTAGAGCTGGGGTTGTAGAGCTGAGGTAGAGCTGAGGTCGTAGAGCTGGGAATTTCTCTATTTGAAAAAGTACAAATTTATTTTGATTAATTACCTAAAAAAAAATTTCTGTTCATGTCACTGAAAAATTTTGTGAGATAAATGAAACTTTGAATTATTTCTATTGCATTTGTATTTTAATTGTAATTTTAACTTGCTAAAAAAAAAGTCGACACGATCGAAATGATACAACTTATACAGACCATAGCTGACATCACTGACATACAGACCATAGCTGACATCACTGACATACAGACCATAGCTGACATCACTGACATACAGACCATAGCTGACATCACTGACATACAGACCATAGCTGACATCACTGACATACTATATGTAAAGGCTTTGGTTATGCAGAGTATTTCGGGCAACTTAGATTAATTTTGTCCTCAGGATGCAACACCGCATCGGTCGGCTAACACCCAGATACCTACTTACTGGTAGGTGAACCCGCACCGGAGATCGATCTACGGACCTCAATACATGAGGTGAGTGCGCTACCAACCTAGCTATGGGACACCTGTGGATAGTATTAAAGGTAGAATTACTCACATGTCAGGGGAAATCGATATAAAATATATCTACAATACTAATGTGACATTGTGGCAACGTTTCGCTCTCCAGGAGCTTTGTTCTGTCGAGTGAAACGTTGCCACAATAAAATGTCACATTACTAGCACATGTGTCCTTTACATAACATGTGGGTAAACATGTGTGAAGTTCCTACCCTGACCAGGAAGGATAAACATGTGTGAAGTTGTATGTAAAGTAAAAGGACACAAGTGCAACTAATGTGACATTGTGGCAACGTTTCGCTCTAGAGGAGCTTTATCAAGCCATTACAAACAATTCATTGACACAGAGGATATATATAGGCTCAGAGTGAGGTGCAATACTAGTGGTAGTAGTAGTGACATAAGTTGTAGTAATACAATATGGTAGAGCAATTAATTCGTACATGAGTAAAAGGATATAAAAGCTATTACTTGGGTAACATAAAAATAGGTTGGACAAATATAGACTGGAAAGAGGCAGCTTGTTTCGGTGTTCACTCTCTGTAATGTGCTTTGTGTAGTTATAACAGGAGAGGACTATGTGATGGCAGGGTTTACTGTTTCGGAGGATTCTTGCTAAGACTTCAGAGATGGTAAAGCTGCCTTTGTTTTGTTTAATTGTATTCGAAACAGCGATCAGTGCTGATTCGAGGCACTTGCTTCTGCGGAAATTAGTTTCTTTGATCATTAATTGGGCGTCCCTGAATTTCATGAGATGATTGGTGGAATTTCGGTGTTGTACACAGGCCGTTGTTCAAGTTATCGTTCCTACACGCGTAAATGTGTTCATTGAGGCGGGTTTGTCGAGGTTTCTTGCTGTTTCACCTACGTAAATCTTGTCACAGCCTCCACAGGGTATAGTGTAAACTCCTGCATTGACTGGTTCGTGGTGCTGGATTTTGTCCTGGTTAGATCCTTTATTGAAGTGCTAGAAGCGATGGCTACTCTGGTGTTAGCTTGTGAAAGTTACTTTAGAGCGTTCAGTGCAACCTGCTGTTGGGAGAAGAATTATAACTTTGTTGGGAGTGGTGTTGATGCGTGGAGAATTAATGATCTGAAGAGCTCTTTTCTTGCAGTCTTTGATGAAAAAAGAAGGAAAATGTAACTCAGTGAATGTTTGGTGAATGTATGTACATTCCTCGTCAAGAAACTCAGGACTACAAATTCGATATTATGCTCTTAGGAAAAACCCGATGATGATGCCTCTTTTGGTCTTGGTATCTTGACTGGAATAGAAGTGTGTGAGATCATTTTTATTGGTAGGTTTCCGATAAACTTGAAATCTTAGGTTGTTGTCTACTTTGTGAATGAGGACGTCGAGGAAAAGTAGCTTGTCATTGGACTCTTCTTCTAGTGTAAACTGGATCGCCGGTTCAACTGCGTTGAGCCTTACCTGTAGATTCCGTACATCAAAACGTTTGGGAGTTATTACGAGGACGTCGTCCAAGTAACGTAACCAAATGACGCTTGAAGGGATGATGTTGGCGAAGTGTTCGGACTCTAGGTGTTCCATGTATAAGTTGGCTAGGACGGCACTGATGGGGGACCCCATTCCCATGCCGTAGGTTTGTTTGTAGAGCTTGTTATTGAAAGAAAAACAGTTAAAATTAACACAGAGTTCAATCAAGTCAACAAAATCTCCGGGAGGTAGAGGAAGATTAAGGTCCTGATTGACTTTACGTCGTAGAACCTCGATGGCTTTTGTGGTAGGTACTTTTTCATCAAAGACTGCAAGAAAAGAGCTCTTCAGATCATTAATTCTCCACGCATCAACACCACTCCCAACAAAGTTATAATTCTTCCCAACAGCCAGGTTGCACTGAACGTCTCTAACGTACTTTCACAAGCTAGCACCAGAGTCGCCATCGCTTCTAGCACTTCAATAAAGGATCTAACCAGGACGAAATCAAAGCGCCACGAACCAGTCAACGCAGGAGTTTACACTATTCCCTGTGGAGGCTGTGACAAGATTTACGTAGGCGACATGTACTTAGCTCAGTGGTGACGTGTACTTAGCTCAGTGGTGACATGTACTTAGCTCTGTGAAGACCTGTTTGCGCGCTCTCTGCGAATTGAAGCAAGATGCCCTCCATCGAGCAACTTTACAAACAGCTTAAGGAAGAATTGAGGATGGCGAAGATGAAGATTCGGCGACTGACCGAGGAAAGCAAGAAGATTCGTAGTAGTCCTCCTGTTTTGAGTCCTCAGGTCAAGAAAGGAAACTGGTCAGTGGCTGGACAGCAGGGAACGAAGTTGACGATCAAGAAGACGAATGGAAAGGTAGAGAAACGATGAAGAAGAAAGGACGGCCGTGGAAACTGTTGTGGAAACATCTAAATACATTCTCAGTGCTACCCGACGAATTTGAGTCGATACTGGGAACGTCACGACGAAACGACACCAAGGAAGGTAAGAACATTGTTGTTGTTGGGGATAGCCAAGTTAGGTATATGGATAGGGCGTTCTGCTTGAAGGACAGGAGTAGGTGACAAAGAGTTTGCTTTCCTGGGGCTGGGATAAGGGATATTGATAGCCGTCTGGATGACATCATGAGAGGTAATGGGAGCAACCCTATTATCTGTCTCGTGCTGGAGGCAACGATGTTGGCAGACGTAGGAGTGAAGCCCTGTTTAGCAGGCATAGGTCAGCAATAAAAATAATTAGGGAAGGGGGGTTTGGGAACCCGTATATGTGGTATTTTGCCAAGGAGAGGAGTTGGAAATGTAGGGTTGTCCAGGGCAATTGGTGTCAATTGCTGGCTGGACAATACTGTAAGGAAAATGCGGTAACATTCATTGAAAAATGGGACCTTTCTATGGCGGGAAATGACATGTATGCCAGGGATGGGGTTCCATTATCTAGGTCTGAGATGGGAGCACTGGCAATTTGCAGTGGAGGGAGTGTTAGGACTTTAAACTAGGAATAGTCAGCGGTTGGGTTTTGGCGGGAAAACAGTGAAGCCCAGTGTAAGTAATATTATGAGTTCTAGGGGAAACTAGTAATAAGCAGAACGAGGTAGATATTGAAAAGCCAGTGACTGGGTGATAAGGACAGTAATAGGTTTAGTAGAAAAACGGGAAATAAACGGAAGGGTAAAGAGAAAGGAGAGTCTTTCAATGTTTATTTATGCTAATAGCCGTAGTGCTAGGAATAAGATGGACGATTTGAGATTAGTTGCTAGTGCAGGTAACATTGATGTATTTGCCTTAACTGAGACGTGGTTTAATTCAAAAAGTCGGGACATGCCTGCGGAATGTCACATTCGGGGTTTTAAATTGTTCCAAGTAGATAGAAGTATCGGGAAGGGGGGTGGGGTGGTACTGTATGTCCGAGATCGCTTGAACTGTTGCATAAAAAACGGGTTTAAGTTGAAGTAACACATAGAGTCTGTTTAAGATAGAATTTTCAGAGGGGCATGAAAATGATTTAGGAGTGATATCCCGCCCCCCAAAATTAGTAGGGACCAAGGGAGACTACTATGGGAGGAAATTGTTAAGGCCACAAGGCACGATAATGTAGTAATTTAGGAGACTTTAACTTTAGTCATATTGATTGGATTTCTTGACTGGGAATTTAGAATCATACGACTTCTTAGAAGTAGTTCAGGATTGTTTTTTGAAGCGGGTTGTGACAGAACCTACAAGGGGAAATAACCTGCTTGACTTAGTTCTGGCAAACAATGAATCCTTGTTAATAATTTAGAAATTTCGAGGACTGGGTGCTAGCGACCCCAAAAACAATTACATTTAGCATTGAATGGAAGTACGATAGTAGCGATAATCAGTAACAGTCCCAGATTCTCGCTTAGCAGTTATGATGGGCTTAGAGACACTTATCATCTGTTGACTGGGCGGTAACGAAGAGAGCTATCAATATGACAGTTTTTTTGAAAAATATACATTGCTGCTCAAAGAACGTTTATCCCGTTTTAAAGAAATTAGATCAAATAGAAATGACCCAAAATGGATGAATAATAGGCTCAAATTTTCTACTAGGGCATAAGAAAGGAATTTATAGGCGTATCAAAAGAGGTGAGGGTCATCTTATGAATCAGTATATTGACATTAAGAGGGACATTAAAAAAGGGGATAAGAAAAGCTAAAAGGGACTATGAAAATTAAAAGTTGCTAGGGATTCTAAAAAATAACCCAAAGAGTTTTTTCCAGGTCTATAGAACAAAAGTTAGAGATAAGATAGGTCACCTTAAAAAATAACTATGGGCACCTTACTGACAAAGAGAATGAAATGTGTCGATTTTAAATAATTATTTTCTCTCAGTTTTTTTCACAGGAAGACACTAACAATATTCCAGTAGTTAATTTTTATAGTGGGCTAGAAGAAGATAAATTATGTAACATCACAGTCACTAGTGAAATGGTTGTGAAGCAGATAGACAGGGCTGAAGCAAAATAAATCGCCGGGTCCTGATTTAGGTTTTTTTCAAGGGTTCTTAAGGAATGCAAAATGGAACTCTGTGAACCATTTTCTAATATTTTAATTTATCTCTCCAAACAGGTGTAGTGTCGATATGTGGAAGATGGCTAAAGTAATTCCTATTTTTAAAACAGGGAAAGTCGTTACGTCAAATTACCGCCAATAAGCCTGACCTCAATTGTAGGCAAATTACTAGAATCAATTTAGGGTGAGATTATAAGCCATCTCGATAAGCATAGCTTGATTAATGATACTCAGCATGGATTCACAAGAGGCCGGTCTGTCTAATTTTTTTAACTTTCTTCAGTAAAGTTTTGAGGCTGTTGCCCCACAATAAAGAATTTGATATTATTTACTTAGTTTTTATTAAGGCTTTTGATAGGTTCCGCACCATAGACTGTTAAAGAAAGTGGCAGCTCATGGCATTGGGGGAAAAGTGCTCTCGTGGATCGAGTCATGGCACACAGACAGAAAGCAGAGTGCCCATAAAGGGGGTTAAATCCGAGTGGGGATCTGTAACAAGTGGCGTTCCACAGGGATCAGTCTTGGGGCCGTTGTTGTTTATAATATATATTCAATGATCTTGATGAGGGAATTACTAGGATATGAGCAAATTCGCCGATGACACAAAGATAGGTGGATATTTGATTCAAACGTAGATGTTAGGGAACTTGGAGGAACTCTATTCTTGGTCAAAAAAGGGGAAAGATGCAGTTCAATGTAGATAAATGCAAGGTTCTGAAGCTTGGGAGTCCCCATAACCCAAAGTACTTATATATTAAATGATTTTAGACTTAGCCATACAGATTGCGAAAAGGATTTTGGGGGGGTTATGGTTTAAGCAGCAACCTTTTAAAACCCAAGGGGCAGCAATGCCTAAGCGTACGTAATAAGGCAAATAGATTAAATGGGATTTATATCAAGAAGTGTAAGCAACAGAAGCCAGAGGTTTATACTGCAGCTTTATACATCATTAGTAAGGCCCTCACCTAGATTTTTGCAGCTCAATTCTGGTCTCCATATTACAGAATGGACTAAATTCGTTAGAAAACATTTTAGCGTAGGATGGACTAAATTTTAAAACATAGCATTAGAAATCTTCCTTATGAAGAAAGATTGAAGACTTTTAAATTACATTCACTTGTTAGACGAAGAATGAGGGGAGACCTGATCGAAGTATATAAGTGGAAAATAGGTATTAATAAAGGGGATATTAATAAGGTCTTGAGGATATCTCTCCAAGAGAACCGCAGTAATGGATTTAAATTAGATAAGTTTAGATTTAGAAAGGGAAAATAGGAAAGTATTGGTTTGGAAATAGGGTAGTTGATGAGTGGAACAGTCTACCTAGTTGGGTTATTGAGGCTAGGACTTTGGGTAGTTTCAAATTTAGGTTGGATAAGTACATGAGTGGGGGGGTTGGATTTGAGTGGGACTTGCACATCGGAGCTTGTTTTCTTGGGTGGCATTGAAATTGGGTTGGGCAAATGTTTTTTTAGTGGGATGAATTGTAAAGGACTGCCCAGTATGGCCAACAGGCCTGCTGCAGTGTTCCTCCTTTCTTATGTTCTTATGAAACAGCCAGGAAACCTCGACACCGCCTCAATGAACACATTTACGCATGTAGGAACGATAACTTGAACAACGCCTGTGTACAACACCGAAATTCCACCAATCATCTCATGAAATTCAGGGACACCCAATTAGTGATCAAAGAAACTAATTTCCGCAGAAACAGTGCCTCGAAAACCACTGATCGTGTTTTGAATACAAATTAAAAAAACAAAGGCAGCTTTACCCTCCCTTTAAGTCTTTGTGGAATTCCTGAAAAAATAACCCTGCCTCAATATCTCTCCTGTTATACTACACAAAGCACATTCGAGAGTGAACACTGAAAAAGGGGCCCCTATCCCGTTATATTTGTCCAACCCATTTTTATGTTTCCCAAAATAATGCTTTTTTTTTTTTTACATGTACGTTTTGCTCTCCTATTGTATTACTAAAACTTATGTCATACTCTATACCATGTATTGCACCCCACTCTGGCCTATATATCCTCTGTGTCCCTGTATTGTTTGTAACGGCTTTACAAAGCTCCTGGGAGCGAAAAGTTGCCCAAAAAAATGTCACATTAGTTGCATTGTGTCTTTTACTTTACATATTGTCGGTAATTTACCAACTTTATTACTGTGGAAGTTCTACCTGACCAGGAAGGATAAACATGTGTGAAGTTCCTACCCCGACCCGAAAGGATAAACATTGGGGAAGTTCCTCCCTGACCGGAAGGATAAAACACTGCAGTACTTGATCGACACTTGATAACGTAAAATTTAGCAGATAATTCTCGGTAACGAGGAAAACGCTGAAAAACTAATTTTTCCCATGAAATCTTGTTTGCAAAAAATGATAGAGAAACAGTTGTTTGCTTTTGTTTCTCTGCTGGTAACACGCAGGAGAAAAAGACAAAGATGAGAGATT